>VZRQ01001930.1:1016664-1098702 GCA_013397975.1 Machaerirhynchus nigripectus | reverse complement strand
CCCAAGCTTCCAACATCCCCATGCTTTCAGAATGTTGGTGGCACTCGTTTTTGCCAAAACACAAGGCAGAAATTATGGTATCTGTCTAATTAGTGACTGTATTTACTTATTCATGAGATGGCAGCTTAGGCACCTGTGATAGAAGAGAATTTGAGAAATCTATTAGAGGCAAAAAAGTCAGCTCTCCCCACTGGAAATCCCCCACCCACTGAGTACCAGGAGAGACTGGCCGAGCCTTCTGCTCTGGTGGTCACACGGCAAAAGGTGCAAGGGCCTGAGAGCCACGAGGCCGGTGGGACACAGCTCTGAGAACTGGCACCACTGGCCCTGATTTGCAGCATTTCTTCCCACCCTAGGAATTGGAAGGTGGATGGCAAAATTAAGGAAAACACAGAGCTCTTGCCTGGTGTTCCCTACTGGTTAACTTCTTTGTTGTTACCTCATTTGTTTTGTGCTGTTTAGTGGGATGCTGACCAAGCTGCACAGGGAAACTGTCATTAATTATTAAGAAATTGTCTAATCCAGCAGGACATCAGTACTGCTATAATGCTTCCCCTGAGGAGACCAAAAGAGCTTTGAGTAAGGAGTTGGAGGTGTTCCAGTGAGAACATGCAGCCCCAAAAACCAGCCTTACTTCTTAAGTTTGTTAAATGAAATCTCCGGATGTTTCCTTCCTTCTCAGCATTGCACACCAAAAAGGCACAGGGGTTATTTTTTAAAAAACGAAATTGCTTTTCTGGGAAAGAACTGTTGCTGAAGGGACTAAGAGACAGGATCCTGAGGGATGAAATGTCCCATATCCTTTGGGCACCACCACGTTATTACATGAAATAATACAAAAGATCTGATCAAGGACTACTTTATAGTCACAGTAACACATTACAACCCTTTTGATCTCAAAGCTGGAATGGAATAAAATCCTCTTGTTTCACTTCCAGGTGCATGACAGACGTGAAATATCACCCATTTACCCCGCTGTTGACCTATTTTTGTCTGACTGATACATGACGAGGAGGATACCCAGGATCAATCTGAAGATAACAGGATTTTATTTACTCTATTGCAGCATCTGACCTCAACTTTTAGGTGCTGAGTTTTGTTCCTGTGGGGCATTAAGCCAGAGCCAAGTATGCATCATGTGTCAGAGATGGCAGAGATTGCCCACCCTGGTCACCCTCAAAGAGGGCTTTGGGCAATTTCCCTATTCCTCTGCCAGTAATTCCCTTCTGTGTGGCAAAAGAAGATGAAAAAGTGCAGCACAGGGAGTTCTGTAGCTGGGTATGAATAAGCTCTAAATCTGTGTCTCTCAGTCCTTACGCTCTGGGAGAAAGCATCTGATAGTGCTCACTGGCATTATTTGATGGCTTGAAGCAGGAAAAACCTCAATGAAGTATTATCTATGCATCACTCGAATTTAGGAAGGGGTTTTCATTAAATCTCCTGTTTCCAACCTTTCTTCTCCCCCCTTGTATTAAAGTCATGAAGTAGGAGTGGAAGGCTGGCGAGCTGCTGTCTGGAGTGGTGAGGACACCTCCCTTCAGCTGATTAAAAGGCTTCTTTCCTAACCATGAGAGCAAGGCTGTGAGCCTGCAACGAGGCTCTTCATCCTTAAATGAGATAGCTTCACTGTCCCTCTCTCCAGTTCCAGGTGGCTGTGATTCATCTTCAAGTCTCAGCCAGGACTTTTCAGGATGCTCTGCATCCTGCTGACAGCTACAGCTGCAGATGGCTTTTCCTCTTGAGGCCAATACTGTGCATCCCCTCTCTTCTTTAAGGATGTTTGTGACAGGATTGTGAGCCAGGGCTGGTCAGAAACAATTTTAGTGGAAAAAGCTGTTTCTTTGGAACCTTCAAAGGAGCAGAAAAACCCGGTTTGTATAAAGCTTTTGTCAGACATTGGTTCTAAAGTTCTGTAAAATTAAATTTCTTGTTGAAATGAAGAAGCATCTTTGTAAGCCTCACTGTCCCTTTGTGATCTTCAGAACAGCCTTAGATGATTTTAGTCTCCCTCAGGGTTTAATTTATACCCCAGACTTTGAAGAAAATACTGCTTGTATCCTCATGGCATCAGCATTTGCTGAATAAATAAGTTTGCAATTAATATAGTAATCCTTGTCTACATTAAAGAATCTACTAATCCAGGGTGAGAAGTTTGAATGTGGCAAATATTATCCTGACACAAGAAAGCAGCTTTCCAAGGGAAAATAATTTCTGAAGGGGTTTGACTGCACTGTGCTGACAGTATGTGGTAAGTTTACCAATAATTAAATCCACTGCAATTTCACTAATTGTTTGATTAGGGGCAATTCTCTAGACATTCTAATGTGTCAGGTTTTCAACGACAGAGCTGACAGATTGGTCTCTTATTTTCCTTTTGCTATAAATCACAGAGTGTGACTTGCAAGGAAACTCGAAATGAGACACAATGAAATGCAGAACCACACAGGGACTGGAGTGTTTACATTTCATTCTAAGCAATAAAGTAAAGGAAAATAGCTGGGGGAGGGAGGCTGTGTGTGCAAATGGGTCCCTCGGAGGCAAAATCAAGCCTTGCACAATTAAATTGAGGCACAGTTATGTGGAACACAGAAATGTACATTTTTTTGGGTAAAAAAAAGTCCAAAAACCCCTGTTTGTTTCATCAGTAATTAAGAAGTGATAGCAAAAGGGGTGAAGGTAGAAGAGGTTATATTTGAGTGAAGGAAATGATGTGAACAGACCAGCTGTGACATACCAGAGGGAATGGGCCTGGATTCCACATGTTTCCAGCATGAGAATGTCCTCAAGGATCTCTGGTGCAAGAGAGAGGTTCATGCAAATAGAAATAGGCACTACTGCCCTGGGATTGGGATCAGGATCAGGTTCAGGATCAGGGGGATCTCTCCCTGGCCTGGGGATATAAAGGACATGACGGGGTTCCCCGTTAGGAGTCAGGGAAGAAGAGCTGTGGCTTTCAGTCCTTTGTCAGGAGATTGCCCCTTGCTGAGAGTTTGGGTCTCCTATTTCAGACATCCTTGTCTCTGCTCTTGGGAGCTCTGCTCCATAATCTGCTTTAACAACACGCAAAGATCTTTGTTAAGGAAAAAAACCCCATCTTTCAAGAGCTGTTCTCATTCTCTCCAGGAAATCTGACATTATCTTTGTCTAAGATCCTGGCCTGTTTTGTGTTCCCATCAATCAGCCCCTTTTCCTCATGAAATCCTGCCCCGTTTCTCCAGGTCCAGGTCTTTTCGTGCCCCTCAATGCATGGCCAGAAAGCCTTCATGGCTTTCAGTTCTTGGAATTCACTGTTTCCTTTGTCCTGGCATGTCATTAACATGCAGATCTGCTCTTTAAAGAGAGCTGGAGCATCAGTCAAGTGGATTACAGGGAGCTGGCAGATTCCAAAGGCTTTATGAAAGATAGTCTTTTTTTGGCAGGCAGATTGTTCCTTGAAAAGGGAATTCCATCAAAGCTGAACTTCTCTGCATCTGAGAGCCTCAAATCATATATGAAATACATAGATGCTTCATTTTTGCCCACAACATGGATAACTCTGATGAAGTTATTTCTCTTTACCATTCTTTTAATGTCCCATAAATTAGGAAAGACCAGCAAATAAAATTTAAAAAAATTAAAAAAAAAAATAAGGCCATTATCACTTTTTATTCCATAATGTTTCCATGCAGACACAGTCTCTGAAAAACTAATTAAAGCACTAATGCATGCACTCCAAATAATGCACACTCAGGCTCTATTTGCAGCAAGAGCAGCCGAGGTTCATTAACATTACACACCAACAGATGAATTCCGTCTGGGGCAGTGCCTCCCGATTAAACTTTCCACAGCCCACTTAACTGGAGCTTTGGTGTGTGTTTGACAGACACTTTCAGCTCCCTGGAAACCCTCTGCTCTCGCCTTTTCATTCCAGCCCCTTCTAAAGGCCAGATTCTGGCTGCTCTCAGCCTGATTAGTGACTTGCTCGTTCCATGGAGTTTAAGTGAGATGAGTTGCAGGGCTGAACGTTGTCCCAGCTGAGGAGAGGGAACAGAATGGGATCAAAATGGTGGTGATGATAAAAAAAGGGTAATTTTTCAGTTTCCTTTCACGGCCACAGCTCCAAAAACGGCTTTCAGGTAAGACCCTGGGCTGGGATTCAAGAAATGGGTCAGCCTTAATTTTAAACCTTAAACTGTAAAATAGCGACAGGACAAGGGAGAATGGCTTCAAAGTGGAAGAGAGTAGGTTTAGATTAGATGCTAGGAATAAATTCTTCTGTGTGAGGGTGGTGAGGCCCTGGCACAGGTTGTCCAGAGCAGCTGTGGCTGCCCCATCCCTGGAAGTGTCCAAGGCCAGGTTGGATGGGACTTGGAGCACCCTGGGATGGTGGAAAGTGTCCCTGCCCATGGCAGGGGGTGGCACTGGAGGAGCTTTATGGCCCTTTCCAACCCAAACCGTCCTCTGGCTCTGTGAAACTCAAGTGAGGTTGCAGTCCCTGTTTCCCTGCCTTGTCTATTCACAAAATTACTGCAGTAACTCTTTAGGAAGAGTCATTCTATCCTCTGCCTTCAGCTTCCAACGTGTTCTCAGCAGGTGCTGCCTGTCAGCGAGAGATGTGCAGTGACTGCCACAGAGGGACTTACACAGGGAAGGCAGGAAAGGTGCAAATTGACCAAATTACACAAATTTGTGCCGTGAGAAGCAGAAGAATGGACAGCCAAACCTTGGAGTCTCTGACAGATGGGGATGGCAGGTTGGACTGTCCCCATCTCACAGGGATGACAAGTTGTGAAAACCCAGTCAAGCAGCCAGCCAAAAATCCTGCAGATGAAGCTGCTGGAATCACCAGCAGGTGTTGGGAAGCGGAACCAGTTGAAGTGGCTGCCAGACACCCACACTCAGCAGGATGGGGATCCCTCAGCTCATCGCGTGGGTTTGATTGAAATGAGATTCAAACAGGGCTTTTTTTCTTACAGGTGGCAGCTCTATGCAAATTTGAAAGTGAGAGTTGATAAATACACACTTAGGGATTGCTTTTATCATCTATTTTGATTTTTATGTTAGTGTTTTATGCGTTTCCTTAGAAAAGTGAAGAAACAAATACTGTGTTAATATTTAATGGGTTGGCTAATTGAATTGCTGCCCTTTTCACTTGCGTGATCAGCCGGTATTCACAGCTTTTTAGAGGTTTTTTCCATTAGGATGAGAAGGGGTTGATGTCTGCCCTGGATCTTCTTTGGTATGAATTTATGAGGAATATACACAGATTTTCAGTGAACATTGCAGAAGCACAGCAGGCAGTTGCCTTGATGAGAAAATCCTTGTCTGGACCTCCTGCGTGTGCTCCCCCCAGAGAGATTTCTGCCTGCTCTAGAGGAATCACAGAAACCCAGGGAGTCTGAGAGAGCCCTGCTGCATCCAGTGACCCTGTGCAATACGACTACAAGCTGAGAAGTGGCAGTAGCAAGAGGTTTTTTTGAGGTACAGTTTGTTAAACTGTGCTTTATAACAAGCACAGGGCGCTACTTCAGGCAGAGCATGATCATGTTTAAAAGCAGAGAAGCTCCTGCAGCCCCTCAGACTCAGAATTTCTGTGTGCTCCAGGGAACTGATGTGTTACCTGGAGCCATCTGAGCTGTCTGAAAGGTCTTGATGGCACCATTCCTGAAGCTCCATGGTACAGAGTCCATCTCTAGCCTTCATGGTCAAGCAGAAAATCCTTAGAAATCATCAACAACTCCAAATATAGTATAAAAATCTCCCTTGAGTAATAGGAAAGGCATTCAGGGAGGCTGAATCAGTAGAGGAAATGCTTTCTGGTACTCCTACCTTCATCTTTCAAATATACACAGTGTACAATATTTCCTCACAGTCCCATCAACCTCAGTGTAGTGCTCTGTTTTCTGATGAGGGTGTTTGGATGGATGGACTCCAACACACCCACAAACACATATCTGCATGTTCTCAGTGCCACAGCTGGGCAGGACTAGATCCACACCTCCCTTCTGGCAGGGTTACAGGGTCACCTGGCTCTGAGATGCCCCATTTTACCCTGTGTGCTCCCTGGCACCAAGGTGACACGGCCCTGTGTCCCGAGCTGGGCGTGCACGGACAAGCAGTGAATTAATCTGGCCTGAGATAGCCCAAATGGCAAAAATCCTTGACTTATCTGCCAAGAAAACTGCAAATGTGCTTCAGCTGTCTCTGTCAACGTGAGAGGAGCAGAGGGTTGCCCAGTCAGCCAGAAGATGAATTTGTGCTTGTTCTGTCAGCTGCTGGAGATTGGAATGTCAATATTGAGCCTAATAAACTTCTAGTTTCTAAAACATTAGCTGTGCTGAGATCATGTTTAATAACAATGTGGCCTACCTCGGGTCAGGCAATGATCTGCAGCGCTGTCTCTGGGCTGGTGGTGTTGCCAATATTCTGGTTTCTCAGGTCTGCTTAGGTGTGTGATTCACCCAAATTAAATTGTGGCCCTGGGCGGCTTCGCTCTCAAACCTTCCGTGTGCAAAGCAAAGGAGATAATTTAAAATAAAAGCTGGGGTCTGGAGACTGAGAGATTAATATATTTTCTTAGATTTCTCCAGAGAATCTGAAGCAGAGGGCAGGTGCTGAATGAACACAAGCAGATATCCTCATAAGGAGTGTGTGACCCCACAAATTTGATGGTTGGCCCCTACGGAAGGGCCGATAAAATCTCTGTGACTAATCAGGCTTTTAAAAGACCAGAAGCTGAAAGTCTCAGATCCCTCTGTGGTGCAGACAACTGCTTCCCACCCAGCTTGCGAGGCACTTGGAAGTGCAGGGAGCCCTGATGGATGTCTGGGTACCGAAATGCCTTAATTACACTGCCTTCCCCAGAGTTCATCTTCGTGACGTATACAAAGCGCAAGGAAAATATTGAACGCAGAGATTTCTTTTCTTTGTTTTTGTCTTGGCTGGATTAATTAAAGATGTCACTGATCCTGACAGGACTGCCTTGGGGTAGTATGGCTGATGCTGTGCTTGCTACAAATAGCTGGTGTTGAGCGTAGACACTGGGATTTTTTTTGTGCTGTACTATTCCATTCGAGTCCACTTGAGTTCTTTTGGAACAACATTTCTCTCTAGAGTTATTGCATTCTCCCTCTATTTATTGGTAATGTGTGGTAACTTATTCCCTGACACGGGAAATGAAATTGGTTGCTGGAGACTGCAGGGTTTTCGTTTGAATATTCTTTAAATCACAGAATCACAGACTGGTTTGGGTTGGAAGGGACTTTAAATCTCATCTCATTCCATCCTCCTGCCACGGGCAGAGACACCTTCCACTAGACCAGGTTGCTTTAAGCCCCATCCCACCTGGTTTTGAACACTTCCAGGGATGTGTAATCAACAAATGCAAAGCAATAATTTAAAAAGAAAATAGAAAACACTTCCCACTCAGATACCTGAGCACTGGGGAGTTAGAATAGTGCTCATCTTGCAGATATCACAAAGAAGTTCCTGAAGATTTCTCATCAAAGCCAGGATTCAGTTGTCAAATGCTGGCAGACTGGAGCTTGCAAAGATGGGTTAGGATGGAATAAATGGATCTGTGGGCAGAGGGCAGGTGACAAGGTCAGAAGCACATGACAGATCCATTTCTCCCAGAGCCCTGCAATTTATCCTGTGACTGTCACTTCCACTTAGAGGGTCTGGATTGACTTGGTGACCCAGAGGTGAGTGATGGGCGTGGAGCATCTGTCTTAGTTCTAATGAGGCTGCAGCCATGGCACTGCTTGGGTGCCTCAGAGGCACAAATGCATTTATCACTGTAGTGCCCTCTGGTTGGGTAACAATACCAAGATTTTTCTTATTGTATTTATTTTGGAGACATCAGGAGAATAAATATGATGTTACAGGTCTTGCAGAGCAGGAACTAAAGCATATTCTTCTCACTCCCAGTCTAATATCTTGACCACAAGAGTCACTTGTCAGGTGGCATCCTAAAAACCTGTTCTATGTAATCTATTCCTCCAGGAAATTCAGAATACATAATATATACCTGCTAAAAATAAATCTGCAGAAGATAGAGTTTAACAAGTTTTTCACTGCTTCTCCAAGAGTGTGATCATTTTAAAATCAGCTGTGCCCTGTTTTCTATATTATAAATGATTGTCTTTGATAGAAAAATCTCAGTTGTACATTGTCTTCTCCTCCACATCCATTTGTGCTCGATACCTCTCTAAATCAGTGATGACTAAATTACAGGTGACTCATGGACAGTAATCAGTGCTAAATCAAGTTTGCTTCCTCTGATGAGAAGCCTGGAAGACAGAAATACGGTGCCTGAAACTTTAGACCTTACCCAAGAAACACCTTGTTCTTCCCATAAACCCAGCAAATGCTTGTCTCTTATCAGGGACAGAAATTCTAAATTAGCCTGTTTCCAAAGAGATCTCCATGAGTAGTTATTTATTTGGTGGCCTATAGTTTCAGGAAAGAAGAGAAAAAGAAGAAGAGCTGTCTGTCTGGTCTTAATTTCTGTGGCAATACTTCTTTTCCCCACACTTCTGAATTCCCTTAATTGTTCCTTTCTTCCTTTCTTGCCATGTTCATGCTGTGCACGCCACTCCCTGAGCCACACTAGGCTCTAACAAGAACTAGGAAATGTAATTATTCCCACTCTCTCTGTTTTCATTACGTCTGGATTAATAGTCTTCCTTTTCCCAACAACCTCTGCTGACAGGGAGCCATTATCTTATGATGCACATAGACTGAGTACAAATTCAGGTTAATACCCCAGGATGCTGTGTAATGCACTGTCCTGCTGCTGAGCTTAATCTAATCCAACGTGATGGAGGAGGCACCATGGCACAGCTCAGTGTTTCGGAGCAGGATGCATCATCTTGCCAAATTTTGCAGAGGGCTGGCTCAAAAGCTCTCGTCCTGCACCCAGATCTCCCACCCCGATGAACAGAGCAGTGGTGGCTGCTTGTGGCAGTGCCACCCTGGCCTCTCTTCACCATCTGTGAGGAGAGCAGTGAGGGAAGGAATGCTGTCGGAGGAGCATCCTAAAAATACTGCCAACCCAGCCCCCTGCCACTCAGCTCAATAAGGTTTTCTCCTTATATCTGCTACAGGAAAATGGGCTCAGGGTCAGAGGGAGCAGAGGGCACGGAGGATGTCAGCAGAGGAGAGGGAACAAGGGAGATCCTGTGGCCGTATGCAACCACCCCAAAAATATTAAATTAGAGGTGTGAACACAGCGCCTTCCTGGATCCTACCAAGAAGTTTAATTAAAGTCACTGGCTGTAGCTGAGTGACCCACTTTCACTCACAGCTATCACATCTGATGTGATGTTTTAGGAGATGGGCTACAAGAGCAGAACAGCATTTCCATCTTTCTGCCTTCTTTTTTTCCTTTCTAAGCAGAGGAAACGACAAACTCACTTTGCAGGCAGGAGAGGATGATGAACTTTTTATGTCTTAGTTGTGGTAAGAACCACTGACACGTGACATGGCTCATCCGGATCCCAGCTCTGCCAACAGCTCCTCCAACCCCATAATCCCTTTTTCTCTAGGGATAAAGTTTAGGTGGGGAGACAACTCTGTCTGGAAAACTTGAGCAGTTTGCCTTTGCTTCTGTCTTCTATCCTCACGTGTCCCGGTGAATTTAGAATTGCAGAGTCTGTATTGCTCAGCAGTGCACAGGCTTGTCTCTGGGACAGATTTTGCATGGCCCTGGACTCCCCGGCGTGCTCACCGTAAAATATTCCCAGGTTCTGGCAATTTTCTGCTCCCTATCTTGCAGGTCACTGCAATGGCACCATTACACACCTCTAGGGGAAATTCCTGCGTCTGCCCTGGATCTGCTGAGAGATAAACCAGTGAAAAACGACGCACAAAGTGTTGGAAATTGTTCCAATCATACTCCAGGAGTCACACAGATTGTCATCTTTGATCCTGCTATTTCTCCTAAGAATAAGGCCATACTCTGAGCCAGAGGAAACAGCAAGGTAGAAATAATTTGGCTGGTTATTTTTTTTATTGTAATGGAGGGTTTTTATTCTCTCCCAGTGCAGTTACAGCTGTTTGATTCATTGGACCTTGGTGTAACTCCCTTTGGCAAACTGAGCACTGACACCCAGAGCTACCACCTGCACATCAGCAGGAAGCTCCACTTTTCTTTCCACAAAGACACAGATTTATGACAGCTGCTGCCTTCCCTTCATTTCTATAGCAGAGTTAATTTAGATTTATCATTCAATTCAAATCCAGGGAAAGTTCCAGTCCCCGGCAGCCCTCACAACCGTTCATTTTATAGCAACAATAACTCTGACTAAACAATAGAATCTTGCTTGTGAAGACTCAATAAAAGTTATGCTGATACTTGAGGAAAAAAGTTGCTTATCTTCAGCCCTTGAAAAGAATCAACTCCTGTCACAGTGATGAGCCCAAAATGATGCTTTAGATCTGGTGCTCCCAAATCTACTGGATTTTGGCCAGAGTGGAAACCAAATGTAGGCAAGGGGTCCAAGTTAGAATAACATCAAACCCAGAGGGACTTGGCTTTGCTGTTGTCTAGAGGTGCTACAGTAAACTAAATAACACTTGGGAGAAAGAACTGCTCAACATTTTGCCATCTTTTCTCATTAATGGGATGTGACAGGACAGAAATATCACATGTCCATGGCTTGGGTGCATTTCAGCCTCTGCTCTCAAAGGCACCAGTAGTGCTTCCACCTCAGAGGCAGACTCCAGTTCTACACTGAACAGAAGCAACCCAAACCCCAGGAATCTGCCCACTGCTGGAATAAAACACCTTCCCCAGGAGCAGGGAAGGAGAAAAGAGCCAGGAGACCCGGCCATTTAGCCAAAAGATCAGACAAAGAAAGATGCTGAGAAAAGATATGACTACTCTGAGAGATTTCATTTCTTCTGAAGAATGCTTTGGCTTGAGCTCTTCTCTCATTAATATCATTTCCCACATTTCTGCCCTTGCTGTGTATCTTACATCCTGCCATTGTTGAAAAGAGAGGCTGGAGAGACTGAAAAGCATTAAAATCACAGCTATATCCCAATTCATTTTCTCCCTCCAGTCCTTCCTCCAAAAGAGAGCAGTAAGAGGCATCCTAATCCAAGAAAACCCTCCTTCCAGCTGCCCCCACAGCTGCTGGGAGCAAATGGTTTCATCCCTGCCTCGGGTGGATTGCTAATTGCTTCCCTGCCCTCCACCCTCCCTCGGCATTGCCCAGTGCCTCCAGTTCTCATCAGAAGCAACAAATGATTGGCAGAGAGCTCAAGGCTTCAGCAGCTCCTGAATGTCACTACAAATGCGGATGTCACTACAAATCTGGGAGAGGCAGGAGCACAGGGAGACGAGCCTGGGAGAGGATAGAAACTGCAAAGGGCAGCCCATTCCCCTAACACCACCCAGGCCAACCTGCATCTTTTCAAGGATATTCCTGAGCTGAAGGAAGAGCCTTTCACTGTGCTCGGAAATCAATTTTTGCTTTGTGTCCGTGTTGTTTAATCAATATAATAAAAGCTCAAGTAGCTACGGGTGCCTTTGATATAACAGTAGTTGGCAATCACAGACCTAAGGTAAATAAATGCAATTTGCAGTAAATCCCTGTGCATACAAAAGTAATCGTGACATTTGCTCTCATGTTTAAAGCCTGGTCTATAAGACAGATCATAGAATCATTTAGGTTGGAAAATACCTCTAAGATCATCGAGTCCAATCATCTGCAATAGGAGAATTGATTTCAAAGGCTCTGGAAACAGGCTTTGGCAAGCTCACGTGGTTCCACATGAGAGATTAATAACACTAAGAGAGGTTTTATCACAGTCAGATTATCAGCGAGACATGACAGAATCTATTTGGGTCATTGGGAATGAAGAGGCTGGGAAAGCCAAAGATACACGTGAAAAACAATAAATATTAGGTGCTGCCTTTTCTAATTGGGATTCAGAGAATTTAACAAATGGAATTCCTTGCATGAAATTCTTGGCCAAAACAAGATCCTCTAGGTATGGAGTGCCAGGGCTTTCATGCATACATTAATTTCTAGGCACGAGAAAGGGTAAGTGCAGGTCAGTGATGCACAAACCAAGCTGAGAGTCCTGTGGCAGTAGAGGGCTTGGTCCTTGCACCAAACTGTGCCCTTCTGCTCCTCATGAAAGAGCAGCAGCTGAGGGAAGGTGCAATGTGTAGAGGAACTGAAATAACCAGCCCCAAGGGCTGTCAGAGCATGATGGAAGAGCAGTGTCAGGAGGGTTTGACAAGATCCTTCCAACTCTTAGGAGTCTCGGATTATCAAGTCAGCCAAGACCACGGATATTGTGGCACAGCTGACAACTTTCTCTTGCATGGCCAGGATGAAAACTCCATCTGTGCCCACCAGGTCGTGTGAATGCTTGGTCAGTTCTCTCAGGGTTGAACAGAAAGCAGATTTCAACTGAACAGACAAATCTCTGACAGAACATTTCTGTAGATAAAAACATGGGCTAATTTCATGCTGGGGTGATCCATTCCCATCTACCTGAACTTGTTTTGGAATAGGTTTTATCTCTTCTTTCAGCAGGTAATTACCCTCACATACCACAGTTATGTCATTCTCTGTTGTTTGCTGCTTCCTTTTCCTTTAAATAAAAAAAAAAAAAAGAAGTGAACTTAGTTTGTCCTTTTCCTTTAAGCATATGGCTTCTGACACATATAAATCAATGTACTGAATAGAAAACGTGCTTCCGGAAGGGATTTATAGAAGCAGAAAGACCCATCATGAAACATGCACAGAGCATCTATAATAGAACTATATCATGTGAGTCTATTTGGAAACAATTTGTCATCTTGGGACAAAGCTATAGCCAGGAAGGAATTTACTCGAGAGCTTTCTCTTTGCACAACATATTGCTGCTAGCCTGACTGAAAACCACAAACTAAGAAACCTTTTAGTTTATTTAAGTGCCAGATGCCTGATTTAAGGCAAGCTGGGCCTGATCCCAAAGCCTATCAGAGATGATAGGAAATCATCCTTTGAATTCAGCTGGCTCTGGCCCAGAATTACAAGCTGGTCCCTTACGGGCACATTTGTACCACAGTCAGTGCCACTGACCAGGGGTATTTATGTATTCCAAGTGCTTTCCTTACAGTCTGCATGTGGAATTTAAGCTGTGCTTACTAGCAGTTGCTGGAAATCATAAATAAAGACCCTTTGAGTGTTTGGCCTCAGTTTTCAGTGCAGACTCGTGGCAGTGGTGCTATTTTGAGGCTGCCACTTCTGAATTCATGTGCTTGGAGTGGTGCGGGAAAAGTGGCTCATTATGAAATTTTATGTTGCAAAATCACATTTTCACTATCATTTGGTCCCAGCCTGCAATGGGAACTTCAGAAAGTGGGTTGTGAGGGAACAGAGAGGGAAAACCCCAAAACAACTGGGTGGTGTGTAGGCAGCAGGACTACTCAGAGACTGATAGGATGGTTTGGATTGGAAGGGACCTTAAAATTCATCTGCCATGGACAGGGACACCTACCACTATCCCAGGCTGATCCAAGCCCCGTTCAACCTGGCCTTGGACACTTCCAGGGATGGGGCAGGGCGTACATAATGGAGTTGAGTGATAAATAAGCAATGAAAAAACAGATCTACAGACAAAAGTGGGTAAACGGAAAAGGTGATCATTTCCCCAGGCTGGCTTTTCAGTAACAGATCCTTTCCTCGTGTTTTTTTAATCCTCACTGTTCTAAACCCTGATGTCAGGATGCGTTCTCCTTCCAGCCACAGCAACGTTTATTTATGTGACTATAATGTGGCAGGTTTTTAGCTGGCTGGATGTTTTCGTCCACCTTCATTTAAGCTGCCCTCTGGCATCCCAGGATCCACTGATGCTGCCCTGAAAACTGGTGCTTCGATGTTTTGGAGACAGCTGGAATAGCAGGGGGAGAGTTTTGTGTGTGACTGTGTGTGTCTGGAGTCTGATGCAGAGGAGGAACAGAGCTGATAATGGATGCTCACAATTAAATCCAGGCCACATAATAAAATCAGGTGAAGAATAGACCTTTGGCCCGAAGCTTTAATTCTTGTTGGCAAAGAAGAGAGAGCGCAAATGCAATTTCATGTACTGCTACCTTGACTCACTTCTCTTCCTCACCAACGAATACACTCAGTGTTTGTGCACATCACAGTTTAGACTCTGGAAAAAGTAACTATAAATACTTGTTCCCCTGTGTATGAATTCCAACTCTGGAAGCCTGGCTTTACGTCTGAGCCCTCTGAGAGTTGCTTTGGCTGTTTTATCTACGTTTCAAGGCAAAACTCAGAGTAGGAAGAAATAGGCAAAGTCCCATCAAATTATTTTTCAGAGTGGGAGCTTGGAGGGGACCAGACCTCTGCTTCACTGTGGAAGAAAAACAAATCTGCATAGATTTCCTTGCCATCAGTTTATGAGACAATATCTTACTATTTCCAGTGTTACCATCATCCAGCAGTGATGGTTGGAGGTTGGGCTGCTTCTAGGGCTGTAAGAAAAGCCACTGGGATATGCTTTGCTAATCAGTATTTGCCCATGATGGTAAAATTAGTGTGTGATTGTCCTTGATTGCATAGCAGACATCATCTCATCAGCCACCTTCCTGCCCCAACCCCTCTGTGAGTGATGCTCTTTGGATTATGGCTCCTCTGGTCTTTCTGCTGCCAAGAGTTTCTGCATCACTTTGAGAACGTGGTGTGTTTATGTTAATGCTTATATTTGTGTCTGCCTCTGCTTCTGCCAAGGTATCTTCCTGTTTAGTGAAAAACACCACGTTACAGCTAAAAAACAAGTATTGAGAATATTATCATTCCAGCACAGCAATAGGAATTTCTACTAATCCAAACCAAGATACAGCATCCAAACAGCTGGATTAACACAGCTCTGCTGCATATGGTATTGAGCTGCAAATGAATCAGAACATATTCTCTATCCAAAGGTGGACAGATGTACGACTTTGATAGAAGCCTGTGGACACTGGCTCCTCCAGATTTTAAAATGCTGCCAAGGAGGTAGGAATTGATGGTATCTGAGCTGGGCTGCAGCCCTGCTTCACACAGTGCAGTCAGGGGAATTTCAGCTAATTGAGGTTTACAGGGTGGAAGAGAAAGAGTCTGTGTCTGTGACTGCCACTGGAAATGCATATTTGTAGGACAGAAGGGCTTTTTATTTCCTGTATAAATTGCCTCAGTTCCACTTTCCTAAGTAAACAACCAGCTACAGAATTACCTACACTGCTCAATGAAAACACGAGTTGAAAGAGAGCAGTGTAGAGTAATTGAACAGGAAGAAAGGAAATATATGTGTAGCAGACCTGAAAAGGAGACAGAGAGCTAATTAAATGTAGTACAATTAATTTCACACAGTGTCCTTCACGTGCAGCATCATAAAATGTTTTGCTGGATCAGTGCACTGAGAATCAGCTGCGAGTCTGAAATCTTCCTAAAATCAGAAACTTTTTACATCTCTTTTGCTCTGCCTTGCTGTGATCAGGCTGGTGCAGAGAGCTGCTCTGAGGGAAAAGCATCACAGCTCATCAGCCCTTCCTCAGATCAAGGTGAAATTCCACCATGTCGAGCAAAGAATGGGAAAGCAGGAAGAGCAAAGAGACCAAAACTCTGGATTGGGCAACAAAGCAGAAAGAACAATCTGCCAGGTGCCTTTGCAAGAGTCCATGGGTATTTTTTAAAGTAATCCTTCCCATGATCTCACAAAATTCATGGCTGTGGCCTCTACATGTGGGGTATGTTCCAGTGTGTGTGCAGGGAAGTGCTGCACGTTCATTTTGGAGCTTTTTGGTGATGCAGGTTGTAGGAGTGATATCCATGCTCCCTTTCCCAGAGGTAATCCTTCCACTGGCACATTTTGGCTGTGCTCAGCCAAGGACTACACCTGAGGGATGGCTGTAGGCCCCTTAATTAAGTCTTGCTTTCAAGTGACAGCAACACACTCCCTCTATCAGTTTCCAAGAGTGTTACTTGGCGTGTGCAGGAAATTGAAGGGTAGTGAAAATAGCATAAATTTCATTATTGTTGGAGGAAAAATATTACAAGTGGAGCAACCTGAGAGTCACTGGAGAATGATGGGGCTGAAAGGAAGAAATGAAATATGTGAGCATTCCTTCAGGATACTGATATTTCTGTACTGGTGGTTTTATGCAAAAAACAGAGTTGGGAGCAATTTTGCTTCCTGCTCTGGCTCTAATCTTCACCAAACTTCCTGATTTTCTGCTGTGAAAATGTGCAGCCAGTTTTTTTTCTGTGCTTGCAGCATGAGTCACAGCCACTGCTGGGAGCCGCTGTGCAGCCAAGAGCCTGACCAACACATGGAACAACACACCTCAAACACGTGTGGGTCCCGTTCTTGTGCTCTCAAGACTTCCAGTGTCCAACTTGCTAAATCTCCTGTCCTTTTAACACGTGGTGGAGATGCCCATGTCAGACAGACAGAGAGGCAGAAGCCTTCCCTTTGGCTGTGGAGAACTTTTCAGCCATCAGTTCCTTTGATGGGCTGCAGCCAAGGTGAGATTTTTCTTGCCCATGGAAGAAGATTCCTTTGTTGGAATTACCCAGGACTTAACTACCTGCCTCTAGGAATAAATCAGAATAGTGAGGTAGGGTGAATCATTTTATTCATTACCTCTCTTAGCAGGATGTCCCTCAGAAGGGAGGTGCACTCCAGTGTGTTTCTGCTCCCATCCTAATTTCTTCTCTGCTGCCCATGAGGGGACTAAGTGAATCATGAGATTCTTTGGACGTCATCTCCAACCTCCTGGGTCATCCTCTTTGCGTGGGATGGAACGAGGACACGCGGGGCTCTCCTGCCCACATCACAGCCCGTGGCTTAGGCAGGTGTCCCTCTGCTCGCCAGTGAGCTGGAGGTTGCTGCATTATATAGTTTTCATGATGGAAAAAAAGCACAATTATTATAAGGCACTTTTATCTGTTGTCACATTCAATAAAATCGGTCTGGCTCTGGGGAAGTCCTGTGAGGAAGGCGTCGGGATGAAAATTCATGAGTGCAGGGTAAGAGACATTGGCAAATCAGACCTGCTGTCAGTCATTACCCCACAGGTACTTTTTTCAGGGCAGGGATGGGTAAGCTGGGGTTATGGGGTCTTGCTGTGTGATTTGCCAAGCAGTCCCAAATGCCCTCCTGTAACAACTGGTGACGAAGGCAAGCTGTGTTAATGATCCTGGCACTGCAGCGAGCTGGGTTATGCAACTGTGCAGCTCTGGCTGATGGTGGATGTTGACTTTGCTCACCAGGCCACAGTGGCTCCTTGAGGAGAAGTGGCTCTCATGAAAGGGGAAACGTTTTAAAAGGCTCCAAAGCGTGAGATCTGTCGTGGATTCACATGAGTGGGCAGCACCCTGAGAGGTGAACAAACACTACAGAAATAAGAGCTTGTGACAAGAGCACTGGAGGGAGAGAAAGAGGCTCCTCTGCTTGAGCTGAGACTGCACCACTGAGGTGAGATCTCTGCTGCCAGCCAGGGAAAGCCAATGCTGCTTGCTGTGGTTGCTCTTAGTATGGTCTCCACAGCTAATTTAATACTTTAAATGTAATACTCCAATTTAAGAGCAACTCGCAGGGTTGTTGCTGCTGTCACAAAATGCTGCAGTCCTACTTGTCCTAAAGTTCGGACAAATTAAAACAGTGACTTGATTTCTCCTGACATTAAAGCCCAACATGTTAATTACTGAAAAACCAAACCCTTTACACTGCCATGGCCACTTGACCATGTTTGCTGAGGTTACCCAGATGTTCATGATGAAGTTGTACCCTGTTTGTGAGGAGACTCCCTGGAAAAGGGGTGGATGGTTGTTGGGTTTCAGCGTGCAGCCTGGCTTGGGGACACAGCACAGCCAGGGAGCCTGTGGTGATGTTTCCCAAAGCTGCAGAGCTGAGGAGGAGCTGATACTCTTGGTGTCTGATCTGTTCTTGGAACATTAAATCCAGACTGCTTCTGTCTGGGCCTGCGGGGTTCAGATCTCCTGGGGCTTTTCTGAAGTGGCAAAAAGCAAGTTGATTTTCTGGAAAAGCTTTTCTCGGGAAAGGCTTTACCCTACAAAATGTTGGCAGCTCTCCACCCTTACTCTCTTCAGGGTACAGAGGGAAACTTGCTTAGTAGCTGGCAGAGCAAAGCTCATGAGGGAATTTTAAAACATTGAAGTGCCTGCGATTCAGAGATGCTGCAGCAGTCATCTAATGCACATTTATTTTGCATGGGAATTTTGCAAATGTAGCTGTGTAATAACATTGTTTTGCCATCCTGCTTTTTCTGTTATGATGTGTTTAGTGTCTCTGATGCAGATTCCCAGGAATATATGTGTTTGGATTCAAACTTGACCCTAGGAGGGGAAGAACTAATTTTCTGCTCTTGTGTCAAGCCCGAGTGATGATGAATTGGCAGGACCTGCCTCTCAGATATTTTAATTTAGATCATTTTTAGTATGTGATGGCAAATGGAATGTTGGAGATAGGCTAATCCTTGTCCTTGCTTTGCCAAGCATCAAACTGAAATAGCTGATGTTTTCCTGAGACACTTTGTCAGCATCTCATGGGGAAATGGGAGCAAAAGGCTGCAGTCAACATTTCTGCAGCATCGTTTCAAACAGGGTGGTTGATGTGAGAGCCCACTAAGTGTGCAGACAAGGGACTGTGACCACATTACCCCTTATCTGTCAAAGAGCTCAGCCCAGCCCCTGTTTCAGCAGGAGGGCAGTGACACCAGGGGGACAAGGCTTGCCCTGTGCAAGCAGCCAGCAGTTACTACAGAGGGGAGGGCAAAACTGAGGAACTTCTCCAAAGAAGCCAGGCACTTGTGAGTAGGGCTTTTTTTAATTGGTTTCCACCTGTCAGACTCGTCAGTGCTGAAACTGGATGTTTTCACAGAGAAAAAAATCCCTCCCCCTCATCCACTCCCACACGTCCTGCCTCCCCATGGCTCATCTCCAGCTCCAAAGTGACAGCTGAGCAGGTTTATTTCTGTCAGCAGCAGTGGAGGAGGCTGTGAGAAGAGGCATCCCACAGCTCTGGTTCCCAGCTGATATTTTGTGTCTGATCTTTGTTTGGGAATCATTTCCTTTGGGTGCTGTTGAGACTCTGCTGGGATGCATTCCCCAGCCTTTAGGCTGCCGTTGTTGCTGAGATGTGCAGGTGCTTTAACAACAGCCTGGCAGCTCTGCACAGGATTGGGATGATCTGTCCCTCTTCAGAAAGTCCCAGGTGCCATGACACTGGCCTCTGCTGCCAGGTCCCACAGGAGGCTGTGCTTGGGCTGCAGCTTCAGCACAGAGGGACCACCTGGCAGGGGCTGTGCCAGAGTGTTTGGAAACTTAAACTGGGACTGCTCAAAGAGGAGAGTCCCTGGCACAAGCCCTGCCTCTTCTCATGGGAGGGAGCAACTGGAAAGCATGGGTGAGGATTTTGCCACTGAGTGACCGGGAGAATTAGGGGAGAAAGGAAACAGTTCTCTTCTGCTGACAGTAGGAGACAGAGACAGAGCAGTGAACTACCCAGCCACAGCCATGCCGTGTACCTGTATCCCAAAGCCCACTCTGCAGGTGACTTCCCTGCTCATATCCCTTCCCTTACTAGAGCTAAAATATAGGAAAGACTTGGGTGGTGAAACCAAAATGAAAGAAGACCATGGCTTTGAGTTATGGGGGGAAAAAAGGAAAGAAACTCCCCTTGTACACACCAAGTTCACAGAATTCCCTGAGCCTTTGAGACAGAATGGATCCGTTCAGCGTTGTGCCGTCAGACAGCTGAGATGACAACATTATTGGTGTCCTCAGGTCAAGCCTGTCATGTTGAATTAACAGGTCATAAGGCACAAGAAGTGCTGTTTCCCCCCTGTGAATCAGAACTGAGACATCACCTGCACAAGTAATTGTATTAGTTTTGAATCAACAATGAAAACAAAGGATAAACAATTATCTGCTTAAGTTCTTCATCCTTTTTGGTAACATCATTGCGCAGAGTAATTGAATTACCGTTGTCTTCCCATTTGTCATGGGCTTTATGAGACACCCTCTCTTCCTCTCCCTCTCCCCCTGCCACTGTCTGCACGAACGCTCTGAGCAAATAGGCCCAAGTGCCTCTGGCTCTGCATCTGAGGGTGGGAGCCTGGGTCAAAGACGTCCTGGTGTCCATCTGCTTTGTGGGGATGGCAACAGCACGCTCCTGGTGTGGTTTAAAAGGAAAAGTGGTCCCCAGCCAAGGGGATGGGAGCAGAGAGGAGAAAATGTGGGAGGAAGGAAATGTTCATGCACCAGGTCGCCTCTTGACGTGTTACAGGGCTGATGCAGAGCAAGAACTGGCCTTTTCAAAGTCATGCTCAAAAAGGAGCTGGTCTCTGCTTACTTCTTTCCTTCAGGTGAGATCCACATGTGCCTGCACACGTCATGGGGCTACACTATCTATGATATCCCAAACCTGGGGGTGCAATCCCAGTTTTGCCCGTCTCAGGTTTGATTTCTCTGTACCTACGGAAATGCCGTGCATCAGCACACAGCCTTGCTCCCACCACAGCTCATGATTTATTTGAAATGAAATCCACTTTTCTGCATCACGGTTTTTCTGGGTACATTTGGTTACGATGAGGTCTCAGTGTCTGACTTTTGAAGCATTTCTCTCCAGTAGCACAGAACAGTTTAAGGGAAAATAAGGACTCTTAGCTATGAATATTTATGGCTAGAGTTGAATTGTATTTTAGATTGCAATTCATTATTGCTGGGAGAACAGTAGATAGAAGGCAAAATTCAATTTATTAAAATGTTTTTTTCTTTTGTGCCTTGATCGGTGAAGAAATTTATTTGAAATTTGTGTAGTTTAAGTCTCACTATTAAAATCTTATTAAAGTTACAGACTTACTAAAGAAAACAAAGCAAGGAACAAAGCTGTTCACAACGCCAATAAGCCAGAAATATTTCTGCTCACAAACAGTAAAAATGTAGAGTTGACCCAAGCTATTTTAAAGAGCAGATACTTTGATATGAACAGAAGCACAAATTATCCTCAATTTAAACATTCATGAGGTGGAACCACAGCTGCTCAAGTGAAACTTCTACTTGTTAATCCTAAATAAAAGGAGCTGGTTGGAAAGATGTGAATATTTGCACTGGACATGAAATCAGTCAAACCAAACACACTCATTTTAAGGGTCTGTGACTGACCATTTTTTCCAAATTTAATATTTGGAGAGGAGGGATGACTTTGAAAACATCTGTGATTGAAAATATGAATGTGGGAAGGTGAGTACTGGTAAAGATGCAGATTAAGATGCTCTGGAGCTGTATTTGGCAGCAGAAAATCCTGAAAACCTTCCCAGATTTGGGTATTTATCTCTCTCCTGGCTATCCCACTTCTCCCTCTCTCCTGCAAGCCAGGTGAGTGTCCCACTGCTCAGCCTCTGCACCATCAGCTCCAATCCTCTTTCTCCCTCCGACTTCCCAAGGGTTTTAGCAGCTCTCACATAGTTGGGTAGCTACAGGGAAGACTCTAAAGACAGGAGATTTTCTTAGGTGCTCTGAGGAGCTACTACCAAACTGAATTGAAGTAAATTTCATCTGAGCAGAAGGGAAAATGTCCTCAGTTGCACTTCGGAATAATTGCTCTACAAGAGAGTTGAGAACAGCTAAAAAATACAGAACTCTGGCCAAAAAGAGACAGTGATTGTGGGAACAGGCATTTGCTGGGAGATGTGAGCAGAGTTAACTCTTTGTTTCTCTGCTTTACTTCTGATGCTTGGTGAGGGGATGATTTACTGAGCAGGTTGACAGGGTCGTACCTGTGCCCTCGCTTCATCCCACTGCAGTGGGTGATCACCTGACCAGCCCTGTTCCCCCTCATTTTGATCACAATCCCATCCTGTATTTCTCTGTGCACAGTTAAAAACCCTCCTGAGAAACTCGATTTGCGCATCACAAGAAATAGGCTCAATTTCAGATAAATGTGCCTTACCCTCAGTTTTAAAAACTTTCACCCCAACAAAACATCTTTCCCGTCACATCATCTGATTCATTATTTCATTCTGGTCCTACAGCTCCTAATTCTCCAGTACTCTGCTGCCAACCTCTAAGGAAGTCTATTGGGTTCATCAAAGTCTTGCTGTGACTCATGGTCCCTTCTTACAGAAAACAGGCTTTTCCTCTTGATGAAGACAACCAATCTTCAAACCCTGTGGTGCCTTCTGGAGAGATGGATATGAAACAGGCAGATCCCGAGCCCTGGAGCCAATCTCCCAGGAAAATGAATAGCACAGGGGGACGAATTGTTGTAAACAAGTGGAAGTGAGATTTTGGTTGAAGAGAAAAGCTTTTGAATGATTTGTGAAGATGCAAAAATCAGACAGGAGCAGAATGTGTTCTCTTTTTTTTTTCCTTTTTCCATTTTCCAGTGTTTTTTATTGCATGCTGATGTTCTAACACAACTGTATTCCCCCTGGAAAAAGTCTGTGAATCCTTTTGATGACGTGATATATATAGAAACACAGAGAGCAAATAGAATTGTCATTGTGCACTGACGGCGCCCACACTTTCTGAAGATTTCTGAAATCCTTTGTACCTTTTATCCTACACCATAGGCTGATACGGCACAATCTCCCTCAAAGCTGAGCCTTGAAAATTCAGAGTTTTTGGGCTGGGGGGAAACCAAAGTGAGACCTGCTCTCTGCAGAAACCTTTTCTGCCTCTATCTCCCTGTACAGAGGTTCATTAATTTTGCATTTTCCTTCCAGACTGAGGAGTGGAGCAGAAATAGCCCTCCCCAGTTTTTATTTTAATGTTTGTCTATGGGTAGCTTTAGCTTTCCTGTTTACCACAAGTATAAAGATGCCACTCACCCACTGACCCTTCATTAAGCTTATTGATGAAATGTTCTCCCAGTTGAATCTTCCCCAGGGATCAGATGATAACAACGTGTCTGATCTCCCAGAGATCATATCACCCTGGGGCAAGGGGAGAGGAATTTTTACCATTCAGCCATTCTAAGATAAAGACATTGCTCTTCAAGGCTCTTCATTATGATGTTCTTCACAGCCAGGCTGGATGGGGCTTGGAGCAACCTGATTTAGTGGAAGGTGTCCCTGCCTGTGGCAGGGGATTGGAATGAGATAATTTTTAAGGTGCCTTCCGACCCAAACCATTCTGTGATTCAGTCATGAGGAGCTGATTGTACTGGTGTACCCATGGAGTGAGACTGGCAACATGGCAGAATGTATTTTTCCCTGTCTTCAAAATTCCATGAAAACTTATTAAGACACAAAGTGAAATCTGCAAGTGAATGTCAGCGAGCTCCAAATGATGAACAACATATTAAAAAGCACTGAGCCATGCTGTGATAAAAGCTCACCCCATTGCCATTGTAATATATACAATAAGCAAGGGATATTGTCCTGTATTCAATAAAAATCAGCACCAGAGCCTTTGTTCCTTCCAGACACAATCTATGAACTCTGATTTCTGTTTTAATCTGATCAGCACCTCTGGCATTTAAGACTGGAGCTGTGAACAGAACGAACAGCTTCATTTTCCCCTGCTAAATGATGTTTTTTTAAAAAGCCTCAGAAAAGAGAAACAAACAGAGCTAGATTGGGTCACTTACAAACACAAATGGGGTTTCTTTGCCGATGCAAGCAGGTTTATACCAGTTGTGCAGGTGGGCATTCATAAAGGCTCAGAAGTGCTCCACAAACTTGTATTTTCTTTCATCTCAAAAGCCTACAGCTCAAAAGCCTTGTGTTTATGGGTTTTCCTAGATCAGCCTCTTGAAGGGTGCTCACTTCTTTGGGCAAGAGGATTAACCAGTCTGTCCACCTTGCTGTGGGGTCACTGGTGACCAGCTTTAAAATCCCTGTACCATTTCCTTGCTCTGGTCTGGCTCAAGGCCAGAGGAAGGAGAGGGATTAAGTCTCAAGTTCTGAGTCAGAAAGCACCAACCACAACATAAGGTGTTTTCCTGGACTGGTTACGAAAAATGTTATTTCATGCTTGTGTTGATGGTAAAGAGAAATTAATCTTATTCCGATTGCCAGTCTGAAGGAAGACAAAAAAATTGATTTATTGCAGTAATGTGAAACTTTGTAAGAATTCATGCTCTGTGTGGGAGCTGTACTTATAATGCTGTTGGCAGTGGTAACTGCTTTTCAGTTGGACAGAAGAACCAAAGCATTGAAAATGTCAGGTGTCACAGATTTCGTTACAGCTCCCTGTGGCACTGCTAAGGTCACTCCCATTAAATGGAGTTTGTTGCTGTTTGGGTATTTTTTAAATTCAGCACACAATGCTTCACCTTCTCCTGCAATCTGCACGGAGCAGACACCAAGGATAACAGCACCGTCAAGAACACTCTGAAAGCTGCCAAGTGCTGTGACAAGGTTGTTGCTGATGCTGACAACCAGCGAGAAGCTGCTTTTTAATGGTTGAATGTTGGCATGCTTTGCTAATATGGGTCTTGGAATGGCGGCTTAATACAGCTCATACCTGCTTATGCTGAGTGAAAGGAAAGATGAAGCAGAGCTGACTGCTGGAAACACCGGGGTTTGAGACTCTGGTCTACAAGATTTCCTTGCAGCCCTTGGGTGAATCCCAGAAGTTCATGTGCCTGAAATCCACCCCTAAAATAAATGCACTGTTGCAGTGAGAAAGGTGTAGAGTGTGCTGGGTTGTTGGAAGTGTGCTAATGCTGTTAAATCTTGGTAACAATGGCTACTACATCTCCATTATGTTTATGACATTTTGGGGTGCTGGTGAGATCTAAATCTACCCTCCTTCACCTTAAAGCCATTCCCCCTTGTCCTGTCACTCCAGATTCTTGTAAAAACTCCATCTCCAGCTCTCTTGAAGCCTCCTTAGGTACTGAAAGGGGTTCTAAGGTCTCCCTGGAGCTTTCTTTTCCCCAGGCTGAACAGCTCTGGGCAAAACATGATCCCAGCTGTGGCTGCAGCACCCACACATGCACTTAGACACTCACTACAAATTTTTGGACCTTCTCTTTCTCCTTCTTGAAAGTGCTGGCTGGCTTGGCTGGTTTGTATCACCAGTGATATGGTGTCTAACTAACTTTGCTGCTTCTCTACTTAGATTAGAAGTTAGGAAGAAATTCTCTGAGGGTGGTGAGGTCCAGAGAAGCTGTGGCTGCCCCATCCCTGGGGCAGGGAACATCCAAGGCCAGGTTGGATGAGGCTTGGAGCAACTTGGGATAGTGGAAGGCTCCCTGGCCATGGCAGGGGATGGAATAAGATGACCTTTAAAGTCCCTTCCAACCCAAACCGTTCTGTGACTCCGTGATTCTTTGATCCTTTCCTGCTGGCATTTGGCTGAGCGAGCCCAGGACTGGGCTGGCAGCCTGTGGGTGCTGGGCTGGCTCCTGTGAGCTCCCCTGGCATGTTTTTGTTCCCAGTAAACAACCCAGCAAACAACCCCAAACCAAACCCTTGCTTTGGCTGCCCTGCAGCGCCTGGGCCACGCCTGTGCCTGTGCTTCTGGAGGGGTTTTGTGCTTGAGTGCCCAAAATCACTTCAGGTTCTGCTTTGTGCTTCCCGGCCCACAGGAGACCTGGAATAATAACTGTGATGTGCTGCCTTATTGCTTAAGTGCCCTCATGAATACACTCCAACCTGATCTACAGTTCAAACAAATTCAATAAGGCAGAGCAGGATTTAAAGATATTTTAAATAAATTAACTTCTGCATGGATGTTTATTAAGTTTTATGAAGCCATTTACTAAAATGTAACATTCTTTTCGAAAGGTGCCTGAAATTTTCCCCTTGTGAACTATGGAAATTGCTTTTATAATTGAAATGAGAAATAAGGGCCAAGCTGAAAGCATCCCTCGTGGCTCGAGGCACAGTCCTTGTGCTTTTCTAAAGGAAAAAAAGAATTATTTGACTCTCCACATCTTTTGTTTTCCTTCACATTTGCAGGGCGTGATGTGGTGCACAATTGCATGACACCAGGTGGGAGGGTGGCTTGGGAGGAGTGGGAAGCTCTGCTTCCCAGGATTTGGCTTTTTCCAGGAGTCAGCCCTGAGCTAGACAATCACGAGCAGACAGCAGCATTTTTCACTCCAGCTTGAACACGGGCTGGATTTCTGCATAAGCCATGGAGGCTCCACTGGGAGCACCGTGCCCAGGACAGAAGTCTCCTGCAGCCAGGAACCAAGGATGCTGCCACAAGCTGTGGATTTCCACTGCTGAAGACATGAGCTGCAGACTGAAAACACACCTTTGAGCAGAGCAGGGCTGAATACCAAATAAAAGGATCCATAAAATAAATGATTTTGATTCTTTAATGCTTGATGGTGTAGGGACAATAGAGGCTCCCGCTCTTCTCGTCTGGAAGCAGCACCAAAAAGCCTTTGGAGAGGCAGTGCATTTGAGCTAGGTTTTAGAAGATGGATTTTCCAGGCATGAATGATTCCAAATACTTAAGTTTTATTCTCTTGCCACTTTCCAAGCAACATTTCCCTCTACCGGAAATCAAAACAAAAGGGTTGAATGCTTAACAACGATGAAGATTTTATGGCTCAGCTCAGCTATTGCACAACAGAACATTAACCAGGAGCTGCAGGGAGGATGGAGGTGACTGATTTTTGCTCATTTAGTGTAAGGACACTTCAATATCATGGGTAATACCACAGCATTCTGTCCCCACAAAATTACATTTGTTTTAGAAAAATAAACGATCTCCATTCCCACACTTCAGGCTCCTGCACTCCACATGCTCCACGCCCTGGATGGGCTGGATGCTCTCCATTGCTGTGCCCAACAGCAGAGCAGGACAGCACAGATCTGATGCTTTTAACAGGCCTCAGGAAGGGTTTTTCAGGGCAAACATCACTGATGGGAATGTCCTTCAAACCTAACTAGTCCCCCTTTTTGTCTGCTGACCTGGAGACAGAAGCAGCAGCTGATGTTTGGATGCTGTTTGTGCTGCAGAGTGCAGGGAGAGGAGCACTCCGGGCCCTTCTGCTGAGGAGCTGCAAATCCCAGTTCAAGGCCACTGGGATTTCACCAGTTTAGAGCCCAGCCAGGGTGCCTGTGCTGGTGACCAGGCTGGATGATAAAGGCACACCTGCCACTTCAAGCAAAAGCAGCCCGAGCCTTAAATTTGGATATTTATTTCTTAGGATCAATAAATGACAAAATAAAATACCATACAGTACAAAGGCTATATCAGGAATTAACAATTTCATTACACTCTGATCAGTAAATACAGTATCAATAATAGCATGTTACATTGAAAGAGTTTCCCATTGCCACACAGAAGGATTCCACACCCTCCTCCTTTCCTTTGTCACAGAAAATATTACAAAGTAGACACTGACACACTTTTAACATTCATTTTTTCCCCACTGAGCAACAGGCCACAGAAAATAAAGCACACCAACATTTTGTATCTAAGAATAAAATAAAAAGGTGCTCTTTAAAAAACATTTGCCCTAAATACAATATGTGCAGGACTATCAGGCGGCACAGCTGGGGAAGGACTCTGGATTACAAAGCCAGGACACAGCATCATGAAAGTTCTGTTTTCGTGCTAAGCAAACCCAGACTGAGAACAGGAAGAGTGGTTGAGCCGTGGTGTGAAGAACCAGACCGAGCTCCAGCAGACACAGCTTTGGTTAAAGAGCCACCAAAGAGCACGGCCAGGGGGACACCAGACTGACACAGTGCCACACAGGGAGGTGCTCCCACGCCCTGGGGGTGTTTGCTGGCCCTGCCCGAGGGCAGCAGTGATGCAGCTGCACAGGTGATGGGTTCAAACCCGCAGCACGAGCTGTCTGCAGTGCACTCGGGGACTGTTTCACTGAACGCTGGAGGCTAGAAATGCACAGGTCCTGCTGTTGTCGCGCTGACAGCGCGCGCCCTGCTAACCCTCCTCGCTGATTTTCCACTGAGTTCTCTCCTGAAAGGCTCGCTGAAGTGAGGTCTCGTGCACCTTACAAAAAAAGACAAGCTCAGCAGAGCATTCCAACCCTGATGGACCGGGCCTGTGGTGAGAAAGTCCTGTCTGGGGGAAATTTCTGAATAGCAAAATGACTGTATAAACCTGATTTCACACTCTGCCAAACGGGTGGCTCAGGCAAGAGCACTGCGAAGAGAAACAAAACCTCAACATAATGTTTGAAGAGGTCACTTGATAGCCTCTCTTCAGAGAGGAATTTCTCAGAATCCATCTGGCAGCACTGCACATCTGCGGGTTCCACAGATTTTATTCTTTTTTTAGTCCAAACAAACAGTTCCAAATACTTACAGGGAATTTGCATAGATGAGCAGAGGCCCCAACACTCACTTCTGCCTCAGTGAAGAGTTCAGCCAAGACAGGGACACAATGGATGGGAGTCTGTGTTCTGTCTAATGGCAAAAGCCATTCATGCTGGATTAAATTTAAAAACTTTGTTGGGTTAGCAGTTCAGTCATTGTTAAAAGGCATGTAAGGAACCATTTCTCTGGTAAATATGGGGCAGTTTGTACCTTTTTCATCTCTACTGTATCAGCTTTCCTTTACAAGGCCGGTTTGGACGGGGCTTGGAGCAACCTGGTCTAGGGAAAGGTGTCCCTGGCCATGGCAGGGGTTTGGAACTGGATGGATTTAAGGTCCCTTCCATCCCAAACTGTCCAGTGATTCTCTGGAAACTGTGGGGGTTTGCAGTGACCTATCCTCACTTCTTTGCATCGCTAAGCTGAATATAGCAAAGTAAGGTGAGGAGGGAAGAGAGGATGAAACCAGATGTAACTTACACTGCTCAGCTCAAGGCTGTCAGATTTGGCCAGTGGAAGAGGTAGCTTTGAGCTGCAATCTCAGATTAAGGCCATGGACCCAGGTCTGCTTTCCTGTTAAACTGCAAGAACAGAGCTGTAGAAGTCAGCAAAGCACTTGGTTAAATCCCCCAAATTCCCCCAGCTCTTCAGCACTCAAGTGGCCCAACAAACACTGTGGAAGGAGTTTATGGTAAGTTCACTATGGTAAGTTTTACTCCAGCTTTTTCCCACTGTCATGTCAAACCAAAAATAAACCTGCCAGTTTCTCTGAGCTGTGATCAAATACTCTGTAAGCTGCCAGTGTGTCTCAGTAGTGAAGATCCAAACCAAGCATCTTATGTGAAACAACAAGTTTTGTACAGTGTTTCCTAAGATAATCAAGCACATTTCAGCAGGCTGGTGTTGACCAAGTGTAGCAATAATGTTTAATATTTCAAAAGAAAAGGAGACATGCCGGGTGTTAAATTGCAATGAAAATCAAAGCAACGCAGTTACAGCTTCCCTGGGAGGTTTCAGAAAGCACCTCCCAGCTGCTGACTCTATTTAGAGGTGAAGTAAAAAAATTTGGGTCCTCCAGAAACATTTGAAGTGTGTTGCCTGGAAGGCCAATGTTAAATGTGTGACATCAAGACTCCTCTTCCTCTCAAGGCAGACCTTTCCCCTCTCCTGTTCATGGTACCTGGATGTTCCCACGAGGCAGGATGAGCAGGTCTTCTGGAAAGTCTTCTTCCAACCTGCCCAAGCCATTTCACACACACCACACACAGAAAATATTTGCTGGTTTCTCACAGATTTCCTTCTGAAGGGATCAGTCTCCTTTACGCCTGGTTGTTTCGTTTCATTTATTCACGTGCCACTACCTGTTTTCCTTGTCAAAGAGTAGTCAACAGTCCATGAGCAACCAAAGTGCTTGGTCAAATGTAATCTCTGCCCTCTGCTTGGTACAACCCGGGCAAGAAGTCACAAGAAGGCATGACAGAACAGAGCTTGCAGTTTGGCTGAATCAGAAGAAACTAAAGCCCCACTGATTTATATTTTGAGCCCTTTCTCTTGCAGGGGTTCTGCACTAGGCATTAAAATCACCTCCCATCCCTGGCAGGTGTGGTTGGAGGCCATGGCTGATGGGCTGCCATGGTAGCCAGCTGGGTACAGCTGCCAGGCCATAAATGCCCCAGATGTAGTCAGTCATCACCAACAACTCACAGCAGATGCCCCCAAATGGGTGTTTCCTCTATGTGCTGAGCCCAACAGGACCTAAACCACAAGTCCAGGGAGTTGGACTCGATGAGTCTTGTGAGTCCCTTCCAACCTGACATGTTCTATCACTCTATGATGTGACATCTGCAGCAGGAGATGTCACCAGTGGTTCAGTAACTGGTCTCCATCATTGTGTGACCCTCACTGGGGCCAATCCCCACCTCCAGCATTGTGGCTTCAGTTAGGGACCACAGGTGCTCATTAGCTGAAGAGTGACATGGGATGGGCAAAGCCCAGAAAGCTGAATTGAGCCAACCCTTCTACTTTGTCACCTTCCAGAGCCAAGTCCTGCTCACCTGATGACGTGTGGTGTGAAAGGGGACACAAGGTCGCCACCAGCAGAGGTGGCACAGGATGATTGGTCAGATTCCAGGTTCATGCAGGTCACCATCTGGGGAAAAAGCTCTTTATCTTGTCCCAGAGCCCTGTGATTTCAGTACTAAGGACTCTGGAGCAATTTGATGTATCACACAGTGGGCTGTTAGAGGTGGAACCATATGGGAGAAGAGCTCATGCTACCTCTCCTGACCAGCTGGGAAATTTCAAAGAGAATTTTCAGGTCTTGTTTGTGTTCCTCTGGCTTGTTAAAAGAAAGTGGGTTTAGAGCCAAGACTCCCCAGTTTAGACCTTCTTATGCTCTGCATTTGAACTATCTGAATGTTTGGGGTGCAGATCAGTGTGCCAACAGGTCTGGTAGCAAAAAGTAATAAAAGAAAAGGTAGAACAAGAGGACCTGCTGCCTACAACAGCTATAAATTGAGATGTTAGCCTTGTGCAAGTGAGGAGGAAACAAGCAAAACTGGAATAAGAAAGGGAAAAATCTGAAGGTGCCACAGAATTGGGGCAGATTGCTCTTATCTCAGCAGCCTGGAGCCCTCATGAGCTCGGAGTTTTCTCACCTCTTAATGCAGGCCAGCAAACTGTTCTCCCTGGTAAAAAATAGGATTTGGCTGTATGGCAAAAGGAAGATTCTCCATTTCTGTTCATTTTCAGCACTCCATCTGGGCACAGCCTCTGCATTCTTAACTCTGCCAGAGACTGTGCTGTTAGCGGTGCAGTGGTACCAATGCCAGGCACTGTGGATGCCCTAAAGCCAAAGGTGACCCCACTCCCCAGGCCGCAGCCACCCCAGCCTAGGTAAGGCATCGTCTGTTCTTATTTAATTTCAAGGAGCCAGAGCGGCTCTCTTGAGCACCTCGGTCATATTACTCGTAATAGAGATATATTTCTAAAATAACCACCTGGCTCCCTGAGTTTTCACTCCTCGTTCATTGAACATCCCACAGACGAGCATGTCCATCCTCCAAAAACATCCCTTTCTGTTCAAAGCCTCTTTCTCCTCATCAAACTCTCTGCTCGGTGCCACCAGGAGACGTGATCTCAAACCCTGGGATGTGAACACGGCATGTCTGCACTGAGAAAAGGATGGAATGCAGAACGGTTTTGCCTAAGTTGAACACATTTTGGCTTCCCAGTTAACACCACAGCTGGATTTATGCCAGACTGAAGTTACAATACATGTAGACATTACTCACAAGAGGCAAGGCCAATGCTCGAAAATAACCTCAAAGTTACTGGCAGAACAAAGCCTATTTTTCCAACAAAAATGACTTTGCTAAACACATTTGTGTTACGTGAATTTGGAGACCATGCATGAAAGTCACAGAGGCCTCTCTCAAGTTCTGACTCCACGATGAATTGTGTTCCTCCTCCTTTGGCTTCAGTACGTAGTTTCCCTTGTGACCTGGCTGGAAAATGTGTGGTTGCTGGAGATGCTGTTGGATTTCCTGGTGAAGGCCAGTCGTTTCTTCTTCTTCCTCCATGGCAGGCACAGGATCGTGAGTGTGGAGAGGAAGATCTGGCGGAAGTTTGCCGAAACCAGGTTGTAGAGGATGGGGTTGATTGCTGAGCTGACGTAGAAGAGGACGTTTGTCAGCATGTAGAAGTAGTGGTAGAAGTTGTAAAGGAAACTGGAAGAACAGAAGAAAGGTAAAAATCTTGAGTGTGAAGAACTCAAAGTCACAAGGGTGAGAGAAACATGAGCTGCTTTCCAGCTGACCTTTCTAGGCTGCAGACACGAGCTCACCAGTGGTGCCTGAGCCACCAAAACCCATCTTCATCTTCAACTGGAGCTGGTCAAACACGGACCAGGTGCCTCTGTGAAGATATTGCCCCACTCACCAGCAGTTCAGAGACTTATTTAAGCTCTGGGGCCAGACACGATATTTACCTCGTGCATTCACTTTTTCTTTGGAAACAGCCATTCTGGAAACCGAGAAACCAGATGGACATTTGCTTCTGTGTCATACATATACATTAGCTTGACTTTTTTGGCTGCAGCTCTGATCTACAGAGGTTGCAGAAGAGCCAAACTCCAGTAACAGATGCAGCTCTCTCCTCCCTCTGGCAGTGAGAGCAGCATCAGCTCATTTAATGGGTCCCTGAATTGGGATTTGTCTGTAATGTGGGATAGCATTTCCTGTTCTGGGGGCAAGCTGATGGTAGCACGCTTCTGAAACACATCCTGACCACCACAATTTAATGTTTTCAACTAGAACTGGTTGAAAATGTTTTATTATCTTTTATACCTTTGGAAACATCTTTCCTTGGGCCAACTGAGAACAACAGCCCTGAGCTGGTAAAGCATTTATAAACACCATGGGTCTCATTTTCAGCAAGATGTTCCTCAGAATCATTTATCTTGGTGAAAATTGCAGACCTTTTTCCTAGTCTGAGCAGTGTCTAACAAAAGATAAATAGAGGAGTGCTGGACTACATGGCCCATCCCTCCACACCCCCCTCAGCACTGCCAAGGACTGCATGGCCCATCCAGCTCTTACAAGCGGAGTTTCTCTATGTAGTTGTGAAGAATTAATATTGGAAAAATTTCTTCAGGGGCAAGGCACATGTGTTTATAAATGAACATTTCAAGCTGCTGCAAATGCTTGGTTAGCCACCAGACTGATAGCTCACTATCATTCTGTAAATTCAGTGTTTTCCTAAAATCACTTATGGTTTTAAAAAGAAGAAAAAAATATTATGTGAACACAGCCACGATGCATAAATTCCCACTAACTGCAGGCAGACTTCTCTACCCCTCTTGCTCAAAGCAAATGCAGTCATTACATAATTGAACACTGCCTTAAGTGCTTTTCATATAGGAAAGGAGAGGAGAAACAAGAGTTTTTCCCACTGTGTGCCCAGAGCTCTGCTTTCATGACTGAAGATAGATTTTGGATTTTACTATGGCTGGATCCACAGTCTCATTCAGTAGACTGCTATATCCTAATTTATTGTATTTTGTGTTTGGACTTGATGGAATTTTAGGGTTTTTTGTTGTTCTTCTTTTTAATATTGTATATTTTATTTTCTTTGCCTTGAAGGAAACAGCCCAAATCTCTGGGAGAACAAGGATGTAACACCATGGGAGGAGACACACGAGTGCATCCCTTGGCATCTCAGGCTTCCTGGGTCTGTGTCCCCAGACAGCATTAGCTCTTGATGACATATTTAAAAATAATAATCAGTTTGGTGGTTGCTTTGCTGAGGAACCTGACCTGGTGCCTCAGAAATGAGCAGGGAGCTCCTGGGGTGCCTTTGCACATCTGTGAGCAGTGCATGTGTATTCTTGCAATTATCTCAGAATTCTCTGACAATCTGGGCATTTCCTAATCAGCAGCAACTGCTGGTATTTCATCTTGATCCACTCTCTGCAAAACCCAGTAAATAACCTGCCCCAGACTCAGTAAGCAGCACAGTTATTCCCCCAGCCTGTGTCATCTCCCCTGCCACTGAGGAAATGTGGCCTCGTGGAGCTAAATTGTGTGCTGGTGGGAGCTGCTGCATCTTAGGGCTGGGGATCAGCATCTCTGGCACGGGGACTGAAATCCACTCTGGGTGTATCAGCCCCCCTGTCCAAATGCCATTTCCTCGAGGGCTGCCAGAGGTGAAGCCCCATCGCTGCTGCCAGCGGGGGCCAGTCTGTGGCTGCAGCCCGCCGGAGGAGGAGGGGCTGATGATGCATTTTGGTTCAAGCTAATGCTCCCTCCACCGTGTCTGGGGGATTTAGGTACAACAAAGACTCTTAATTTGGCTGGCAAACACTGAGACATCCAAAAGACAAAAACCCAAAGCAGCAATTAGGAGCTTGAGGCTTTAACCCGTGGACTGGAGAACGCGTTTGTTCCCAGATCCCCGCCTCCATCTCCACACCTGTGGGTGCCCTGGCACCCCCAGCCCCAACCTGAGCCCCCACCCTGTCCTGGCACAGGGGGACCGTGTCCCCCACGTTGTGACTCACTCTGTCCAGTGGCTGGAGGGGACGTAGCAGAACATGAGACGCCGTATGTGGTAAGGGAGCCAGCAGACCACGAAGGCGATCACCACAGCACCTGCAAGGCAGGAAAAAAGCCCTTAACTTTGTGAGCAGTTCTCCATCAGGGTGAAAAAGGGACCTGTCTGCGTGGGTTTTATTGGTGTAACCTGTTCTCCCGCAGCCCCACTTGTTCTTGTATTGCTGTAGTGCAAAGAATTAATAACCCTGAGGGACAACCAGCCGGCAAATGGCTGTAAAAACAAGCAAAACAGGAGTAATAGAAAACAGCACTGGGCGCTGGGGCAGGGACACAGGGACAACAGAAGGTACAGATGAAGGACTGGCGATGCCTAGTTCAGACACTGGCCTAAAGGAAACTCTGTTTGCATCTGTGTTTCACGCCCTTGTGGCACTGGGTATCTCGTCCGAGGTATTCACAGAGACAGTTGGTGCATGTTTTTTGTCCAGGTAGACAGGGAGCCAGGGACACCATAATCCCATTAGTTTGTTATGTGGAGCCACTGGCCACAGTCCCCACAGTGCTGAGCATCATAAAACTGCTCTTTCTGGTGGCAGGGCTCGTCCTTTTGTTCTACATTTGTGCAATACCTGAGATTACAACGTGTTTGGGTCTGGACTTTGCCATAATAAAAATGATCAATTAAAGGGTAAGCAGAGAAAGACACTATGGCTTTTTTTTCCTTTCCAGATTCTGAAGGACGTCAAACAATGGAAAATAAAATACAGCAACTCTGAGGTATAAAAGTGCTGTTGATAGAGTGCATTTTTCGGTCTGGATTAAAAAGCAGATCTAGAAGGCAATCAAAAGAAAGGTTTCTTTCCTTTTTTAATATATGTTTCAACCTCTGTATGCAACAGAAGGATTCTGGCAGAATCCTAGCAGGAAATAAAGAAATCTCAGTTAAAACGTAACACAATAAAAGGCAAGAGAAAATAAAGACTAAATAAAATAATTAAGTTAAGTTTTTGTCCCAAATTTGCTCTACAGACAACAAGGGCCGCATCACTCTTGCCCTTTATGTGACCTGTAAGGGGCTGGGAAGCAGCAAAGCTCTGCTCCAGAGTGAGGTACCACAAGTGCAACGTGGATTTGGCATGTGGAGCCAAAGGCTGGGTTTCTTCTGCCTTGGGACTGAAAATATTTATGTGAATATGTCCCAAACCCAGATGCTGTCATCCCACAGGGACCATGTCGTAGCTCAAGGGGAAGATGTGCAGAAGATGTGTTTCCCTTGGAGAATGCAGTCTAGGAGGAACAAGTCTGGCTGCGGTTGTATCTTCCCATCATGGATGCTCAACAAGAGGCACAGGGGAGCAGAAATTAAATAATCCCTGGTGTCCAGCTCCATACTCACACCCTACTCCCACTCCATGAGCTCCCTCTCTCATTAAACACACAGCAAACAATGGAAAAGGTTCTATTCCTTTATCATCAGCCTGCATGGTGCATGACAGCATCTTCCAGGAATGCTGCAAAAGCCATTTATCCAATAAAGACTTAAGCAACTGAAGGGACATGTTTTGGAAAGACGGCTAGAGGGTCCGTTTTTATCCTCCTGTCCAAGCTAATTCATTTTTTCAAACTGTTTTTGGCCACTCTGGCCACAGTGATCACAGATGTAATTCATCACCAGACAGCCTGCAGCCCTTCAGATGCCAGCGGGTGAATGAATTTGACCTGTGTGTGATCCTTCCCTGAGGAGCTTCGGTGGGACTTTGACAGGAGAGCCCCTGCATGGTGTGTGGCACAGGAGAAGTGGGGGATCCACTGGGGAGCTCGCTGGGAGCATGGATGCCTGCCTTGCTCCTTCACATTTCTGAGCACCCGCTTTTGGCCGCCTCCAGAAATTCATTTCTCTGTCGGACGGGCCTTTGGTTTGCCCTGGATGGAGCAGTCCCCTCATGATTCTCCTGGAGATCCCTCCCAGGGGCTGCAGAAAGGCAGCACTCTCCAGCCTCTCCTCTTCCACCTGTCAGCCTCGGGCCAGTGGGAACCAGCCAACATCACAGCTCCAGCCCATCTGCTTTCCCAGCGCCTGCACAGGATTAGCTGGATTCTCAGGCTGCAAAAGCAGCTTCCCAAATGGCTCCAAACACAGGTTCATTCAGGCACATCATAATTTCTGCAGAAACCTCCATGCACTGGCACTTCTCAGCTGCTCACCTCTGTGTGCAGCTCTTTAGGTACGGCAGGATCCAGATTCTTTTGACAGCCAATTAAAGGATTTCACACATCTGCTTGTTAAATTTACCAACACATTAAATGAAAGTGGTTTTCTCCTGGTAAATGATCTCTGCTTCTGCTGCTCAGGCAATGCTGTGCCGAGTAATATGATCTATAGTAACAAAAACACATATTGAGAGAAGTATCTGCTTAACATCAGCAATTATGTAATCTGTGATAATTCTGTAATATCACATGCAATCACTCTGCAATTAAAACTCTATTAAACATGTGGAGTGCACTGGAGACACTTGTGGTCTGATCTGGAAGTCCCAGCTGGGTGACACACTGTGCAGTTCTGTGCTGCGCAGACGAGGAGATCCCGACCTGAATTTGTCACCCTTAATCCGTATGTTTTCATTTTACCATACAAGGGATCAAGCAGATTTAGGGTGGCAACCCTGCCCTCTTGGGCCCTCTTCCCTGGGAGGAATATGAAACATGAGACTGTGTTAACTTTCACCTAATACAGAATGAAAATATCCTTTTCTCCCGAATACCTGTTGCCGTTTCCTGCTGTTCTGTTCTTCCCTGAGCACCTGCCTGTCAAAATGTTTGAGCTGTAAAACAAATCCTGGGCAAACTGGCTGCCAAAATGATTATTTTTTATTGTTATGAGCTCCTGTGATGTGTTCTTCATCATCAGCAGCTTGACACATGGGTTCCTTTGGTGGAGTAAGAAGGAGCAGGTCAGCCTGCTGGAGCTGAGCACTGCAGGGGAAGGGTTTGACTCAATGTGTGATGGGGTGACTGTCCAGGATGGTGTTTGTGAGGTTGGAGATTTCCTGCCTTTATTTTTTTGAACTAAAAATAAACCAGACACATCCCTCACTTCTAATTAATTCAATAAGGTTCTAACAGGAGCAGAGCTGCTCCATGAGCTTCTGATATTTCCCATATTCGAGGAAACGAGGTGCCAAACCTCAGGGCTGGGGAGGGGAGCTGGGACCCCAGCAAGATGACCCCGGTGTGCCAGGGGTGCCAGGGAATGATCCTTCCACCAACGTATGCCCTCATTTCCCTCCTAAATCAAACTCCAAATTTAAATGTGTAATAAACCCTGAATTATTACATCTTGTGTCTTTCTATTGTGTCCTATAATGGCTCTATCCTCTGACTGTTTGAACTGCATGCCAAGGAAGAAGGGGAGAGGAAGGAGGAGTGGCAGAGGACAAGCTCTGGTTTGGTTTTCCTTCAGGAAGTCCTGCAGAGAGAAACATCAGTTCTGAGTGACATCTTTTTCATTGCGCAGGAGATTTAAACTGTGCCAGTCTTGATTCTCAGACTAAACTGGATGTGGGAGCGATCCTGGGAGTTAAATTCTCTTGGATCACGCTGGGTATTTTATTTTGCCTTGCGTGTCTCCTGGGCTGGGAACCTGCCCTCCTCCAGGACAGCCCCTGGGTCAGCATGTGCACAGGGCAGGGCAGCACGAGCGAGAACCCCACGGTTTGGCTGGTCTGACTGAATCCAGGAGCGATGCTCGGGAGGGGTTCTCAGCCCCCGTCCCTTTGTGGGGCCGTGTGAGGCTGGCAGTGACTCAGAGCCCCGGGACAGCCACGGGCGAGGAGCCACCGCCGCTGACTCACGCGGCACCCGGGGAGCTGCTGCGGCACAAAGCGCTGGGCTGGTGTTCTCCTGCTCGCTTCATCTCCTCCATCCCCTCTGCGAGCGCTGACTCACAGCCCTGCGGCCCCGGGGTGGCCCTCGGCGAGGGTATCCCTCTGTCCTGTCCTCTTTTCTCCCCGGTAGAGGCAGAAAAGGGATGCTGCTCCTTCTTACAACCACCTCTGCTGCTGCCAAGGCCTCCAGACAAGCTCAGATCCGTCTTTCCTTGATAGTTTTGTCCAGGCTATTTCAACCAATTTATTTCTGTTTCTCTGCATTCGAAGGGGAGCTGAGCCACATACAGATGTGGAGCAGCACGGTGGGATTCCTGAGCAAAGGCAGGAGCTGTTTGGGGAGGTACTGAGCCACCTGAACAACAGCTCTCAGCCTTTTCTGTGCTTCAGACTCATCCCCAAGGCTGCCCAAGGGGAGCACACACATCGGCTGGTACTAATGAGGTGTACAGCAGGTTAAGGGGCTCGTGTCAAAGTAATGCTGATTTTTGGAGAAACAGTCCTTGTACACCCCAAGATCCTGGGTTTATACACTTATTTAGTTGATGCCATTACAAGAGAACCTCTCACAAAGTGCTGTTTGATATGAGAGGTGGTGAAAGCTGGGCAAAGTGCAGGCACAGCTGGCACTGCCTCGTTAAACCTCGAGGTGCTGTTTATATTAACATGATGTTCTACCTGACAGGCTGTTGGCAATATTTATATCAGCAGGCCCCAAAGCAGGGATTGCAGGAGCTGCCAGGGTAGGTATGATCCCAGTAAAATTAAAACTACTTATGCTGGTATTTGGGTCATAAGGCTGTGGAATAAGGGATTTCCATAAAAGTCAGTAACAATCAGCAGGGATTGGGGACCACCAGCATGCACCAGGAGTACTCAGGAGAGCAAAGAAGAAACTGGGAGTAACAATGAGCCTGGGAAGTCCTCAGCTCCTTCAGACACCACTGAAAACACACAGCATTTGCTGGATACAATCCCCTAATGCTCTTGAACATATTACTGAAAAAACCCCCTAACTTCTTCTTTGTTAGTGAAAGCGAGACAGCACAGTGAATGGAAAAACCTTTTGGCATTCAAAATCAACATATTTCACTCAGACTATATTCCCCAGTCCTGATTTCTGATGGCTTCAGATGACAGGTTTGAAAATAGATGTGGATTCCTGGCCCAGCTCACGCCAGTGGTTAAATCATCCCCCGGCACCAGTTTCATCCATAAGGAGCAAGGCAGAAAACACAGATTAAAGCTGGCCCAAGGCTCTACCAAGCAGTACATCACTACTGTCCCAGTGCAAACTGGGGTCTCTTCCCAAGTTTCCTTCTAAGAGAATTATTCTTTTGGAAATTAGAGAACAGGCTGCTTTATTCCATTTAAACTTAATTCATGCCATTTCCCCTCGGGATGTCTGGACGTTTGGAGGAGAAGGAAGAAGAAAGGAAGAAAATTTCCACTTTGAAGGGTAGATAAGGGATCCCATCTTATCCTCACCAGGCTCAAGGCTCTTTCTATTTGTTGAGATCAGGTGTGACCTGAACCGGCTTCCTCTGCAGCCCTTCCTTCTTTCCCCTCCAGTTTTGAGCCTCACAAGTCCTTTTGTTCCCTCCAGAATGGTTTCTGCTCATCAAAGGAACCCTGGAGCTGTATTCACTGCATGCTTCTACAGTGACTAAAGCCCTGGCCAGACTTCATGTTTAAAATCCCATTTGTTAACTTTTTAAACACTCACATTGTCACGGCATAACACCTGGAAAATCTGCTTTCAGGGCATGGCAAATCTTGGAGTTTTCTGCAGAGATGCAGCCACGAGAGCCTGCACCCCAGCAGGAATGCTGTGCCAGCCCGAGCTGCGGTGCCAGCGAAGGGACACATCTTGGGAGAGGGGAAAAAAGCAACTCCCTGCCCCAAGAGATGCAGCCACCCCTGCTTTTTTGCTCCTCTGAGGGTGTTTATAGAGTGCTCTGATTCTGCTCGTTTTATCTCACTTGGCAGATGGCAAAGTAAACCTACAACTACAAACATCTCTGGGAAATATATACAGCTGTTAAATAGGTAATTCATCCTCCCAAATTTCAGTGTGACACTTCAGCTCTTAAAATCAGCTTCCACGCAAGCTTAATGCCACAGGGGCTTTGCTGAACTCCGCTTGGAGTTGCTCAGACTTTTTATTAGAGATACAAACTGCCATGAATTTTGTTCCTTTCTTGAAAAGAAATTATTCATGAACAAATAAATCTGCTTTCCTTAGAATATAGGAATTATGAAATACAACTGTTTAAGGAGTTTTAGACTGGTGCTCTTCTGTGTATTGTGGCTGCAAAGTACGAGCTATTTACTGTTAATGTCTGTAGGCTGGTTATACTAAATCTCATGGTAATATTCTCCTCCTGAAATGAATAACTCAGACTTGGAGCATTGGTGAGGAGAAATGAATGGACTCTTCAAAGTGTTTGTTCAGAAGGGGAATTGTTAATGCACAAATTAATGAAATACATGGATACATCATTAATTCTTGGCCTTTGTATTGTATTACTTGACGAAATGCAGAGGGCCCAAAATCGTAATATAAAAATTCACAGACATTCAGTAAAAAAAGCAGCTTGAGTTCATCTGCTAGAAAGCATTTTACTGAAGCATCACCCAGCCAGCTGTAGGAGACGGAGGGATATTCTTTTAATTGGTTAAACCTCTAAGTGCTTTATAATTGCTTTCACCAAGCAGCTTCTGTAACAGAGCAAATGCTACCTGGAACTGATTACATTTTAATAGGCTTAGCCAATGTCCACCCAGGGACACGCAAAGCCTCCCCTTGATGTCCATCAATTTGTCTCAATGTCGTTACCAGAGCCCAGATGTGCCGTTCAATAACTCCTGCATCCCTTCCATCGGCGTGGGAACTGATCTGACAGGGAGGTGCCGAGGGCTGCTTGGAGGGGAGGGGGCTGCAGGCAGGTGGATTGGTGGGGATATCAGTCCGTGGCACACAACTATCCCCTTTCGAGGAGACGTTTTGGCTGAACAGGGCTTTCACCCTGAGCCAAGCTCAAATACACCCTGATTTTTGAGCAGCAGAGAGAATCAGGGTTGTTCAGCCTGGAGAAGAGAAGGCCTCAAGAAGAAATTGCTGCAGCCTTCCAGTGCCTAAAGGAGCTCCAAGAAGGCTGGAGAGGGACTTTGGACAAGAGCCTGGAGTTACAGGACCAGGGGGAATGGCTATAAACTGAAAGAAGGAAGGGTTAGACTGGATATTAAGAGGAAATTCTTCCTGTGAGGGTGGGGAGGCCCTGGCACAGGGTGCCCAGAGCAGCTGTGGCTGCCCCATCCCTGGAAGTGTCCAAGGCCAGGCTGGATGGGACTTGGAGCAACCTGGGATAGTGGAAGGTGTCCCTGCCCATGGCAGGGGGTGGAATGAGAGGAGCTTTAAGGTACCTTCACAGCCAAATCATTCCATGATTCTGTGATTGGTCTGGTGTGGGTGTGTGTGTGTGCAGGCGAGTGGTTAAGGATTATTTAGAATTTTATCAAGTGACTGGCATATCAAGCTGTGGGATCAGAGAGTATTCACACTCCTGTGAAGCATCACACAGATCTGGGAGACTCGGCATTCCAGAGCTCCAACACAGCCAAGGAACAGCAACACAGACTGGAGGTGGTTTAATGGAAGGAATTGGAAGGATGAAGGAGGGCATGAAATCTCTTGGTGGAAGGTATTTTTAACAACAGAACTGGTTGCCCTGTTATCCTCAGAAAAAAGCTGGAAGCTGCCAGTGCTTGGAGCTCTCTGAATTTGTGTCCTCGCACCTGGTGAACACTGGCAGCAGAGGGGGAATTACAATCAGGAATCTCATGCTTACTGACTTAATGAGGTGGCTCCCAGGCAACAGGCCTGACACGTTCCTTGATCCTGATCACCCTCATTATTTTGTACATGACCAAGGTCAGACAGAGCCAAGAGAACACACAAGTGCTACCAAAGAGGAGGAAAATGCTGTTGTGGATATTTTGGATGGGGCTGTAAGCCTGGCCACTTTTAGCTCTTATTTCAATGTAAACAAACACTTAATCTCAGTACTTTTGGAGCAAGGAAGTTTTTTGCTGCTCTGATCTTATCCAACAGCTCTGCTGTTGGATAAGGTCAGGGCCATGAACCACAAAAAATTGTTTTCTAAGCACCATTTTTACAACTTCTGAAACATTTCCCCCTTAAACCTAAATCAGCCTTTTCTGTACTTCAGGCCAAAGTTCACTTTTGGAAATGGAAATACTTTTCCCCAATGAAGTTCTGATTCTGTGCCAACAGTTGTATAAGGGGGCACAAGTGTCATTTTTCTTTTCCCACCCTCTTCCATGAATGTGCCCAGAGTCTGTCCATGATTTTGGCTTTCATGGATGCCAGGATAAATCATGTGCATCCTTGTGCAATTTTTGCCACTTTTCAGACAGCTCAGAAACTTGGGTTATTAAAATATAAGTCATGAGGAACAGGTGACAAAAGTGAGTGTGAATCAAACAGCTCCAGTAATCAAGTGCATCTGAAAAGCTGAAAGGCAGCAGGATTTCACTCCCATTTGCTAGATAAAGAGAGCATTCCTGCATGGTGGAGTGAATCACAGACAGAAGTGAGGGAGGATTTTTTTATTTGCTGGATCTTCCTCAGCACAGAAGTGCAACAAGCAGCTGCCCTCTCACTGCCTTCCCAGCAGGGAGGGGAGCTCGGTCCTGCTGCCAGGGTGGCCCTGAGGAGATGCCTGGAATATCTGGGCATCACTGCCCGGGGGGCCCCATGGTGCCACATCTGACCCACTTTTGAACCATCTCAGGCTCCAGACTGAAACCCTCACTTTTGCCAAATATTCTCAGCTTTTGCAGCACACAGCAAACCCAAAAATTCGCCTGGAGGTGGAAAAGAGGAAGCAGCAGAAGATGAAAAAGAAAATTATGCTTATTGTTCAGAAAGAGAAGGGCTGTTTCTCAGTGCCTCAGAGGAGATGTGGACCTGTGGGTGAGGGGTTCACTTCCTCCAGTGCTGAGGGATGCCAGGTGTAAATTTAGGTTTCTCTCTTATTATTCATGAAGAGCTCTCTCTTCTTGATGATCAAAGAGGATACAATACTAAAGGGAGAGAGAGAGGTGTGAGGTGGTGTAGCACGAGTGAGAAAAGGCAGCTTCTCACTTAATGGCAGCAGGCAGAAGTGTTAAAAAACAGAAAAGGATAGCAAGGAGCAGAGTCCCTGTAGGCTCCTTGGGGAAGCAAGGTTCCCTCCTCACCCACCCATGGATAAAATAATTCATTGGGGTGTAGAGACAGTAAACAAACACAGTCCAACAAGGTAATTGTGGGGAATTTAATGTCCTCGGGGTTTTCCTTTCCTTTTTGTCAGCAGGTGTTTCCCAGTGCGGTGCTGGAAGCTGGGATGCACGCAGTGGGTCACCTATGGCATGGGCAAGGAGTGCTGCATGGGATGCATTCCTTGTGAAAAACAGCTGGAAAAATGTCATGGAAGTTCCTGGTGCCTTCCCTAGGGATTTCTTTTGTTATCAAAAACATGGGCTGGGCCAAAGCACTTCAAATACCAAGATGCCCCCTCCCTGGAAGTGTCCAAGGCCAGGCTGGACAGGGCGTGGAGCAACCTGGCTTAGTGGAAGGTGTCCCTGCCCATGGCAGGGGTTTGGGATGAGGTGAACTTTAAAGTCCCTTCTAACCCAAACCCTTCTAAAAACACCAGGACATCAGAAAGCTTTCTGCTAACAAACTGTCCCCATCTCATGTTTAAAACCACTATGGGCACACTTTGGTAGCTATTTAGGGTAGTGTTTTTGAACAGCTTTTGCTTTATCCTCTGTAAGTTTAAGCTACCAGATTCTTTGGTCTTTTCCTCAGCTTATTTAATCAGGATATATATGGATATATACTGTTTTGCAGTACAGCTCAATTCCTGAGTGCAGGAACTTCTATTTAAGCTCTGCCTGAACCAAAGCTCTGCAGGAAAAGGGAAGTAGTGAAACAATACGTGCAAGGCTTAAATTGATGTCGACTAAATCATTAAAATGCTGGGCTGGGTTTGCTTTTCCAGAGCGAGCAGGTCTGCTCTTTAGCTTTGCACGCCAACAAGCAAAGACAAAAGGAGAGGGCGTTTTGGGTGAAAGTGTTCACCAACTTCAACCTGTTGCTCTTCGAGTCCCATTTACTCAGACACCTCCAGCCATTCCCCGCCGAAGGAAGGCGATACTCACGCAGGACCCTCACGCCGTGCTTCAGGGCTTGCACTCTGCTGGGCTCCATGGACATGCTGAGCATGGTCTGCTGCCCACCGATGGTGCACACCTGGTTCTCCTGGGCCGCCTGCTTGAACATCACCAGCAGCTGGTTGGCGATGATGGTGTTGAGCACAGAAATGACGACCATGGGGAACACGAAGGAGATGAAGGTGTTGACCTGCAGGGGAGAGATGGGGCACAGTCAGGGATAGGATCAGCGGAGCAGGAGGTCAGGTTTTATTTCTCAAAGCAACAGAGGAACAGCCTGCAGTGGAAATCTTTCCCTCCTCTTACTCAGCTGGTTTTGAATGTTTATTGCGCAGAGGGAGAACTCAAACACTGCTGACGCAGGTTCATTCATGTCGGTCAACACCCAAAAAAGGCAAAACAATTCATATCTAATTACATTCTTTTCCCCTTTTCAGTGCATTTCGTTGCCAGAAATGTCTCGACTGAAACATGCCATTGATCTTTTCATCTCACAACCAGCAGGATGCTGCTTAGCTTTCATCATGCATAGCGTGACTTCTAAATAACACTATGTTATTGTCTTTTTCCTGCATTATGAGCACTCCTAGGGATCTTTATAACTATCTTTTTTTTGTCTTCTGTCTTTTCCTTGTAGATTTAATGACAGCGTTTTGTTACCTCATAACTAAGTTAAATAAACCTTGTGCCTTAAAGGATAAAAATTGATCAGAATAAACAAGTGGAAGTCGTAATGTTTTTAGTACAAATTATTTGATTACTACAATTTTGATAAAATTAAATGGAGGATTGAATTAAGCAGTGATTGAATCAAGTAGAAGTCACAGTTCATGTCAAATGCAGGAAAGCTTTTGGGCTGATTAGAAACCTCAGTGGAACTGAGCTTGGCAAAAGGCAGCCCAGGGAAATAGAGGCACGTGTGGGATTTGCCTGCACATCTGCAAGGCTGCCATGGTGGGATGGTGAGCTGCTCTGCCAAGCCCAGGAGCTCATCCTGTCTGCTGCACGGCTCAGGAGGAGACTCAGCGCATCACCCAGGTGAGTGTGGAACAAATCAAAAGCCCTTTAAGTTCTTAGAATTTCAAAATATTGACAAGAACTAAACCGCGCTGCAAATCGCTGTGAAAGCAATTGTATTAAAAGTGATAAAATGACAAAAAGATGAAACTATAAAACTCAAGAGGGAATTTACTCAGTGGGAGGGCTCCAAGGCAGGCTGACTTCTCCCCCACACAGACACTTATCTTTCTGATGTTGTTGTGATGTGCAACACAGAACAACCCTGCACTCCAAGCCAACTCCAGGTTCCTCTGCAGATTGCCAAACCTCATCTAGAGACAGGTTCTCCATCTGCTGGGGTGGACACAACCCCTCTCCACCCACCCACCCCCGCTGGGCCACCACCACGGTGGACAAGGTTTGCTGTACACCCTGTGTCTGCTGCAGATTCGTGGCCTCTCTGCTCTGGAGGGGTTCAGAAATGCTGGAGGTGAATGGGAATCACCCAGCCACACCCCCAAGATGCCGCAGGGAATATGTAAAAGAAGTGAGCAGCACAAAGGCACATGGGAGCAGGTGCACATCAGAAGCACTTCACTTTCTTTGTCCATAAATCTGAAGCAGAAAGTCCTCTTTTGGTGAAGACAGGAGCTGTTGTTGCCCAGGTTTTCTTCGGATGGATCAAGTCTCCATACAGCTTTGTGCTCCGGAGCTCCCTGAGTTAACCAAAAGTGCCAGCTGGGTTTTGTCTCTCACCCACATGGTGAGAACTTCCTCTCCCGTTTGTGCTGGTAATAACAACAGAGCTCCTCTGCGGGCTGAGCGAATTCCTAGATACACCCCACCACTGCAAGCTGCTAATGGCCTCTTTTGTCAAGTATAAAGCAGTTTTCTAGGCTTCTAAAAGATCTCCTGCATACAAGAGTTATCTTTCGGAGTTGCCTCCACAGGCTAAGACAGATCATTAGGCAGTAAAGACCAACTATTTAACCTTCGCAGTGCAGCCGGGCTGAGCTGAGCTGGTGCACACAGGGGTGAAATGATTGCTCCGACTTACCAGGTCAGACTAAGAAATGAACCCTGTAGCTCCTCACTGCAATTTCTGTGGCTTTAGCTGCAGAATGCCCTTCTTCCCCACTGCTGAGCAATGTCTGCTCATCAGCAAAATGCAGCACTTAACTCTGGAAATGTTTCACTCTGTCACCTGAGATTCGGGATTTATTGGTTTTCATTTTCAATTTTGCCCTAGCTATAAATTAGACTTGCTTGATATAATTTTGCAGAACTCTGAAAGTATTTTCAGAGATTTTTTAAAAGCCTTGATTCATTCCATAAATGCATTGTGAAATCTTTTAAAGAGTTTGGGAAATTGTCTAGAATAGCACTGATTTCCCTTTTAGGAATTGTTATGGTAAAAGTGGGAATATTGCATACTTTCTATCAAAGGCTGTATTTACAGATTTTTTTCCTGTCTTAATTTGTAGCAAAACTCTCATATAGTAAAAAAAGAATAAAACCAATATTTTTCCCAGTAGCAGAATGCTTTAATTTGTTGAAAGAATTATTTGCAAACACAAAGTCCCGAAGAACATAAAGGATAGAAAAGCCAATCTCCCCAAGCAAACCCTTTATAGTCCCTGTTTTTTGTCAAGCTGCTCGCTGGGAGCCCAGCACACCACACACATCAGTGCAGCAACACTTCATTTTCAGGTGACTTTGCATGCTGCTGGAGCTGGTGCCTCCAACAACTCTTCAAAGTCAGTGAAAAATCTCCCACTTTCTCAAGAGGAGCTGGTCTGAGATCCCAGGATTACATATTCAAAAGTTCAGGAGCAGGAAGACTTGTAGAGGTGTTTAATGGGATTTTTACTGTGTCTCCTAACGTCAGTGGACTAAAGTGGCTACAGCTGTCAGTGAGCACCCATGGGAGCCTTTGGAGCTTTATAGATCTTTATAGGCTACTCTGGCCCCAGAAAGGAGGATTTGAAGAGTGTGCAGGCTCATTTTTGACCTGAATGTCTCAGATTTATGTTGGCTTGTCATGGTGGTTCTGGATGGTGAAAAACCACGACCTTCCCAAAAGCACCTCTAAAGAAGCCCCTCGGGGCAGCCAGCACACCTGCACACACACGTACACACACAGAGCATAGCTGGGGAAACAGTCCAGGAAGGAATGAGCAGGAAGAGTCTTCACATGGGGTTCTACAGGAGAGATTTTAATGTGTCCGTACCTGAGCCAGGTCCCAGACAAATCCCAGCAGCACGATGGGGGTTCTACTGAGAAACTCTGAGGGTGTATCAGGTAACAAGGGGTGTAGCGGCCAACGGGGCCAACCAGGGGGGCAGAACTGGGGTACATTAACATAACAGAGCATTCTGGGGGAAGCCTTTTCAGTCAACAGAGCTTCTGGGTGAAGCTGGAAAGGAACCTAGGACTTATCCCACCATAGGACTCCTTTCGTTCCTTGTCCAGCAGGCCCACCGGCCTCCACACTGGCTCACCATGGAAAGCACAGTCTGTGTGATGCTGGATCTACACTAATCCTGTGTTCAAGGTTGTTCAGAGGCATAAGCACAGGGGTCTGGTCTCATCTCTGGTCTCACATGGTTCAGTCTGATTGTCCTCTTTGTCAAAACTGAAGTGTTTGCACCAGAGTGAGCCCACCAGAGCCCAGCACCACAATGGGCAGAAGGAGCTCAGTGCAGGGGCCCAAAGCTGCTAGCATGGAAAGGCTTAGCCCCGGCTGCTCTCTAGGCTAAAAAACCCACACAAACACACCACCACAAACCCCGTGACTGCGTGCTAAATCCTCATCAAACGAAAAAAAAGAAAATCCAATACTGCCGCATTTGCCAGTGGCAGGGCAGAATGAAACACTAACCCAGTTCCATGCTGCTGTCACTCCCGGGATCAGTGCAACCCTAAATGCTGCTCAAGCACCAGGCTGGCAGCATCTGTGGGATGGGATTAGTCCTCAGGACCAATCCATGCCCTGTGTCGTACAGAGCAACAGCCTTCCCCCCCGGCACTGCCTGAGCAATGACAGCCAGAGACCCAGATCACTCTTCTCTGGCTGTGCTGAGCAGGACAGGGACAACACAGATGTCACCCGAGGGTGAGCTCCCAGCAGAAACCTCTGCTGAGACCCTGAACCCCCACAGGCACTTGATGGATGCCAAGACGTGGCAGAGACACCTCTGTGACTGACCTAGTCCCCCACCTTCACTGTCCCCAGGGTGGTGACAATGACTTTCCCAGCTCCATCTTGGTGGCCTTGGGGTCCTGCCCTGCCCCAGCACAGAGCCTCCGTGGCTCTCCAGTGATGATGTTCATCCCACCCTTCTCTTGGCTCTCTACAGCCAAAAGTGATTTTAATATGAAATAGGAATCAATAAAATAATGCAGGGTTTTGCAGGACACAGAGACGGAGCAAAGCTGGGGACAGGGCTTCGTAAGCTCATGGGAATATAAATGGAAATTTAGGGGAATTAAATCAAACTTATCGAAGGGAAAATGATGCAGCTATAAGCCTCACAGTTAGCTCAACAAAAATCAGACTTTGTGTGAGACAGAGAATTCAGCCTGGTGTGAGTTTACTTCTTCCTTCCAAACAAGAGTGTGGGAGAGACACGGGGGAAGGGACCAGAAAAACCAAGGGACACAAAAGCAGAACCCATTTCTTAGGTTTGTCACTCTTCCTGAATCTTTTGCGTGGATAACTGCTCCCCTGGCTCTGCTGAGCCTCCTGCTGATGTGATTCACTTTTGCCAAGTCGTCCCTCAAATTATTTGACTGTGTGGTTTCCCTGGGTTACCACCAAAAGCAGCCACCAGCTCCCTCGCAGCTGTGATGGAGAAGATGAGAACAGAACTTCGCACAGGGACTCCCCGGAGGGCTTCAACAAAGGTCTGTAAATCAGAGGGTTTGCAAAGATTTATTCTTTTGTGCTCCAAAGTGACTGTTGGAGGAACACAGATTAAAAGGCCACTTTGGAAAAAGATGGGTTTTGGATCCCTACTACAAGCCAAGACCTTTTTTCTTAGATATATCTGAAGGCAAGGAGGGTAAAATTTATGAATATCACACTTGTTTATGGGTCACCTTTGCTCCCAGCAAAACTCTGTCACCTGAGCCACCTGCAGCTGGCTGTTCCCATGGTCCATCAGCACACGATTTTGGAGAGGCACAGAGAAAACGACAGAGGTCTTGGAGAACTCAAGCGGTTACAAGTAAAAAAGTTAGGCTAAAGGCTCTTCTGGAGATACAGAGGCAAATTTGACACTGGAAGTATTTATCATATAAACAGCCAAGAAACAGAATTAGTCACAACATTTTAATTGAAAAGAGTTTTGACGAGAAAATAGAAAATGTTCCAATACTGAGAACATAAAAGGTTTTTGAACATGGGTCTTGTGTTTTCCCTCAAGCCTTTTTTTCCAGAAAAGTAAATAAAATCTCCCAAAGCCAATGGAGCAGGGAGTGCTGGTCACAGCAGCAGCACGTGTGGTGCATCCCATGGAGCAGCAGCCTGGATGCTCTGCCAGCAGGAGCAAGGCCCCTGGAGTGGACATGGGGGCCATCTGAGATTAGGGGGTAATTTTAACCCTGGGTTATGATGGGTTTTGGGGCAGAGACCAGAGATGTTCCCTTGTTGCCTGATAAATGAGGTGACAGCAGAGCCAGGTCTCTGTCAGCACAGCCTCTCCAGGGACACAGCCCCTTCCAGCGCTGAGCTGGGATGCTCAGAGTGATTTTTCTCCCTTGTTTATCACGGCTGTGGGAAGGACAGTTAAAATGGAGAGAAGTGTGGATGATGATGAGCTGGTAAAACCTCATCTGTGCCCTAAGTTTCTGTCATAGCTCCTTTCCCTGTGCACGCCTGGGGAGTGCTGTGAGATGGCTGCAGCCTTTCTGTTTCCTGCTGGGGAGAATTCTCAGTGCAGAGACTCCTGGGGACAAACCTGGGAAATGGGTGAGGAACCCCGAAGGAGCTGGAAACTGCCTCAGGAGGAGATGGATCCTTGCTGGTTTCCTGGAAGTGACGAGGGAGAGGACTGAGGATACAGCACATCGTTTGATTTGTTGTTTTGAGCAAATCTATTAAAGCACAGAGCTACATTTTAACAATCTACCACATTCTGGTTCACCTCATTTCCAATGGAAATGGAAAGTAAATTATCCTCCCCCTGACTGTGGAGGCAGTATTGTTAGCATATGTCAATCAGGGAAGCACATTCTGCTACAACAACATTTGGCTGCCAAAAAATTTTATTTGACTAAATGTACTTTACAAAATTACTGGTTATCTCACTCAGTAGCCAGAATTAGCATTTTTTTAACCAGCCAGTGGATAATTTCAGCCGTTAATAAGCACAGTACTGCATTCCAGGATACAGCAATCTGTGGAAGACAAAGCAGGAAAGGGGAAGGTGCACAGTGCTGGGATGCCAGAGGGAGCATTTGGCAATGGCACGCGTGTTTGATGTTCACAGGATGTGTCTGATGAAAAAAACATCCACAGGATTTTTCCCCCCACAGTAAATAAATTACCATCTAATTAACCCCACCTTTCCATAGCTCTCCAGCTTCCCAGGCCAAGTATCTCCTGATTATCAGGTAAATGCCATTCCTTAGCTTCAACAGGGCAGGGGAGGTTTGTGTTTGTGAGTGGTGGAAGAAAATAACCCCTGCTTTTGGAGCCAGTGACTGGCACAGGGAAAAACGTGGAAGCTGGACAACTACAGCCTAGTAAGGCAATTTATCTCTTCTGGAATTTTTTGAGGGGACCTTTACTGCAGGGTATTGGCTCTGGTCCTCACCTTGGATAAGTGCATCCTGGTATGGGAGCACAAATCCCGGGTAAGTAGGAATATCTGGCCAAGTGCCAAAGCCTGTGTGTGGATCTGGAGCTCTACCAGTGCATTTGAGCAGGAGCTCGACCTTTACATGCTGCCAGTTTTAACTCGGGCAGGTTTGCCTGTCACGCTTCATTTCGGGTGGCTGCTCTCTCCAGCAGCCCTGACAGCGGTGGCAGGGGTGACACAGCTGTCACCCTTGGACAGAGGCTGGCTGGTGACGTGGGTGGGTGGCAGTATGTGCCCTGTGCAGACTTCTGGAGGGTGCACGAGGGTGTGGTGGAATCCTGCAGGCCCGCAGGGTCCCCTCACAGCACCAGAGTGACACAAACCCCACTGAGCTCAGCTGAGTGAGAGAACCCTCCCCTTCTCTCCTAAAGAGGGACAGGATGCAAATATCCGTGTAGATCCAGGATATAATATCCCATCATTAGCTTAATGAATAATCAAAGACAAGACACCAAAACCCAGCTATTATTTTTCTCTTTGAAACACCCTGAGGAATGGCCACAACAGCCCCTGATTGTTATCTCCCGGTATACCCTGTACCTCTTCTACCCAGGCAGAGGTGAGTACACATTCCATGCACATTATCCAAGGTAACAGAGTGTGGCCATGTGAATTGCTCTGATCTCATCCTGAAGAGCTCCCTCGTTCAGCCCCTGGAGCTGCAGGAGCTCAGAGAGACTGAGGAGCACTTTCCCTCTGCCTCAGGGAGACCTTTTCAAAAGCGCTGAATATCAAGCCCAGACATTTCAAGGAAAGGTTACAATGATGTGAAATGTTGCTCGCAGTCACAGGTATTGATGTCAAAATGTATGATCAGCTCTGAGTCACAGAGGCAGAGCCTGAAGCCAGGACACAGCTGCGTGGGGACACGGGGATGGATGGCAGTCACAAGCACCTGAACCTCAGGAGCTGGGGCAGTGATGAGGGTGTGAGCCTCATCTAAACACAGACACAAGCAGGACATCCAGGGTTTTTCATCCAGGGGGATCAAAATTCCAAGCAAAAGCCTTGAACACAGGCTCATCCTGTCCAATCCATTGCTGATTAAGTATCTCAGCAGGTTTTGGTGACCTCATCTGGCATCAGCCACGGGAGCTGAAATTGGTCGAAACTCTGTATTTCAGACCTCTGCAGGAGCCCCAGTTTTATCTTTGCTTTGGCTGTGGTCTGGGACCAGGGGACTGCAGGTACTGTTGCTGAGGTGAAGAAAGAGAACAGATAAGTCTGGAGATGAATTATCAGATGGAGCTGATGGATGCTCCCAAGTCACTGGGCTGGTTCCTGTCCCCATGCTGCCGCTGCCCTGCAGCCATCACTGTCAGTAGGGCTGGAGCTCAATTAATTGCATGGCAAGGACATGTGAGCATCTGTTCCTGACACATCCACTTACTTGCTTTACTCACTGAGGGAAAACCCCTCCAAAGACAACTCAGAGGATAATGTAAAAGACTTGTTCTTGAGCTCTGGCTGCTCGAGGCTGTGGAGGAGTTTCAGGTTTTGTATTGGTAGATATTTATATCAGAAGAAAATTCGTGTTACTACAAGGCTTGGGGTGGCAGCGTGCACTGACTGCAGTCTGTGCTGTACTTGGAGATCTTCAAGGTGCAAGTACCTACAACCTGGTGCGCAGCAGCAGGACATGGCCATGCACAGGGCAGTGGTCCTCTCCCCTCTCTGTGCTGGCTGGATGCCTCCAGAGCTGTCTCCAGCTGGATAACGTCAGCCACGAACTCTTCCAAAGGGCTTAATTTAGCTCTAGCATTGAGATCAGAAAGAGGATCTGCTTAAACTCTGTTTTCATTAGCATTTTGTGTCTGCTCCACAGCAGTGATGTTTTCCTGGCTTGTCTCTGTTGGTCCATGGCCATCACAGAGAATAACCAGGCAGTGTGGATTAAGGTTTTAAGAATAACCAACGTGTACCATTTTCAAGCCTGTGTGTGGTCCCACACTGATGAACTATAATGGGAATGCAGAGCAGCTAATGATGTTGAGAAGTTGAGTTAATCACACACTCTGCAGGAGTTAATCAGATACAGAACAGATGGAAATAAATTGCGTCCTGACAAAAAACATCCATCATATCTATGGCAAAAACATTCCCATTCATAAACTTCCCTCCTTGGAGAAAACATTTGTACATAAAAAACAACATCTGATGCAGAACAACTTAAATGGGTCTGTTGCTCATGATGGGTTGGCAAAGGTGTCAGAGCACTGAATAATGGTGGCATTCCCAAGCTTGACTGGATACCTGAAGGATCATTTAACCTCATTTCTATGCATGGTTACAGTGCTGTGGCCTGAACTATTTTCAGATTTATTGCAAGTAACAGCAAAAGATGTGATTCATCCATAAGTGTTTGATATAAATCTTATTATTCCTAATTGTACACAAGGGTAATATCTAAATATTGAACTCCCTGGGGACCTCTGAGCTTTTCATTACCTCCATAAATGCCAGAGAACCTACTCCATTATAACTGTTCTTAAGAGAAAAATTCCTGGTCTTTGCCCACCAAACTCAAACTTGAATGGTTGGGCTGATTCCAGCTTCCAAAGAGAACAGACAAATTGGAAGGTTCTAAGGTTTATCACCACGCACTGGAAATGCCTTGTTTGTTGTGGATGTCACGGATATTCAGCTTTTTCACTGAAGGCTAAATGTTTATTTAGAAAAATGGAAGAGCAAAGCAGTAACCAAAAAAGCCCAACCCCAAACATACAAAACCCAAACAACTGAAGTTCTCTCTAGCATTGAGCTTGATGAAATGATGAATTTGGGGCCTTGTACATCTCACTTCAGTTAATTTAGGGCCTCCTGCCACTGATTTAAGAGGGTTATGAGTAACTTTTAAAGGAAGGGTTTTGCCATGGGACAGCTTCTGCCTTCCTGTACCTGGCAAGGGAGGACAGAAGAAGCGGCAGAGCAGCAGTGATGATCCTCCATCACATCATCATTAACCCAAAAGCTTCAAATCCTCCCCCCTTCCTCCTTCAGGAAATCACAGAATCACAGAATGTTCTGAGCTGGAAGGGCCCCACAAGGATCAACGAGTCCAGCTCCTTCCTTCTTCATTTCCTGTGGTTGGTACAGTGAGCTACGAGGTATATTAATTCAATTTACCCAATTTTGCTTGCAAACAAGAATAAAGTCAATTCATATGCTGTCAGTTTTCTGGCCTCAGCCTTGCTCCTCAGATCCATTGCACTATTTAGGGCAATATTTTTGGTTGAACAAAAACTCAGTGAATAATGCTCTTGCTTTTCCCTTTGAACACACAGATCTTTGTTACTATTTCCCCCTCACCCTCCCCAGCAGCTATGTTCTACTGGAGGGGAAATAATATTTCAACTTCAAATGACAGATTGGAAATATGCTTTAAATAATTTACCAGTACAGTTGGATTTCAGTTCTCACTATCTGCTGGTATTTTGGTTCCTGCTTGTTTTCGCCAAAGGGATATTGCCCATCGCCTTTCACAAGATATTTGGGTTTCTCCAGCTCTGCTGCTTGTCAGCCCTCTAAATAATTTAATAAATGTTCATACAGTGCCTAATGCTCCTGACGGCTGAGTAATCCTAATCCCGATTTTGCAGTTATTTTATGTCTATCCTCTTTTGGTTCTTCTTTCCCACTGGGTTGCACAAGTTGTGTCTGAGGGCTCTATCACCACGTAAATAACTCCCAGCAGCTGATTTTGAGAGCCGGTGTCCAGATCCTGGTTTCTCTAACCTGTGCCTGTTATTCCATACGTCTTTGGTTCATGCTTGGGATGGCTGTTGCCATGAATGGGACTGTTACGCTTGGCTATTTACTCACAGACAACATCAAGAAAAATAATCAAGCCCTGGTGACAGTCAGTTATCCCCCAACTTTTCTCATTCTGGCAATACTGAGTCATTTCATCCCTCATAATCAAAATGGATGGCTTTTGCCCACATGGATATGAAGTCACTTGCAGTGACTGTTCCAGGATTCTAACTACACAGTCTGCTTTAGCAGGGAAATAAAGCCAAAGACACAAGCATGGGAGCATAATAAGCAAAGATTTCTGACTGCAAAGAGCAGCAAACAGTTGAATCAAGTGGTGCTTTCTTCCTTCCCACACTCTCTTGGTAGGTGGATCATGAGAGAGAAGAACGTGGGTCTGTTTGGCTCACGTGGTGCCTGTCAGACTCCAGCCTTACACTGGGAATGGGCATGGGTGTGGAGCAGTCGGGTGCTGGGCTCCCCTCTGCCACCCGTGCCCAAGCCAGGCGCCTCTCTGGGGACAGGGGCTGGGTGGGCAAGGCTGCAGTGGCCCCTCTGTCCTGCCCTTTCTGGGGAAAAAATGAGGATGCAGCCAGCAGCCGGCTGACAGGAGAGCAGAAACTCATTAGAGCACAGGGTAATTAATAAATCAGCTCCACTCCCAAGGATGATGGTGAAGATTTAAGATAAAGACTTTGTTATAAACCAGTCAGAGACTACAGCCTTCAGCCTGATGCATGAGGCACACACTGCAGGAGGATTCAAGGGAAAGTTAATTTAAACAAAAACCCGAAGACATGGAAAGAACAAATCATTCTCCTATTGAAAAACACATTAGACCCAGTTCAGGAGAATTCAAAAGAAAGTTAAATTAAACAAAACCCCAAACAAATGGAAAGAAAAGATCGTTCTCCTATTGAAAAATACGTTAGACCCAATTCTGGTTTTGCATTTCTACCAGGTAAGGTGGAGGTAGAGAAGGGTAAGAGATGCTGTAGTGTCTGAGAGACAAGTAACATCATGACAAAAAAAATATTATCTGTTGAATTACATTTCAGGATCAAATTTTCTGAAGCTTTTTGTAATATTTCACATATGCTGAAAAGTCTCATTAATATAGCTGGTAAAATAACAGCTTGTCTGCTTAAAGTAATTAGTAGTTGACAATTGGGCTGAATTTTAAATCCACAAGGAGCTTTGGTTAGCACTAATAAATGTTGATTAAGGTAGCAATTAAAATCTAACAATCTCTCTGGGGGTCTGAACTTTAGAGCTGAAGTTTGGAACATACCTCAATTTACAGAGAAAATGCTACAGTTCCTCCCCAAGCTGCTTTATTAAGCTGTGGCAGTCAGGATTTTTTTTTCCTTTGTTTTTTTTTCTTTCCCTTTTTTTTTCCCCCCCAGTTTACACAACTTAATTGCAGCCTAAAGTAGTGCCCCACAGCTTGGGCAGCCACCAGCACCTCTCCCAGCCTAACACCTGGTCGACACAAAGACCTTGGGACAGCAGTGACATTTAGCAGAGTGAGGTTTGAGCTTTCTCTCAGGAAGTGCTGTAGCACCCCCCTGACATCCCTATTTCCATGACACTCCTTCCCAGGAGGCAGCACCTGCCTGTCCCTCTCCTCATCAGGCTCTGAAGTGGGCTGGAGAGATCTCCAGCTCTCCTTCTGCCTCGCACACGCCGCCGACCTCTCGCAGAGAGGCGAGGTCAAGCAGCGCCGGCTGTGCTCATCTCTGCTGATTCCCTCTCCCGCCGCTCCTCGTCGCATCCCATAATCAGGGTGATTGGACGAGCTACCAAGGAAAGGTATTGACTAGGCAGTGTCTTGAGGAAGACTAAAATTACCTCTCTTTGTTGCACTTGAGAGATGTGACCAAGGCAAATCACGAAGCACATTTTGTTTATAGACTTGCTCTACTGATTTATCATCAAGGCACCATTCATGGGGGTCTCAGGCTCCTTGTGATCGTACAGGTTCTTTGTGATCTTACTTAACCTGATAAAATTTCAGTCACTTCCCTGCATTTTTCTATTTTGGAAGTCAGAAAGCACATTTGTATTCCAGGGAGCACCTCCTTTATACTGGCCAAATCCTTTCGGGTTTTTTCACTCCTGCTCTGGGCAAGACAACACAAACCCAGGTTTGTCTTTATCCCACATTAGCTCTGTGTCACCCATTAATTACATCGCATCCCCCAGTTTTTAAGATGAATGACACTGGGGGAAAAAATAGGAATACAATGTGAAATGGGAGCAACTTGGTCCTCTGGTGCTCCCGGGAGTGTGTTGGTACTTCTGCTCTGGTCATGCCACTTAAATCAACAGACTTGTCATTAGGTTGTTTCCCAGGTCTGCTCCTGCTGACTTTGGGAGCTGCTGAAATGAGCTCCTTTTCCTGCAGGGTACTTGCCATGGCTGTTACGGAAAAAATAGACCAGCAGAAAATTTGCACACATTGTGGTCAAATCCAGGGAGTGTTCCTGCAGCAAGGCAGGGAGGTCAGAAGGAAACTGTGTCCCTTTGACTTCCCAGGGCTCCTGATGAAGGTGGTGGCTGCTGCTTGGTCCTGCTCTCGGCCCCAGCATCCCCAGCACCCTCAGGAGGTGAAACAGCCTCCATCCTCCACAGCCCCTCATTCTGGGAAGGACCTTTAATAATCAGCATCATTTTTTGGTGCTTTCTGAGCCCAGCCTGTGTGATCTGAGTGTGGCTGTTGGCTTCTCCACAGCACTGTGTGTTCCTGAGTACATTTTCTGAGTCCATGCATTGTTAAGGATATTTAGAGAAAAAGGGAGCTGGAGAACCGAGGATGTGAAGAGCTGGAGGAGGAAAAGGAATAAATCCAGAGGGTGGGAAAAAAGCCTATTCACTATCAGTCGATGTGTCTATCACTTCTTTTCCCCTTTTTTTCCTTCTGTGTTGTAAGGATGAAATACAAATGGCTCAGATAAATGTGGAAAGGGATGCAAATGAAAGCTTCATAGCCAGAGACATTCAGAGCTATTTTTTTTCAAAGGAGGCTTAAGAGCTGGATGAAATTGTGCATTTCCATTTGAGTGAGCAATTTCCATGCCTGAAGCTTTGGGACAGGTCGTTCTCTCTGCAAGATGGACACAAGGGTTGAACCAGCTGGGAACTGGAGCCACAGAGGGGCACGAGGGTGTTTTGGGGTTTTCAGGGAAAACAGCTGCTCTGAGATGGTCCCTAGTGGACACAAGTCATCCTGGACATGTCCACCCACAGCCAATACCACCCTCCACATGGATCTACCTGTGCTGCAATGGGCACTCAGGGCTGCTGTGGAGACATCACCTGGGGTCTGCAAACATTATTGCATGGAAAGCCACGAGCTCCTGAGGAGGAACCAGGGTGATTATTCATGCACAGGCTTTCAGACTACTTGAAAGGGCCTATTTAATATTTTTACAGTAATACTATGCACTCTGCTGCTCTTACAGTAGAATTACAGGTGTCATCCTGAGGAGGTGTGTGCGGGGGGCAGGTTTTTGGAGAAAAGCCATTTTGCCAGGGAGACGAGACAAACAGAGGGGCTGCAGAGGGACCTGGCATCTCCAAGGAGCTCAGAGGATCTCCTGGTTTCAGGTTGCTGCCCTGCCCCCTCACAGAGCCATGAGGGTAAATCAGCAGGGAAATACCCAAATAGTGGGGACAGTATGGAAGTTGGATCAAGTGACAAGCAGAGAGAGAAATCCTAAATCTGGAATAGGTAGAGAGGAAAGCAGATATGAGCCACCTGTCCTTAGTGACAATGTCTCTGTTGGCCAATTAAAAGCCACTGCAATGAACAGGTTAGTTCCTAATGAGCTGCGGGTCCAAAGCCTGAATGGGCAGCTGGAAGGCCACGTAACCCCAAACCCACATGGTGTCTCAGAAAATGAACCCAAGGCAAAACAGATCGAGAAGGTCACGGCTCTCTCCTGCAAACCACAGCACAGGCAAGCCCTGAATGCTTTCCCATTTCTCAAAACTGATTTTCTCTTTCCAAATTAAAGTACAAAACGAACATGTGAGACCAAACACTATCGGAGCAGACTGCAAATGAGGCTAATAGGCCAAATGTCAGATTTGTTTCTGCTGAGGAGTCATTACTGAGAACAGATTTATGTAACCTGCTTTGCTCTAAAGCATAATCCAGCCAGCAAATGACTGGCATGAGGAAGATGTTTTGCCTGTGGAATGGCTTTCTCTGGACCTTACTCCAAAGGGTGAGGGTATCCACCTGGCTGTAGCCAGCATTTGAGGTTGGCTAAAAATCTGATGGATAAGGGAAGCGTGAGGTGCTGGGATAAATAACTCCTTGGAATCTGTATGGAGCAAAGGTATAAATTGCTATCCCTCAAATCAAGATTCTGATTTCAGGTTTAGAAGAACCTCTAACCACTCCCCCATGGCAGCTCGAACTCCTGGAGCACAGTTCACAGGCTCTTAACAGGAGGGTTGTTTTTCAGTTTTACTTTTCTCAAAAGCCCAGAACTCCACGGAGGAATGGCTGAGAAGGCTGACCTGGGGCAGGTATCAGCTTCCAACCCCCTGACTTGTGCGATGCAGGAATCAGGAGCTGAATCTCTGCAGGCACCCAGTAACTCATGGTGCTGCTCGAGGCTCTGCGCGTGGCTGTTGGTCACATCCCCCTCTGCTCACAGAGATGTTGCAGCTGCTGTTGCTGGCACTTACTTACACTGGCCTTTGCTATGCATTAACCAAAATAATTTCCTTTTTGAAGCACAAAAATTTCAGCGCAAAAATTGCTGCTTTTATCCCTAAGGCAGGCTGCCCAGACACAAGACTGTCTCAGGTAGGAACCATTCCTGTCCAAACAGCTGTGGAGGCGGATTCCTGGCAAAAGAGGAAGTGATTTAGCAAGGTGAAGTAATCACAGTGTAGTGAATGCAACCAGGATTTCCCTGTTAATTACCTCACTGTTAATTAAGGGACCATTTTTTTATTAAAATTAATTCACATCTTTTAAAAGTATCATACTTAAAAGGGGGATGTACAGAAGTGTTTATCACTGATACCCTAAGATGCTAATTTCCAAATGTTATGGCTTTTAATCAAGTTTAATTTTCTGACTTACCCTCCAAACGAGAGACTTTACACCAGTTTTGACATTTAAATTACCTTCGATTTGCAAGTCCAATACTGCCATAAATATTCATAGCCAAGAATCGAGTATTTAGCCTTTAATTTTTAAAAATTTTTAATTCACTACTAAAAACCAGCTCCAGAGCGAACTGAAGGAATTAAATGAAGCACATTTTATCTGAAGCACTGGGAGCATCTGGCTTTGGTACCTAACAGTGAACTGACACATCACGCTTCTGTTTGATGCTGCCGAACAAAATTTGACAGCGAAATCATCCTTTGATCCTTCCCCTTACATCTGTGGCAAAAAGCTGCTCTAAGGCTGGAGCTGCTGTCCAGCGCCGCCGTTGTTTTGGCATGTGCCACGTCCAGCCCAGCATGGGGACAAGGCAAGGGCAGCCCAAGGCAGAGGCAGCTGCTGGCACGGTCCGGTGCCACGTGCCGGGGCTGGCATGGCCGTGCCAGCCCTCTCCTCTCGGGCAGGCAGAGCATTTCGGCTTTCACAGCCACGCAAACACAACAGCTTCACTTGCCCTGAGCGTGGCCCCACTGAGGACAAAGCCCAGCCTGGCACAGGAGAGACGCCTGCTGAAAGAATGCCCAGGGTTGGGGGAAAAGAGCCTTTTTGGTGCTGCCTCCCCGCACCCTTCCCTGCCCAGGGTGACAGTGTGCCAGCCCCGAGCACGTTGGCCACGGCTATCCCAGTAAAGGCAGCAGGCTCCAGGCTTTGGGAGGATCCCTGTCCCCCCTGGCAGTGACACTAAGGTGTCCTCCTGCCGCTCTTCTCCAGCCCCCACGTCCGTTCAGGCTCTGACACAATTTCAGTGATCAGGGAGAAAGCTGTGCTGGGGGCTGGCAGCTCTCAGGGGTGATGTGCCCAACTCCCTTCCCCTTCCCTGAGCAGAAACCCAGGTGAGAAGCAGAAGAGCTGAGATGCTCCAGTTCCTCCCCTTGCTGCTGTGGGTCTCTGGCGGCCGATTTCCATCTCAAAATGCTTCAAAGATGCTCCCTTTTTTCTCCAGGATATTGTGAGAACGTGGGTCAGTGTGGGGTGGGAAGAGGAACAGGATCATTGAACAGAGGGCTCAGAGTCTCACAGCCCAGCTCTGAGGGACAGAGCAGGCAAACACCTGCACAAATCAGTCACAATAAAGGGCAAATTGGCTTCATAATGAAACATTCTCCTCTTCTCAGTGACTGATGACTTCTTCAATTTTTTTTTATACCAGATACCCTTCAAATGTAATTAATTTCTCAAGTCTTTTTTCTTCTTTCAACAATAAGGCAGGGACAGAGAACCAGCACTATCACAATCTATTTCTCAAAATCATTTCTATTAAAAATCAAGATACACTGCAATGCTTTCTACCCTTAAACCAGGAAATTTATTTTAAGCATAAACATCTACTTCTGAGATGAGCTACTGCCAATGCTTTAGCTAACACAAGATGGAATACAACGCTGTTTTTATGGCATGTTAGACCTCCCCAGACCACCCCCACCCCAGGGACAATAAATATGTACCTCAAATGTACCTCTGCTGCTGCCAGGAGTGTCCTTGGCTTCTTGTGTGGGCATCTTTACACCACAGATAGACGGAGAGATTGATTTTCTGATACATAACTGAGGTGTCTGCTCCTACCTGAGATCAAAGAGAGACCTGCTTTCCCAGGAACTCACCCAGATCTTTACTTTGTCTGCTTGCTTTCCATTTCAGTTCATTATTTTAATTAAAGGTATTTTCTCTGCCTACAATGGTTCACAATGGATGGTTCACTTCTAATATTATTTACCTCTTCCATTCGAAAAGAAATTGCTTGCATCAAGGCCCCATTCAGTTGGGATCTGAGCATGGCCTTAGAAATTCTAACCTTTGAAAATGTGAGATGGACCATAAAAGATCAGGGATGCCAATTTCAGGTCTGTGTCTGCCAAAAAACCTGGAAAATGTACTAATTTGGCGGGGTGATGTTCCCTCTGGTCAGTGCCTAGGACTAAATTGAATCCAGGACAACAAAGCCCTTCCAGATTCGCTTCCCATGAAGGACCAGACGTGAGAAGGATGAGCATCAAAACTGGTGAAATGAAGCTATTCAGCTCAGAATCGTTCAGAGAGACTCCACAGTGGTTAGAGAAGACTCATAAGAAAACCTGGACTTTGTTCTCCCAAACAATTCATGGTGATGTAGAACAGATGATCCCGTGTCACTCCGGTAGAAAAAAAGACACGACAATGGCCTGTAACTTCTTGATTTTTGATTCAGTAAAATCTGAGAGTCTTTTAAGTGACAATTTCTCATAAATAATTCCACCTAATGGAAGATACTTTGGTAATTGCCGTATTTTAATTTCAGCCCTTTAAGTGCAGAGAATTCTCATTAGCACTCAGCATTCAGGTACTGCAATGAATTTTCATGGAGAGAGAATGGCATACACAGCACTGAAATGGTAGGAGTATGATGAATTTATTAGTCATTTTATGGACAAAGATATTAAGAGATTCATTAAGCAAAACCATCCGTTCCCTTCTGGGTACAAGAAAGTTTTTATTATTCCTGTTTTTCAGGTAAGTAGACGGAGGCAGAATATTACCAGGTCTGGCCTAAACCTCTTTTTCCCAAGCATTTCCACAGTGACTTTCTCTGTTTTCTAGCAAGGTTTATTTTTAAATGAAGCCTTCAAGTGACCCTGGAGAGTCTGACTTTCCATGCCTCAATCTAACTCCTGTGCAATATTGCCTTGACTAAAGGCAATAAAAACATCCACCAGGGAGCTGAAATGCCAGGCTGGCAGACTGAGTGCATGAATATTATAAATGAATGAAGCAAAATTTGGATTTCAGGACAAAAGCTTGCCTTTACACCAATGCAGAGAGAATTGGGCCTTGTCATGGTTGTTTAAAGGAATTTGCAGTACCTTGGAGAAGTGACTCCTCTGCTGCTGTGTGCTGCCAACTTGGAAACCGAGTCATGGAAATTAAAACATCCATGTTCTCAATTGTTCCACTGGCACTGGAAGTGCTGAAGGAGGAGGAGGGATATTAAAAGAAAGTGTGCAAGGACAAAAGTGCTGGTTTTACGCTGAACTCCGAGCTCTCTTGTGTAGCAATGACTCACAAAGTCTTGGGCAAGCAGCGCTCAGCAAAGGCGGCACCGTGGGCAAAGAAAGAAGAGTCATGGCACATTTTTCCTTCTAATTGTCTCCTATCTTTTAATTGGTTTCAAAACTTGATGTTAGCAAGGAGGCAAATGCTGCTTCTTTCATGTCTTCTGCAGTTAAATGCTGGGAAAGGTAAAGCACTGCAGGTAAAGCTGGTGAGAATCACAGGCTAAGAGAAGGGTTTGGGTTGGAAGGGACCTTAAAGACCATCTCATTCCACCCCCTGCCATGGGCAGGGACACCTTCCACCACACTAGGTTCTTCCAAGCTCCGTCCAGCCTGGCCTTGAGCACTTCCAGGAATGGGGCACCCACAGCTTTTCTGGGCAGCCTGTGCCAGGGCCTCCCCATGTGAGCCATTCCCTCCATTTAGGCTGTAATGAGTTCCCAGCTCAGAGAGGCATCACTGCATTTTGTTTAAGATGGAAATTAAATGTTCCCTAAACTCAACTCCCTGCTGAGCTGCTGTTTGCAATCAACAGGTGAGTGATGGAGATGAGGACAGTGACCAAAGCCAGGTCTCAGCCAGCCCAGAGGAACTGCTGAGCATCACTGTCACTGCTGCAGATGTTTTCCTTTGGGGATGGTTAACACACACTGCTGCTCTTGCTCCATTACTTACAGCTCTAATTCATTTTACCTTCTATTTCCTGGCATTGCTTAATTTGGAAAAAATGCCACAATGACAGGTCTGTGGCAACTCTGACCACTTTCTCAGCTTCACAGCTCACACAAAGGAGCTGAGAGGTGCAGGTCCCTCCTCACTCAGCCCAAACCTGTGGGCATCCAGCTACATCCAGCAACTGCAGTTGTTACAAGCAGACAAATCTGTTGGCTCTGCAAAAAGCCCTTCCACTGTAATTATAAAGCCATTTTTGCACGAAAAAAAGAGGTTGTTTTTATGTATTCAAATGCATGCTTGAATACATGCATGGACCAGCTTTAACTCCAAAGGTAGAGTTCAAACCTAATTCGAGTGTGTCAAAACTTCACAAGTGAGGACCTCTGTGTTCACAGAGAACACAGAATTCTGTGTTCAGAAATTCAGAAATTCTGCTTTGCTGCACAGCCTTTGGTAAAGCAGAGATCATATGGATGAATAAAAGGGATTAGTCTGATCTTTAATGATACAGCCAGTCTCACAACCTGAGAACCAAAACAAAAAGCACAAACCAAACATAAAGAGGGAGAGGCACCAGCCACTTGAGTGCTATTTGGATTAGTGTATTTAGAACCAATTAGAGATCTTATTAAACACTCTTCCTCCAGGACCTCTCTGGCACATACCTGACACAGACAAGGAAAAACATTTGATCTTTAGCAGTGAAGGAGCAAAAGCAAAATAAATTAAAAAAAAAAAGACACACTGAAGACAGATACTTCAAACAAAATGAATCAGGAGAGAATGCTAAGAAGATTGTGCCTAACTTCTAGGGGACAACTTAGGTGTCAGTTTACTTATTAATTATGCATTAATTAAAATGCGTAAAAGAAGTGGTACCTGGCTCAGGGAGTGATGAAGCCAAATCAGATGTGCTTTGACTCATCACAGTGACACAGTGAAAGCTGTACAAAAATATTACCAGGGAGATCTGTTTGGAGAATTTAGAGCTTTGTGCATTTAAGGAGTTATGACACGCTGTTGTAAGGCAATGAAAAGTACAGGGACTGAGGAGATGTGAGAATACAAGTTACAAAAAACAACTGAAAAATGTTTTTGTCCTGTAAGGGGTTTCTAATAGATGAAGCAGTTTTAATTGCCATGGAAAAGTGAAAGTAAAACTTGTGGTCCTTGAAGCCTCCTGTACCTCCGTTACGAGCTTTGAATGTCTGCTCTAACTTAGAGCTGCTCCAACAGCTTTTGCAGGGTGTTTTTGGACCCCTCCTGCAGAATGAAGCCTCTAAATTGAGGCTAGAACCTTGTGCTTGCACTTCTGCAGGCCCCTGGTCCAGGCTCCAGCAGCTGCCACAGGTCACCCTGTGAAGGCTGAGGCAGAGGGATGGGGAGTTACAAACCTGGAGGCCCAGGACACAGCCCTTGCTTGGGTATGCAGCAGTTATAGACAAGTAATCTTCTTAAGAGAGTGGTGAATTCGATGCAAAGTGAATATTTGGAAGGAAACCAAAAGCTATTTGTCATAATTCAATATCCAGAACTGACAAAAAAGGGGGAAATGTTGAACTATTTGAGTGTTTATAAATAAACACTTGTTTTCTCCCTGGAAACACTAACACTCTTAGTTTCAAAATATGAAATAAGAAAATATGCTGAACTTCTGCTTTATTTCAGAATTTTCCTAAGCTAAAAAAAGAAAGAAGAAAAAAGGTGGGTTATAAGCCCAAAATGAAGCAAAGTGATCCACCTCAGCTCAAACCAGAAGTTTAATTTGCCCACAAAGAGCTGTAGGTCAACCCCGAATTAATTGCTTTGTTTAACTCATCCCTGATAAATTTCTTAATTCATTCTTGTTTTGACCCAAGCATCTTTCTCCTTCGAAAATGAATTATTTCCATATGAAACCACAAATCCCATCATTCTCCCACGTGCAGAAGGAACATCTCCAGTGGAAAGGGAGGAGGGAGGAGAAATAGCGAATCCAGCCCATGAGCACTGGAAGCAACGTGCCCTTGGGGATCACCCCGCTGCTCTGATCTCATCTGGAACCTGCTTCCCCAACATTTCTCTGGGTTCTTGCCATGGCAGAGAAGGTCAAGATTTCTCCCAAAGCATCAGTGCTTTTGTGAGGTGCAGCATCAGAGGCTGTGACAGCAAGACAACTTTGTTTTCAAGTGAGAAGCACCAGTGCCTTCAGAGTATTTTGCCTCTCTCGCCCCCATCAAAAAAAAAAAGCAAAAAAAAAAAAAGCAGAAATGAAGAAAGTTCATCTGGACTGAAGCAAAGGAGGAGGAAGCAGCCTGTCCTTTCATTTTGATGGATCTTTCTCTGCAGGGAGCACGGAATATCTTCGTTTTCCAGGTATCATTTTGGTTTCAGATTCGTCATTCTTGACACAAGCATTTTCCAGCTAACTGATTAAGCTTCTCCTACTGGGCACAAAGTATTTGGATGTTGCCTTGTAAAATAAGTAATTTTCTCCCCCTCCTTTTGGCCAGAGCAGTGATTACTGCTCACTGGTTTAGACAGTGAAAGAGTGGGTTATTTTGGAAAGAATGAAAAAATAAAATAAAATAAAATCTGGGAACATTTCCATTTCCCTCACAGCCTGCTTAACTTGTTTTAAGGTTTTATTAAGGGCACAGAATGGTTGACAATAAAATTATTTCTCTGAGCTGGGAGAGGTAAAGCAGATTGTTACACACAGGGAGAGGGGAGCTGACTGCTCTCATAAATAAGTCAATGTGTTACTCCTGCAAGACTGGAAGCGGAATGACAGCTCCTCCAGATGCTGATGCTCTACTTCTCCGTGACCCTCAGTAAACCAAAGTTTGCTAAAAATACCCTCCAAAAGCACACGTGCTCCAGGGCTGCAGAAACCCTTGGAGCAGGGGAGGTTTTAAATGGCCACATTCCAGCTCAATCCCACCTCAGTCCTGAGCTGGGCTGGGTATCACCCCTCTGCTCCCAGCTCACGTGCCCTCCACCGAGCACTGCCGCCGTGGCTGAGGGGCTGTGTGGCCAGGGAGTGGGCCAGGCTGGTGGAGCCAGAGCTGCTGAGCCTCCCCAGGGTGGTGGGGATGGTGCCTGCTGCATCCTGGCTGTTTCAGCAGCAAACCATGGCCACACCACGCTTTAATGGAGATTATTTCAAGTTATGTTTCCAGTGGGAATTGGATATCCAGTGTAGATATTCCTCTACGTGCCCAGCCTTGCTCTCCTCCCTGCCCTCACCTGACATAACGAAGAGGCAGGTGAGAAAACACAGCAAAAAATTAAAGGCAAGAGGAGATGGAAGCCCATTAAATTCCAAAGCAGGGCTTTGTTTTGGGATGAACATTCCTTCATTCCTCAAACTGCAAAGACAGTGACTACTCAGGCAGTGGGGATGTCACCTTCCCCTCCTGACACCCAGCAGAGGAAATAAATCACTGTCATCAAACCCCAGCTTCTTTCTCCCCTTCTTTTGCAAGTTGATGTCTGAGATGCACGAGGAAAAGGAAAGCACGAGTCTGACAGGGTGATTAGTGCTTATCTTCACTCACACAGAGAATAAGTTACCAATCAGCCACTCTGTCCCTATCTCCTTATTTAAAATGCAAACTAACATGAATGAAACAATAACATTTTAATTAGATGGAAATAGAAAAGCTACAGGAGAATGCCATTGTTGAAGCAGTCTGAGGTTCCTGAGCTGCATGTAATTACTTTGATGGATGACACACTAAAGGGAGAGTTAAACAGCACAGTTTCCACAACACTTTTTGCACCATTCCATCTCTTCTCACTTTCAGTGATGGAAGCCAGGGACAGCTAGGGTGGGAAATGATTTTCCTTCCAGCGCAGCAAGGACAGCCTTCTGGGAAGCAGACCCAGCCCACACTCCAACCCTGCCTGTTTTGCTTCAAAAAAAAAAAGGAGAAAGAAAAGCCCCACAGCTCCACACCAAAGGATGCCCAGAAAGCATCAAAAGTGGAGGAAAAAAATGTAAATCATGATGGAAAGTAAGGAAAAACTGGAAGTAAAATAACTCATGAAACTTTTCACAAGTATAAAGATGTACTCTAAAAAGAAAGGCTGTCACAGACCAGGTCTGATGCCAGCTTGAACTCTGGTGTTGTCCAGGGATCAGCCTGGCTCCCCCAGACTCAGTGCAGCTTCAAGCCCAAATTTTGGAGAGGCACAGCCCAGACCACACGGTGCATTGAGGCTTTCGAGGTGGGGCCTGCTGCCAACACAAAATGTGTCACTGTGAATCATCCACACACCAGTTTCAGACTAAAAAACTGTTCCCTGAATCATGGTGAAAAGCACAAATGTTCTGCTCTGAAACAGAAAATTCACTGACTCCTTCTTGAGCCAAAAATAGGGGAAAGGGTTATGTAATTCATTTACTTTGAAAAATAAGCATTTCAAAGTTATCTAAACAGCACTAATAACTCTGTTTGTTTAATCAGTCCATTTTTTGCTGGGCTTGGTGCTGGTGCTCCAGGCAAGTTTGTCTTGTTCACCTTAAAACAATTTAAACACAAAACTTCACCCACAGGGGGTGAGAGGCTGGCAGGGCAGCAGCTCCACTGCACATCTACGTTACCGGCTTAACCATGTGCTCCTAAAAACATCCCAGGTTTTGTTGCACACCACGTTGTGAGCAGGAGGAGAAGCTGGGAGCATTTTGTGAATAAGTCTTGGAACAAGCTGTTTTCTTAGGGGTGACCAGTGCACATTTTATCACGGGTTTGCCCCATTTCCAGCCCAGTCAGCTTGGGTGGAGGCAGATTTCTGACAAGTTGCAGCTAGAATTGTAAATTAAAAAGCCATGATTATTTTCAGCTGAAATCCTTGTCTCCCTGGATAAGTACTCTACTTCCCTCAGCAGTCTTTGCAATTCATTCTTTGTGACCAGACACAAAAGCCCTGTTTTCTAAGAGATCACTTATCTCCAGCAAAGCTTCGATGGAATATCGAATGAAGGCTTCAAAACTCTGTCAAAACAACCACCGCCACAGCCTGGAATGTAATTTTTCAAGGCTTCTTTCTCAATGTTTGCTGGTAATAATTTTCAACAAGTTCATTCCCAGAAAGGGTTGGGGGATTTTCTCCCCATCAGCCTCTTGGGCTGCTGGGCACGGCAGTGTCCAAGGCCAGGCTGGATGGGGTTTGGAGCAACTTGGTCTAGTGGAAGTTGTCCCTGTCCAGAGCAGGGGGTTGGAACGAGATGGTCTTTAAGGTCCCTTCCAACCCAAACCATTCTGTGAGGCCATGATTCACCATTGGTGAAGAGGTCTTTGATTGCCAAACCCATTCCTGGGCGCTTCCCAAGCCCTGGGATCACCCAGCTCCAAGGAAGGAAACCAGCTTCACCCCACCCCACCACAACACCGCCCCGTGTTTGGGACTGGTGTCTGCTTATAAGTGAAGGCAGCCAGGCAGAAGGACTCTTTCTCCACCTGAGGGGCTTCCCTGCTGCTGAGATGCTGACCTGAGAGGCTCCAGCCACGGGCTGGGTCTTGGCAGGAGAGCAGCACTGCTCCTGAGGGACGCTGGGTCTGGGGAGGAGGATCTGGCTGGTTGATACAATGGCTCCATGGAGCACGAGAAGGTTTTCCAAGTGTGCTTGTGCGAAACTTGTAGGACAGAAATAGAGGGAACTCTGGTAACTGCTAAGGTTTTCATGGAATCATCATTGCTTCGCCACTCAGCCCTGAAACTTTTCCTAACATCCAGGCTGACCCTCCCCTGGTGCAGTTTGAGGCCATTTCCCCATGTCCCATCACCATTGCCTAGGAGCAGAGGCTGATCCTCAAAAGTGTCAGGACCTGAGGTGTGGACCAGCCTCCCAAGGAGGACTGAAACCCATTGCTGAAGAGGAATTAATGTCCAGAAGATTTTCAGCTGCGCTTCAATCTTGTCTCAACAGTCCCCACAGGTCACAAGTGAGGATAATCTCTACAGCCCGATCAATACACGCGGCCTTTTAAGCAAGCTCCTCTCTGCTGCCCTGAGGCTGGCTCAGGAAAGGTGTTACTGCAAATCCACATGGAAAATCAGGCATTGCACTCTGACAGACACAGCCCCAGCAAAAGGCTGCAGCCCTGTAAACTGGGGGGGGAAAAACAAAAAGGAAATGTCTTGCAAATCACCTGAACCAAGTTCTTCTCCTGAAAAATCACCTGGAACGTGTGTTTTTTTTTTTTTCCTGAATTTGAAAGCACAGCTCTGATTTAGAGCACCAAGGGAAAGCATTGCCTATCTCTTCTGAATTCAGTGGGGAGGAAGTCGGTCTGCTTGCAGGCGTGTGGCTGCTGTGCTCAGCTCCAGCTGCAGTTGTAGAGCTCCAGTCAATAGCTGCTTTACAGAAAAAACAGTTTTGTTTTGCAGGCACAAAGACCTCTTCTATCCCTACCCAGCAGGAGGTTTATAAAACTGTCATTTCTTGCCCTGTTTCTGCCCTTGCCTCTTTGCTTCCACTTCTTACAGGCTGCCAGTGGGTTTTTTATTGCTTTGGGTGTTTTCTTTTAATTGAAACTGAGTAAATTGCATTTTTCCCTAAATAGTTGATGAGTTTAACAAAGTTTTCCATTATTTCATGGAGGGGAAAAAACCAGCAACCTTGGGAGCAGAAAACAGAAACATTATATGAACTTGGTTTATGCAAGAGCACAGAGATACAACCTCGCAATGAGGGGGGCAGCTCCTGAGGGCCCTTAAAGCAACTTTTGCCTGGGCAATATTTAAGGGATGAAGTTCAGCACAGCACCACATGATATGAGGAAACCTCTAGGGTATGACCAGCGATTTTCCCTTTCCCAAACACACTCTTTTCAAACTAATGAAGACACGAGCAAGCTTTATTTCTGGCTGTTCACTATATTTGTAACAGTCTTTCGTGCAATATCTCCACTGGTAACAGGAGGAAGAGGGAAGATAAAAGCAATCATGAAAGGGAAAGACCTTCTGCCCCAACCCCCTCTGATAAAACCATTCCCTGCAGATCAAATCTCTAGCCCTTTTTAGAGGAGCTCGGGCTGGGCAGGGAGGGACAGGGGTTGGAGACTCATTTGCTGGGAAGAGATAGAGCTGGAAAGCAGTAATGCAGCTGGCACCTCATTCTCAAAAATAAATAGCTCCTGCCACGCTTCATGTTCCTTCTCTTTTCCTACAGGACCCCAAACATTAATATCACTGGTGAGCAAGAGGCCTGCTCTTTCTCATAGAGAAGCAGAGCAGCTCCCTCAGGCACAGCTCTATCCTAAAGCCCCATCCCTGCTTTTAACCTGAAACACTTCTCTTCCTTCCAAGCACCTCCTTGAGCACTCAGCCTGCCCCTCGTGCAGTGGGAACCACCCCACAGAGGGGGAACTGAAAGAGCAGGTTGGCAAGGGATTGCACCGTGCTGAAACCTTGCTGAAACAGGACAAGACCACGGGAAGCAGCAGTGGGACCTGATGGGATCTGGGAGGAGCAGGGAGGGTTTGTGGCTGGGAGCTGAGCTTGGGCACTGGGTGCTGGGAGCCACAGCCTCTCTGTGTTTTGCTGTTGTTATCCCCTCTCTGCCCCGGCCCCTTTCTCTTGGTAATTGTGGTGTTGTTCTCACTGGAATCACTGCCCTGGGACACCCTGTCGGTGACACCCCAGTACTTTGGCTTGTGATGAACTGAGGGAAAATGCATCCATAATGCAGCTCAGCTGGAAATTCCCTGAGTTTTTGCTGCTCCCAAGCAGAGTATTCAGCAGTGACACAAGGTCTAACAGGCTTCTGCTGTTTTCTTTGACTCAGAAAAATGGCTATTGCAGCTGCTAGTGCTCTGTCTTCAAACAAACTCCATTTCTCGCTAGATACTAAAGAATAAATGGTGTTTCCTTGGCTCCAGGATGCTCTTGGAAAACAACCATCAGATCAGGCAGTGCTTCTGGCCATGCTGCCATTGCACTGACCTCTCTCCAGTTAAAGCTGGGTTCATGATTCCCTTCTGATACTCCAACGCTGCCCTCAAGCAAGAGCTGCCCCTGGGAGTTTCACCACTGCTTGATTCCCTCTTGGAGAAAGGAGGGGAGAGGTTTCCCTTCCCCTTTGCCACGAGACACAAGCTCTTAGCAAGCAACAAGTGCAGCAGTGACAGAGCCAGGACCTGTAGTATGGCACAGGGAACAAGTGGCATCACTCTGGTGGGGCAACAAACAGCTTTGGCCACATTTTACAGTGTGATGTTGGTCACATTTCTCCTCCATGAAAGGTGAACAGAGGGAGGAACAGAGAATGACCCAAAACAGTCACAACAGACCCAAAACCCACGCAAACCTACAAGGAAATTCCACAATGAGGTGCTGGGCGCACGGCATTACGCCTGACAAATTCACCACACGAAGATCTAAAGGAATGAAACAGCTCCACACAACATCAGGGCATGAGAATGTGTTCAGTATCATCTTAAACTTGGCCAGATTAATTTTCCTGACAGCCTGTTTAAAAGAAAAGTGGGTTATATGATTAAAAGAAATAAACCCCTCTCCAATGCTCTGCTGCGTGACCAGCAGAAGCAGCCTTTCTAGGTTCTCACCTACCTGGATGTCAGTGTTTCCCAGAGGTTTTCATGCCTCCAGCCCTTTTCTTTGGCTGTGGAACCACAAGCAGGCTCTTGGGCACTGATTTTTGCAAAACAGCAGGCTTAGATATAGATTTCTGGATTCAAATATTGCCAGTGCTTGCCTACAAGGCACAGGGCACAAATCAGCAGTGTATAAACCAGAGTAACAGAAAAGGCAGGCTGTTAATCTTCATAATGTGCCTCTCAGTGGGGATTTCACTTGGATGTTATTTGCATTAAATATGATACTGAGTGGTGGATATGCAGTTATAAATAAATTAAAGGCCATATTTAAGTCCAACACTGTTCCCCTGTTGACTGCAGGCCCAAGTGTGAGAGCTGCTAACAGTGGGCTGTGCAGCTCTGTTCATCTGCATGACTCGCTGAAGGGAAAGCGGCGGCAAGCTCCATCACTGGTGCCCTGAGAAACTCATTTTGGGGCAAAATCCATCTGTTTAGTGAGGTTTATGGTGTCAGCCCAAGCTCTACGACTGCTGGAAGTATTGTGGACACTTCTGCTTCCCTCTCCCCCTCCCCACACTCTGTTTAGGGGTTTTCTCCATCAAGGCTGAGCAGGCAGGAGGCTGTGCTGGAGCCTCCCCTTGGGCTGCTGAGGATGGGAGCAAAGAAAACTCAATTAGGCTCTCAAGGGAGAAGAAAAAAGACTTATCCCAAAGGAGAAGTGAACTTCTCGGTTACTTTATTCCCACTTTTCCTCAGTGTTTTTCTCTGCTGCAGCTCCTCTCGGCCTCGTGGAGCCTCAGGCATTACAGGGTTTGTTTCCTGGCATGGTTTGACCCCCAGGCTGGGTTCAGAGTGCCAGGCTGGCCATGTGCCCTGCTCTTCTGGACTGCTGCACTCTGAAATACTTTCTGACCAAATTCCTGCCTTTTTTTTCTCCTTTCAAGGGATTTTCCAGCCTGCATTGATCAGGGAACACCTGCAAGCTGTGAGAGAGACAAGCCTGAGGTAGAGTTTGCTCCTTGGGTTAGTAAGTGCAGTCTATTGAGTGTTTGGGGCAAACAAAGCTCCCCATCATTGTACCTTGAGGTCAAATAATCTCTTTATTTGTCTAAACCTATCCTTCTCCTTCTGCCTACAGTGCTTTATCAAACTTGACACACTGGTATTCAAGGAACGAGTAATGACAGTGTCACAAGTCCATGACTGACAGCAATAAAAAATGAAACATGGGAAACTCAAAGGATTGAGTTTCTTTTTTTGAATTAAATGAGTATATTGAAATGTGTAAATTACCCCCGTGGTGATAAAATGTGAGGTCTTTGCAGGAGGAATCAATAGCCATGCGAGTAATGAGTTAAAACTTCCCCAGCAGCTGTGTGAGCTGCATTTTTATAAGATGGTTTTGAAAAAATCATTGAATAGGAGGGGAGAGTGGGTTAATTCCTTACTGAACATACTCAAATAGTTATGGACTTATTAAACAAGTTCTCCAAGGGAACAAGGTGGTACAACAGTCCTACCACATATTAAGACCCCATTTGCTCGGTTCAGCAGTGCAGACATCCTTTGTTCTGATTAAGTTAAATTTAATAGCATGTGGCATTGCAATGACTGTATTAATTAGCTCCTTGGAGTCCTGATCAAAAATAGGGGTCTGCTGAGCCAAATGTCATCCTGCATCCGAGTGCTCGTGGCAGATCTGCAGCAGGTCCCTGCTCCCACGTCTGGGTGACGCTGGTAAGGTGATGAACCCCTTTTTTCAAGGTTAAAGGGGGAAGAAAATGAGATGGTTAAAGGGTGAGATTGCTCCTACTCTGGTTGCTCACACTTCACAAAGCCCTGAGAGCAGAGCCATGGCAGCAGGGAGCACCATCAGGCTGAGCCTGGCAGGAGGGGACCGGCAGCAGGGCTGAGGAGAAGGCAGTGGGGACATCCATGGATGCACCTGATACAGGACAGCAAGAGGCTGCTCCCCTGCAGGTGACACCACAGCCATGAGCAGTGCCACCCAGCCCAGGGCATGGCCTCTGGCACAGCTGTCCCTCCAATGCCTCCCTGATTTAGTGATACCGAACATTCTTTCTGCTCTGTCCGTGGCTCGCCAGTTCAGAGGTACTCCCAGCTTTTCCATGAGCATTTTGCATAAAACAGATGCTTCTTCTCCCTTTTCAAATACTAGGCTTTATGAAAGTTTACATTTTCTCCTTTTTATTTTTTTCTATTTCTACCGGGAAAATCTCATCTCTTTGATTTCTGTCTTCAGCTGACAATTGCCCCTAGCCCAGGAGAACTCAAAAGCTTCAAAGAAACCCCACTGAACTTTTGCTCAAAAGAAAAAGTTCAGCTAAAAAGACCTTGTCCATTGTTTTTTTCCTGGGAGAGGAAAGGCCCCCATGGAGCCGTGCCCAGCAGTGCACTCTGCACTGAGAATTACTGAAGTGAGAAAGCCACAGGAGATGAGGAGCAAATCTCACATGCTGAAACCACCTGCAGGTGAGCAGCTCCTCCATCCCACCAGATGCATCCTCTCCAAAGGCCAAGGATGAGAGTTGCACAGTACAGCCCTGTGGCACAGCATCCTCTGCCCTGGCAGGAGCAGGGGTGAAGATGGATTTCTGGTACCCTAGGGAGAGAGGAGGAAGATGGACCTCCACAGACAAGGCACCTGAGTAATGGAATACAAATTTGTCTCACTAATATTTTCTTCCCATACGTGGAAAACTTAACAAGTGAATGCAGAAAAATACTGGGAATGAACCATCAGCTCAGATATTTGCTCCCCAGTCAGGGTTATTACTCCACCATCACCACCTTTTCTAAACCCAAGCTCTTGTTTCCTGCATAACTCATCAGCTCAACTGATTTATGATCATTATATGTTAGGTTTTTTCCAATCCCACACCTAAGAGACTTTGCCATTGGATAGAATAAATGGTATCCATGGGAGGCAAGACATGGGGGAGACGTTACTGGGGCACGATGAGTGAGCTGGGCATTGGAGGCATCTCCAGCTTCACCCGGTGCGAGTGGCTTGTACCAGAGGGCAAAGAGCAACCAGACAGATTGGGAATGTAATAACCCAGATTTGTCTGCCTAATGTGAGGGAAAGAAGGGCTGTCAGCACCAGCACTGATGGGTTTGGCATTTAATGTTCTCTGCTTTAGGGCTCACACTTCCCACCTCGTCAGCCCAGGACCCCTCAGACACCTTTCCTCACCCGCTGTCCCGTGGCCCTCAGCAAGAGGCAATTTCACAGCAGGGAAAAGGCAATGGGGACACCATGGAAGCCCAAATTCCCCTCTGTCCCCCACCCAGGCACCCCAGTGTCCCACAGGGGGATGCTGCCCGTCCTGCCTGCCTCGGGCAGGACACAGAAGCGTTTCTAAACGTCAGGAAGCAAAAGTGCCATCTGTGAGTCTCGAGCAGATGCTGCACAGAGATGAGAGTGAAAGTCTTTAAGGGAAAGGAGGGGGGAGATGACAATTAAATAGCTGTTTTAAATGATCTGAAAGATTAAAGGCAGATGAAGGTTTTTGGATTTTTTTTTTCTCTGGGAAATGCAACTACGAGATTACCTCCATCTCCTCTGCCTTCACAAACTGCTGGTAAGAGGAAAACCTAAGAGCTAAATCGATCGGCCACATTTCCTCGTTTTTTATTATCTCTCCAGCTGACATCTTGGGAAGGGGGAGGGAAAAAGAAATCGAGTGAATTAAAACCAATTGGGGGGAAAAAAGAGAAGAAATTATGTAAGAACTGGCAAAACACAGCAGGCCAAGTGGTTATGTAAAGCAATGAACACAAGAGCTTATTTAAATTAGATCTAGCTGCGAGACAGAGCAGAGTGTAAACGGGCTGGGATTAGGCAGGCTGGGCTGTCGTGCATATGCTGAGTTAAAGCCCTGGGTTCCCTGAATAGTCCATGAAAAAAAGGCAGCTTTTTAGGGATGCTCCCACCACAACAGATGGGCATCTCTGCTGGGGCGGGGGTCCCTCCCCATCGCCGTGGGGATGGATCCAGACACATTTACACACCAATATCTTCATTTTCTTGTCTGCCTGAGGGCGTGGCAGCACCGTGACCTGAGGGGACACAGTCCTGCCACAAAGGTGCCATTTGTGGTGCCATCAGAGGGGTGAGTGGCACCCAGGACTTCTCTGGGGTAGTGATTTAGAACAGCACTGTTATTAAAAGCCACAGTAGGAGCTTGGCTGTGACTTAAGGAAAAGAAATCCACTTCAATTCCTCTAGTCAATACCAGTATAAACACAGGATTCCTGAACCACTGACTAATCCTGGATAGGATTTGCCAGCAAACCTGGAGAGAATTCAGCCACTTGGGTTTATGGCTTGCTATTTTCATGTAATATGGACAAATGCTTCTCATGTTTATTTACTTGGCACCACAGATCTGATGGTGGGCAGGGCCCTGCCTTCCACAGCACCAGAGCAGTGAGCACATCCCACCACCCTGCCAAGGTGCTCCTCAGCAGAGGACAGTGTAAGGGAGTGTTTGCAGCACTGTACATGGAACTAATAACTGTGAGCCTCTCAGATTAATGGGAATGGAATAGATGACCTTGGAAGAGTGTGTAGAGAGCATAGCAAAGGATGTCAAGACTCCTGGTCCTTCCTGTCCATCCCCTTCACACCTGAGGCTCTTTGGCAGGTCCCTTCAAAGGCATTGCGTGAAGAAATGTAGGCAGAAATAAAGCTGAGGAGCCCCTTGGGCAAGCTGTTGTTCCATGTGCGGAGTTATTTACTCTACAAATCACCCAAACTGTGAGCAGGCTTCATAAAACACAATAAATGAGGGCTCTGGAGGGATGGGTGGGCCGCAGCCACGCCGGGTGGGCTGAGGCAGAGCAGATCCACAGCATCCTTCAGAAGAGTGAGGAGGTCCAGAGGAGTTCCCCGAGTGCTGCCCTAACAAATGAGCAACTTGGAGCTGCTGGAGCTGTGGCAGTTTACGGAGGAGCAGGGCCTGCTGCCATGTGTTTTAATAGATGGGATCACACCAGCTGGCCGTGCAAATAAAACATTAGCATGTGTCAGACACGCTACCCAGGCGCTTGCTGTAACTTAGGGGACATTTTGCAGCAGAGCCATCCAAGCACAGGCAGTGCCATGCCAGTGGGAAAACATCTTCCCCCTGGGAATTTTGGGGTGCCAGGAACTGCCCACACCCAGATCCCCTTGCTCACGTGCCCAGTCCAGGCTCAGATAAAATCTTGGAATTTTAGGCTGAGGAGCTGCCAGCTCTGTGTGTAGGGGCTGACGGTGCTCCAGGATTGCAGGTTATTCCTTTCAGCTTCCCCTCTTTCCCCCGGTTCTGCTGTGAACCTCTCCAGAAAACAGGTATGAAGGTAAAAAAGTAATAAGCAGGAAAATCAAATTGCACAGCATCTTGCCAGTAAAATTCAGAGCTTTTTTGAAAATCAGGGCTGAGAGAGTGCAGTGTTAGTGGCACACAGGGCTGCACATGGTAGATCAGGACAATCAGTGGGATCCTGTTCTGGGGAAGCTGGTCCCAGAGCCAACCCCACAGGCACGGACCCACAAGCAAATAGGGGAAACCTCTCATCCTGCCTCAGAACCCTCGTATCTATTGCTGCCACAACAAGGAGCTTTAAAACCTCCTCCAGCTGAAGTGCCATGAAAACACAAATTTACTTGTGTGGCTTTAAGAGGTGTTTAATCTATGTGGAAAAAGAACCTAAAATTGGCTCCAGTGCTTTTCAGAGGATGTCTGCCAGCTAAACTGTTTTCTAGCCCTAAATAATGTGGCTATAATGGACTTACCCCTGTTACCAGATCCCACGTGGATGCCAAAATCCGAACCAGACGTCCCTGACTGACAGAAGCAACATGAAAATGTGGCAATGGAGAATACATAATAAACCAGATCCACAGGCTGCTTCAAGCAGCTGCAAAGACAGTGATGAGCACAGCTGGGAAATAGTTCTAAGAATTCCGTATCAGAGGCCACACAGGGCTTATGCCTCGATGGCAAGAGGTGAGATGTGCCCGGTGTACGGATCGTGGGGACACACGGTGTCACCCTGCAGAGCATCTCACTCACTGCTCTTCCTGATTATGTGCTGCCCTGAACAATTTGTAATTGCTAGAAGAATATCAGTAATTACCTCTTACAGTTGATGTGGAGCTTAAGTGGTGCGAGTTAATGTGTGCAAGAACCAAATATCCTGGGTGTCGTTTGAATAATTACTTTTTTTATTATTCTTACAAGGAAACCTGGTTGTTCACATTCAGTCTAATTTCACTCAGGAATGTCCATTAAACCTTGAATATTTAAAGGAAATACAGAGGAACTTTTTTAAAATCAGAGATGTTAAATTACTACAATCAAACAGGCCCTTCCAACTCAGAATATTCTGTGATTCTGTGAAATATTTTTTCCAGGAAGCTTGTTTCAGTTCAGAGAGGATCATTCTCCTGTAATGACCCCAGCAAAACCATAGCTCACACTGCACTCTGAGGATATAAATGGTTACAATTGCCCTGTTCTGGGACAGGCTTTCAATCAGTCAACAAATAAAACCACTTGGAGAACTAATGGCTTCCAAAAAAAAAATGCCAGTTTGCTTTAAACAGTTTGCCAAACAGGAATAGGAGTGAAATATGTTGAGTGATTTATTACAAGTGATTTGCCAGCTCGAGCAAGTGCATCATTGCTCTCCTTAATTTAAAGGCAGAAAATGAACGCAAAGAGATGCAGAGATGCTCTAAAGCAGCTTGAACCCACCACGAAAGACCAGAACTCCAGATTGCCACCCAGCAAGACCTCTGCACGTCACTCTCCACATCAGCACTGCCCTTTCCCTCCCGGATCTTCCATCATTTGTCTTTTTTTAAACCTCTGCACAGCTTACGACGTGAGAGCGCCGGCTCACACGCTGTGCGATGGTTTCCGTTCACGCACTTCAAACCTGACTTGCAGCTGCTTTGCTTACTCACTCCAGAGCCTTCCCCGGTCCAGGGCCCTGCCACACGTTGTGTGATGCTTCCCTGTGCTCAGAGGAATGGAGTGAAACCATGAAACAACTTTCCCGTCCTGGCAAAGCCACTTTTGGAGCCAGATCCTCCAAGAAGGAACAGACTGACACAGTTTGGGGTTTGGTTCTTCCTTCTCCCCCAACAGCTGCTGCTTTCTTTTAACTTTTAAGTTAATTCACTAGTTAATTAAATATATATATATGAGGAAAAGCCCACAGGTGAACTTCACATACACATAGTACATTCATGTCTGCCTTCTCCTGACTTGGCTAATGGGGTAAGGTACAGCCTGAATAACTGCAAGACTGTAAGGCACACTGAGAACGGTTTAAAGTGTAATCTCCAAAGATATGGATGGGAAATAATCCTCCGGTTTTAGCCCTACCATGGTAACAATGAGCATCAGTTTAATCCTAGGAGGAAGATGAGTGGAAATAATGCATTTCAGTCCCATTGTTCTCAAATCAGATGGCTCACTTCTCCTCAGAGAGTAGAGAATTTGGGTTAAGTACATTGGGCTGCCGCTGACAAAACCTTCCAGGCATCTACAGGAGAAATGCAGCCCTCACCACCTCAGATGGAAGTTAGGGATCATGACAAAATGCAGAGGGAATCCAGGGCTTCTATCAGGGCTTGAGTTTGGTTTACTGGAACAGTACAGAGGGGAAACTGGGAGAGTTACGTCTAAACATTTACAGGCTCAAAAATGCACAAACCCTCACCTGCTTTTAGTGGGAAGGAATGGCTCTGATTCATTTCCATTTAAGTTCCCTCCCTTTAAGTGTGGGAACATCCCAACCACTCCAGTACACATGCAGCTTTAAATTCCAACTGCCCGCTGATTAACCCCACCTGAAATTCATGTTCCAAATAAAAAATTGAGCAGCTATCACACGCAAGCCTGGCAGCCAAGGGACTGTGGAGATTGGTGTCTTGCTCTCTTCTGTCCCTCCTTCCGTGTCTCTTACATTTTTCAAGCCCAATGCTCCAGTAAACAAATGCCTCAACCCGCCAGAGCACTGGAGCACGGCAAGTGTCGATGCTGAAATCCGTTCCACGCATGGGCGTGTTGGATTCAGTGCTGTGTGGAGAGCAGCAAAGCCGTGCTGAAGTCAGGAGGGGCTGCTGGTTAAACCAGCCACGGATTTCCCCAAAACAGCAAAAATAGCAGCCTCTGCCTTCCACGATGCAGCTCCTTTTCAAACGCCTGTGCTACACCCTATGTCCAAAACTTTCTGACATGAGGAGCTGTCACTACACTGAAAAAAAGGGCTGTGAATCAACACAAGGAACTGGGAAAGGGGGAGAGATGGTTTTATTTCCCCTGAACTTGCTGGCCGCTTTCCAGCAGAAGGGAAGGAGATGCAGAAAATGCAGAGAAAGGGTGGAGATTTGGGGCTTTCTAGCCATGAACCGCCACCTTTGGGGGGACCCGAGAGTCCCCGGCGCGACACAGCGGAGCGGGGCCGGCTGTCCCGGCCCGTGCGGCACCAGGAGCTCCGGACAGGGACAAGGGGAGCTCCGGGCACTGGAAGGAGCTCCGGGGAGGGTTGTACCGGCCCGGGACCGGATTAACCACGGAGCAGGACTTACCCCGGTGCAAGGTCTCCGCTCAGCGTGGTGGGGCAGGAGGGGGTGCGGGGAGGGGCGTAGCAAGCGGAGCCGAGACCCCCACAAATCCCTCCTGAGCCCACCCCGGGCCGGTGCGTCCCGTCAGGGCTGCCCGGGACATCCCCATTCCTGAGCCGGTCCCCGCTCCATCCTCACGCTCCTGCCCCGCCCGGCTCCGCAAAGTTTGGCCAGCCGGGGGAGGAGGCGGCTGCCCGGCCCCGGTGCCCGGCCCCTCACCTGGATGACTGTCTTCAGCGTGGAGGTGTCCACGATGGCGGTGCAGATGAGGGAGTCGGGATCCTGGTCCTTGCCGTAGATCTGCCCCATGGTGAAGATCATGGGGATGGCGAGCAGGAAAGAGGCGATCCAGATGCAGCTGATGAACTTCTTGGTGCGGCTGCGGGACATGATGCTCTTGGCCTTGAAGGGGTGGCAGATGGCCATGTAGCGCTCCACGCTGAGGCTGGCGATGTTGAGTGCCGTGGCATAGGTGCAGGCGTCCCGGAGGAAGTAGTAGCCCTTGCAAACGGCCCCCCCGAAAGCCCAGGGGTGATGGACCCAGATGAAGTTGTAGAGCTCGATGGGCATGCAGAGGAGGAAGATGAGGAGGTCGGAGAAGGCGAGGCTGGCCAGGTGGTAGTGCACGGTGCTCTGCAGGTTCTGCAGCGACTTCTTCCGCACCAGCGTGTACGCCGTGATGGAGTTGCCCACGGTGCCCACCAAGAAAAGAGCCGAGTAGATGACGGTCACCATCACTTTGGAGTAGATGTCGGTGTTGACGTCCAGGTCCTCCTCGTCGGGCACTTTGGGGAGCAGGTCGGAGCGGTTGGACGCGTTGGCATAGCCGCTGGCGTGCGGGTGCAGCGGCCCGGCGGGCACGGCCGGGGCCGTGGCGTTCGGGTGCATCCCCGGCGCCGGGCAG
>VZRQ01001930.1:980502-1010174 GCA_013397975.1 Machaerirhynchus nigripectus | reverse complement strand
GAAGGGCCCAGCTTGTGGGAAATAAATCTTTGGTTGATTTAGTGGAAAGATGTTTACTGAGAAGGGGAACTCTCTGGACAATAGCTATCTTTCTAAAGATTCTCATAAATCACAGACAAACTGTTCTGACTCCAAGGGAAAATATTTCCAACCGTTTCACTGTTAAAAAATAAGCTGGGTTTTTCATCTTACAGAAAACAATGTAACAATGTCTTCTCTTGCAGCATCTTTTCTTTTTTGCTTCTAGAGACTTCCCTGCTCTGCTTCTTGTCCTGCCGAACCTGGAATATCCTTCCAAAGCCCAATGCCCCAGCAAAGGGGTGATCCTGTGGTATCTTTGCCAGAATTGGTAACTGGCTCCTCGGGAAACACTGCTGAATCAGAATCATAGAATGGACTGGGTTGGAAGGGACCTTAGATTGTGTTCCAAGCCTGTGCCATGGGCAGGGACACCTCCCACTATCCCAGGTTGCTCAGAGCCCCATCCAGCCTGAGCTTGGACACTTCCAGGGATGGAGCAGCCGCAGCTTCTCTGGGCACCCTGTGCCAGGGCCTCACCACCCTCACAAGGAAGACTTTTTTCCTAATATCTAATCTATACCTGCTCTCTTTCAGTTTGAAGCCATTCCCCCTTGTTCTGTCACTCCATGCTCTTCTATGAGGCCTCTCTCCAAATTTCTTGTAGCTCCCTCAGCTACTGGAAGGCCACAATTAGATCACTGCAGAGCCTTCTCTTTTCCCAGGCCCAGGCTGCAGTTTTTCTCTTTTGTTTACAAAGCCCATGTGTACAGATGTTGAAACCAAAACAAGTTCACTTTTAGTGCAGAACATGATTTTACAGCAAAACAGAAAAAGTTGCCCACCCAGCCTTGAATCCAGGTCTGAATGCCCGAGGAAAAAAGTCTGGAGAATTATTTGGGTAGAAGGGTGCATTCATACAAGAAACTGCTGAACATCAGCAAAGCCACACTGGTGACAAGGATGTGAAATAGGTTAGAAAAATGGGATGGAGTCCTTCCTCCCTAGTACTGATCATGTCATCAGAGAAAGTCATATTTCACCAGGTGGCACACACCGAATTCACAATGACAGAAACCGCCTCAAAAGCAGCTGTGAGATGAACTGGCAGGCAGCTGGACGGAGTTCAGATACAAAATGATGCCTTTAAATGACTTGATTCTCCAGAATTTGCTCTGATCCTTCAGCAAATTTTGTGGCCACGGGTCAGCTTGGCTCCGATATTGTGTGAGGTTCAGAGAGACACTTAAAGCCCTTGTCTTTCCTGGAGCTGTGCTGGCAAGGCGAGCAGGTTGACCTCAGTGCAAGGAGAAATGTTCCCCTGCGAGGCACGAGGGGAAACAGAGCTATGAAATCCAAGAAATAAAAGCCAAAAGTCAAGCTGAAGTCAGGGTGGCAGGATCTGCCCGGATTTTGTTTGCATAAGTAATACTTTCTGGAGGGCAGAAGTCCCCAGGCAACAGTTTCTGTCACATCTACAGCTTAATTTGCAAAGCAAGGCCAATGCTTGGAAATGCTTTTCCAATGTTTGGGGCCTATAACAATATGGGGCATATAATAAAATGTGGGAATTTGACCATAAATGGCAGGAGTTGTTGTTAAATATTTTTAGAGATTTTTTTAAAGATTTTTGGGAGTTCTTCACCTGTTGTCCCCAAATAAGCTTGTCTTGAGGGGTGTCTCATTTGAGTGTCTCCCTGGAGAAACACAGGCACCTGAGACACCTCAGTGGATCATAACTGGGAGAATAACAAATTACCAGCACTGATGAGCCTCTGAAACCACTGGCTAACCAGCTGAGCAAGTCCTAAATATATCTTTGTGAGGACTAAGCTTTGGATGCAGTAGGAAGATGTTCCCACCTGCTTGTATCTGTACCTTAATGGAGATCTTCACTTCCCAAAGCCCCTCCAAGGAGCTCAGAAATATACCCCAGCCCTCTGTGAGACTCTCTGCTTTCCTTGATGAGTATGCAAACACATTTTATTACGAGCCTAATATGCCAGATAGAATGGGACATTGACAGTTTGCCATATGAAGAGGTCTGAGGTGTGCTTGAAAAAGGGCAGACTTGTGAGAGATAAAATCCATCTTGTGTTCCAATATGAGGAGATCACTTCATCTGTTCGTCTTTTATTGGAATAAAAGGGCATGTGTAGGTATTGAATTAGCTGCGTGACATGTCACAGGCTGAGCTCCAAGTATAAAAAGAAAGATTTTGATCAAATGCACGCTTGCTCCAAGAGCTAAAAAGGATGCTGTGAAGAAGCAATTTTGCAAATTTAAGCAAAACTGGTTTAGAGCAGGATTTGACAGCAAATAGAGACAGCAAATGTGACAATCCCACCCTCACCAACCAAGCAACCCACAGCAAGCCCAGCTGCAGGGTCTTGTCCCTGCTGGTCCCTGCCCTCCTGCAGCCCATGATGGGAACTCTCCCAGGGCATTTAGCACATCACTCTGTGAGCAATGGCAGCTCACAGCCCTTTGGCTGCCTCCAGCCTCAAAGAATGGCAGAAGAGAGATGAAGACAGGGGGCCCAAGTGGGTGCTTTTGCTTGAGGGGCGACTCCTAATCCTGTTTGGCTTTTGAATCTAATCACAGAGGATGTAGGAGAAAGTGATGCTCCTAATGCAGGAGAGGTTCGATAGTCTCATGTTCAGTTCCTGACACGCTGAATTTCTTCTTCAGGTTCTAAAAGTCAAGGAGATAAGTCAAATCAATTTCTCTATAGATTCTCAGTTTGCCTAATTGCAGACTTCCTCACAAGTGCCATGCTTATGGAGGACTCAGAAGACATGAAGCTATTTTTACTCTTCATTTAACTCTTCTCAGCCATTAGCAACTGAGAAGTTGTGATTAGTGCTGTGAGCTCTCCTGTAAAACAGTTATCCTGTGAATCACTCTGCACTGACGGGGCTCTGCCCACCTTCCCACCAGCCTCACCAGGTGATAGCCTACTATTACAACTCTTTTTGTTCCTCTCCTGCCTGGTAGGGAGCTGCTCTGCTCAGCTCCATGGCAAACAGCAGCTGCTGCTGGAGGGGACCTTTCCAGCCAGGGAATCCTCACAGATGGGGCTTCAACTGCTCACACATCAGAGAGCCACAGGGAATGGTCCTGCTGGCTCCAGGGAGCTGATAAAGCTGGAAACAAATAAATGTCACCCCAGGTTCCTGGAGATTCACTGTCCAGGACGTGCAGGGGGATCTGAAGTCATGGTTCTGGTTTGTGAAATTTTCCCCACGAGCACAAGTGCCCTTGCTTTAGTCACCTCCAGCTGGATCAGGAGGGCATTCTCCCAAAAATGAAGAATTCCCTCTAGTGTCTGGTGCACACAGCACTCCTGTCCCCCCTTCTCTGCTAAAATCAATGCCCAGCAATGCAAAATCTAAGCACAGCAATCTGAGTGTCTCTCTCGTGCTGTGCTTCAGCAGGAGGAGGAAGCAGGAGCAGATCCAGACCTGCTGCAACACCTTGTCCTGCTGTCCCAGGGGATGGGCTGGCCTGGGCTGAGCAGGAGCACGGTTACCCAGAGACACTGCTATTGATCATGGGCAGGTCGTGCTGGAGAGGAGCTGCAAACGACAACAACGCTCATCATCATTCTCATGGCTTTATTTGATCACACAGACAGAGCCCAACACGTGACGGTAATAACAGGAACCTCCTGTGAGCATCTTTGATTTTCTCTTCATGAAATCCCATGTTTTGCTGTTGTTTCTGAAAAACATTGGATGGGAATCATAACAAGGCCAGTTAGGTTTGAATGTTGCCAGTTTGTGGAGAGAGGATGGAGACACAGCCTCAGTGAGCTCCTTTTCTGCCCAAAATCTGGAATCAGTGGCAGAGCTCCACATCTGAGTCCGATCCTGCCTTCCTGACTGCCCGGACCTGTGCCAGAACGCAGGAGTTTCTGATTTTTGCCACATCCCAGCTGTCTGGGAGCTAAATAACAGTCTGGGTTCAGAATCACCACCAATGAGTTTTCATATTTCCATTAAGACTGGTCTTGACAATCCTGGAGGTCTTTACCAAGCTTAATCATTCCATGATTCTATGCCACCACCTAAATCAAAATGAGTGGAGGAGCAACGGGGACAAAATCCACTCCCTTCCTCTAACTCGGTGCACTTGTATCTTACTGTCTCCAGCTAATTATTACTGCCTGTGTTTGTGTGGATTCTTTTGCCAACCTATAAAACAGCAGCGAATCCTCAAGCTTGGTTTTGGCATTGAGCAAACATCTCAAACAAACCTCCCTTGGAACTCCCTGGTTCCTGCAGCCCGTGGATTTGTCCTCCAGGGTGTCCTGACAGTGAGGTTTGGTCCCGTATGGCTTAAATGACATTAAGTGGTTTTTCCATTGCTCCAACAGCAAACCCCATTCATGGGTGTAATTTTTAACCTGGCACAGATGAATGAAAATAAATTTGTATGATGATATCCAGAGAAATGCTTTGTTTTGGAATAAATTAAGGTAGAGGGCTAGTGGTGCAGGTTGCAATAAACCTGCAGGAAACCTGCTGTTGCTGCTCAGAGCTGCCACTCCTGGGGTCAGGCTGAGCACCCGCAGTGCAGTAAGGCAGATCATTCTGGATGGGATGCAGAATAGGTGTAAATATTGTTCATAATGGGCTTTGGCCAGCACACGTGGGTTTGAGTCCCCAAGAAGAGCAGCAGCCTTTACTTCCCTTCCCCACCTGTGCCCACTGACGATTTTCCTTCACAGAAAGAAGACATAAACCCCGAGGTTTATAATCAATTCTGAGCGTGGGGTGAGAGGATGTTCGATGTTAAATGTTTAAATTAAACACAGCAACTTGTGCTATTCAGGCAGAAACCCACTCCCCTGGGAGGCTTTCTTGTAGGTGTGCTTAACGGGACCAGCTTTGCAGCAGCCAAAATCAATGCTGAGTCTGGTACAACACAGCCACGGGGCTGAAGCTGCAGAATGTTGGCTCATGGGTTTTGTTGTAGGCTCCCAGTTCAGCCTGTGGTGAGGGATGTGCATCCCAGGAACTCCAAGGCAACTTCTTAGTTAAGGATTAACATTTTTCCGAAGCACTTTGCTGTGATTGCACGCTTCTCCTTAAATTAAATGCTTGAATAATTCTAGAAATTGGCTTGAGCTAGAAGATGCTTCACCTCCAACTATAATTTGCTAGGAAACAGGTGAAAAAAAAGAAGAGCTCAAGCAAGAATAACTAGCACAAGTATAAAGAGGTTTGGGAGAGAGGAATTAAGTGTGAATATGTACCAATAATAACTTACATTTATGTTACTGTCACAGAAGCCTGAAAATAAACTCCACAAACAAACTGGGATAAATATTAAACCTGCATTTATGATCACTTTCATTTCAACAGTGCAAATACTTAAACACATTAAAAAAGATTTAGATTTTCTAGTTACTCAGAGGTTTTGTAGGCACTGTCAAATTTGATTCGAGTCGATGAAGAAGTCTGAATACTCTGTGTAAATATGCAGCTTTGTAAGCCTTGTGCCCAGCCCAAAAAGCAAGATATTTTTAAGCAGCAGACTAGAAATGGGATCCACACAGCCTCCTCATGATTGCTCTGGAAATTTGGACAAAAAAGAGAAGCTGCACGGGAGTGTGCAGGGGGTTATAACCTGTGCTGAAGCAGAGGTGGGAGAACACAGCCCTCCCCAGCAGGCAAAACACATTTTCCTTCCAGGATGCTGGAAAAGAGGAGCCAGGGATCAGCCAGGGCCAACCAAAGCCCTCACTCCAATCTGACACATTTCTGTGTTGGTTCATTTGACAACTCAGGTGTGACCTGGGGCTGGAGGCTCAGCAGCTGATAGAAGTCTTGTGGTGTCGTGGCTGCCCAGCTGGAGGGGGTTGGGTGTCCATGGAGGTCTCCTGACCTGTGGATTCCAGCTACTCAGGAGCTACTACCTGCCCTTCCCATGGCCTCAAGAGATGAAACCTCAGGGAGAGATATCCAGGGCAGGAGCAGGCATCACCTCCTCCCTGAGGCAGCAAGGACTGCTTGGAGCCACGGGCCGCTTCCCGTTTGAAAATTAGACAAATTTAACCAAAACAGGACTTTGCAGCATGAAAGGGGTCCTGAGGAGGCTGCAGGGTGCTGTGTGCTTGGGCAGCCTCAGCACGGGGAAAAACCCACGTCCACTGAGGCTTTGGCCACTGATTCTGGAGCTGGGAAGATGTGACAGCATCAGGATTGACCAGGGTGTTCATTGGCCATGGATGTTGATGCTCTTTAATTTTCAGACTTGCAAACGTGGTTGCAAACTTGGAACTTTGTTTGACTCACGACTGGAAGGAACATATGATTATTACAGCATTTGGACCCAAGTATCAGTAAAAAACAAAAGCAGCATATGAGGCAACATATGGTAAATATGTATTTAGAAGCACGGAAAGTAGACAAACTCATCTGGGTCAAGATTTAATCAGATAATGTTTGGTTTAGACTCAGCACTAATGCTGCTTTGGATGCATATTACATTTGGAATCAGTATTTAAAACTCTGTTACAGGCAAATGAAAATGAAAACTAAGGAAAAAAAAAGGATGAGTGGCAAATTCACAGCATGGCAAATTTATATTTCTTTAGCAACCAGAAGATCAAGTCTAATTAATCTGTACTCACCCACTTGCTTTATACTTCTAGTACAAAGGGCTAGCCTGGGTGTGTAATGCAATTAATAACTCATTTCCTTTTGGTTTCTTCATCATTATTTATTAATTCCAAAATCCCAACTAGACCTACCAATACCATCTTAGACTCTGAAAAAGGTCCTGAAAGGAGAAAAAGGAAAGCTCTGATAATGCTGGAACTCCCTTGTGTTCTAATGAAAGTCCTTCTGGTTCAAGAGGCCTTGCAGGTTTTTAGGCAAAATATTTTTCCCCAAAGTCAATGAACCACAGAACAGTCAGTGCTGTCATGGCTTGGGGTAATCTTTTAAGAGCCCTGTGACCCTGTAGAGGTGATATCATCTAATGTTTCTCCAGTACCTTCATAGTTTCCCAGTTCCATCGATATGTGACCTTTGGCATTGTTCCAGCAGGCAAAGTGCACTGATCACATCCAGATCTCTCCTACTGAGGTGGAGACAATGGAGTAACCCCATTATCTATGGGCTGGGAAACAGATCAGGACCCATCCAGAGTCTTTTCCTCAGCCAAGTAGTTACAGCTTCAAGACATGAATAACACAAGATATGTGGGAAAGCAGCCTGTGCATGCGTGAGGCTCGTGGTACATATAACATCCTCCGAATCCTGATGGATGGAGTGGTCCAGGTCTGTTCCCACCACTTACTTCCCCCCCGGCCCATTGCACTGCAGATGGCCCAGCGTGGAATCCCTTGTGCTGAGCCAAATCCAGCCACCAGCAGAGCCTCTCACGCCTGCTTTCCATCACCTCCTGCTTGAAACAGTGCACGCCTTGCGACTTTTCATTGTTCTTCCATTTGATTAAATATTCACAGAATCTCTCCTCCATTGGGTACAGGGCTCCCTACCCAGTTTGCACTAACAGGTATGGATTCGTTCCTTTGGTGAGAACTCAAGTGGGAACACAGTAAAGATCACGGGGGAGGGCAGGCACTGCACAATAGCTGAACTCCAGGACAAGTGGTTTCTGAGCAGACGTGTCTTTCTTTGAGAGTCAGCTTTAAGTTAGGATCAGGCATTTGATGTGGTCGCTGAATTTCCTACATATTTATGACTCTACACATGAGAAGAGTTGTCAGCTTAGAAATGAGACGAGAACAGTTTGCCGCTCACTCCCCGTTTAACAAAGGCACCAGGTGGCTGGCAGAGACGCTGGATTACTTCATTAGCAGCAAGCAGAGCAGAAGGCTGGCTGTGAACAAGCAGTGCTGAAGGAAGCCAAGCAGATGAAGCTGCGGGATGGAGCCCCTCCAAGTGCTGAAAGGAGAAGGGAAGACGGGCCAGGCCGGTGAGAAAACCCTGGCACCTCTTGCAGACACTCACAGAGCCCTCAAACACCCCTTCCTTACGTCTGTGAAACCATCTCCTGTCGAGACACGCACTCTGCCTCAGCCTCTGTGTTACCTTTCTGAACAAGGGCTGTTGTCCACAGGACAGTGATTGCAGCAGCTCCCCGGGGAGCCATAAACCACTCAGACATATGGCTCTGCTCCTCCACATCTGCTGGGGTCTGGCTGCCTCCCTTCTCACACGAGATGCCCAGCAAAGACGGAGATGTGCGGTAGCGGCCCACGGGTACCTATGGCTTTGGAGGGAATCGTTCCACTCTCCTGGTTTTTGGGCCATCACTCCTAATTCCATCAGATTATGGCGTTAGTGAGGGTAGGAGAGGCAATAAGATCAGCCTTTCAGGCTTGGGGGGATTTGCTACCCTCCTTTGCCTTGTCTCACAGAGGTGCAGCCTGGTTTCACATGGATATTGGGAACCAGCCCTGTGTAGCTGGGAAGCCAGGAGCTTCTCCTGGGTCCTAGAGTTAATTAAATAATGTGTCCCTCTGGTTTAAAACGGCACACAAAAATATCAGGCTTCTGGGGCACTTGGAAATTCTGTTACCAACAGGTATTAAAAAGCATATGGCTTGCTGCCTGCCAAGGACATCAGGGAAATGAGAAGGGAATATCTCCAATTGTAACTGAAGAGAGGACTCAGATAATGGATCACAAAGCTCTCTGACAGGGCATGCTGCCCCTCAAGGTGCTGTAAATAGCCACAGGCCAGTGATAGCAATTACTGGAACGTTTTCCCTTTCCCTCTTGGAGATTCAGCGCGCCCTGGCAGTACAGGTGGTGTCGTGCAGTGTTATAACAGCGTGGGAACCTCAAACGCAGTTCTCAGGCCCTCGCTTGGGCTGAACACAAGACAATCCTTTCCCAGGCAATTGCAACCCCTGTGAGCTCCAGGGGAAACCCAGAAGCTGAGTTTATTGTATGATTTCTCCCAGTTTTTCTCAAGTAAGGATTGCAGCAGGCAAGGTGTGGCTGCCAAGCCTTTCTTTGGGGGGCAGCTTGGGTGTCTCCCTCCCTCTCTGCCCCAGCTTAGCAGTGATCCTGTGCTGACCCCCTGCCCATCCATGTGCTCACCCTTCAGAGCTGGCATTGCAGACAGGGTAATCCTCTTTCGTGCCTCTAACTTCAATTAAGAGGTCACCTTTCCAACTCCAGTGAGAGGAGCCCAGTGGTCCTTTCTGCTCTTCTCACTAACCAAATTAGCCATCAAGTCACAACTGGGAAATTCAGCATCTCTTTGCCGCCATGGTAATTAATCACCAGTTTAAAGAACTCTCTGTTTCACCCAGGACGGCAGCACTGAGGGAAAGGAAAAACCTGAGGAGCTGTGAATGGGGGTCTTAATACAACATTATTGTCAAGTGGGTGAAGCCTTGAGAACAGGTTTACAGACTTGAAACACAAATAGGAAAAGATGGAAAAAGAGGAAAGCTACATCTTCTTCATGGCAGTCAAGTTCTGCTGCTGGTTTGAACTGGCATGATCAAAAGGAGGGAGCACTGGGAATATTCTTGCATTGTAATCCATGCAATTGTGTTTTTGGGGCAGGTCCCTTTGAAAGTCATTCCCTATTTACATGTTCAAGGGCCAGGTGAGCCGGCTTTGAGTGTGAACACAGTGTAGACAGTACATCCTTCACCAAAAACTCTCTGTTACTCCTCTCCTGCCCACGTGCCACCAACCACAAGGTCTCACCCACCAAAACACGTCACAGCAGGTGAGCAAGGACCCTTCCCAGCTGCCGTGGGGGGATGATGGAGAGGAGTGAAACCTACAGCCTCCACTCGGCGTGAGTAACACAGGAAGAGCAGGGCTGCTAACGAATATGGCAAAATGAGTAGCTAAAGCCACAGGGACCATTTCATAATGCCTCTGGAAATGTGGAGCTGCTCACCAGTTTTCCCTCACTGCTATTTCACAATGCTGGCTGATTAAATTTTGCTGTCTGGTATTGAGTCTAAATAACAATGAATAACTTATGAGGAGCTCTTCTAATGAGGCACACGCTGTTCCTGCGATTCACTCAGCGTTGGGATTATTGCTCACCAGACCCAGGGGAGCCAGCCGGGTCTCCTGCCCATTTTCCATAAATCCGGATAACAGTTGGTGAGGATCTGTAGCTGCCACCCCCGTGCCATCCACAGCTGGCTCACAGCTACCTCAGGCCATGGATTGGGACCCCAACCTTTGCTCCCACATCTCTGGGCATCGTGGCCAGCTGTTGAGTTGACAGGTGAAGTGTCCAGGGAGAATACAAAACCAAAATCCCACCAGCCACCCTGGAAGCATTCAGCCTGTCCCAGCAGCTCTTTCGTCTTATCCAGCTCTTGTTGGGTTTTTCTTTTCTGCTGAATGCAAATCTCCACCAGAATGAAGTGCTGGACAAGATAATTTAAAATATTTTGAGTCCTGCTGAAGGTTTTAACTCTCCCAGCCCCCATTCCTAGTGGAGGGAGCCAGCAACTCTGCCCAGAAGTGGTGCAAAATGTCCATTTGTCTTGCTTAGCTGAGGCAGCAGGAACTCCACCAGCCCTCGCTCTGCTCTGCCCTGGCTAGGGGTGATGCTTAAACCAATCCACTTCAATACAAGCCACATAGAATGCTTCACAAAGGCAGCTCTGAATTCCCCAGGCTGAAATGCACTTAAGCAGCAGCTTTTGTGCAGCTTAACTCTGATGATCCACGATCAGACGGGTGGTGCCAAGTGCCTGCCTCTCCTCCAGACTGGGAGGCAGCAATTTCTCAGCCCAAGTGCTGTGAGTGCATCCGAAATGCATGAGGAGCTGTTTAAGCACCAGTTGCCAGAGCCTGCCAAACAAGAAATAGATTTGCCTTCTGCATTCAAGTGAATTTTTATTTTTGTCAATCTTGCCACTCTTATAACATGTCCCCCTGTGAAATGTGTTGAGCTGAGATAACCGGGCATAATGGATCCTCAGGGATTTGCAGTGGCAAGAAAACAATCTTGATATTCACGATGAAAAATGTCAAGTAGTTTTGTAGTATCAAATGATGATGGTTTTTACATTCTGTCTGTGGAGAGTAAGCTGGGGAAAAAGCTAGGCTGCGAATTTATGTACTTGTGTGTGTATTTACTGCAGCCACTGATCAGACCAAGAAAGCCGTGAGGAATCTCAAACAAGCCTCATTGTTTCCCCTACACACCTCAGGACTTCTTTTCTTTCTGTGGTTTTTTTTTCCCCCCTTCTAATTACAGTGATGCTATTACCCAAATTAGCAGCAAAGAGCACAGCACACAGCAAACCTTTTCAGGACCAGGTGTGATGGCAGTGAGACAAACGGCACTGAGACCTGGCAGGATGCTGTCCCAGGCAGGAGGAGAAAACACATGGGATTTGGGGAGCCCCCTCTGTTCCCTGCAGCTACAGGACCCCCCGAATAGGTGACTCTTTGTTTATTTAGCTTTCATGGACCACAATGTAATTGCAGTTTAGAGTTCAGAACACCTGTGAAGAGCCCACGTGTGGGGAAGGCAGTGGGAGGAAGGTTTACCCTCCAAAGGGGATTAATTAGGAGAAAAGCAGCTGGTGGACATGGGATAAATAAGAACTTAAGGGTATAAGTGAGTAAGAATGAGATAACATTTCTCTCTCGGCTCCTGCTTCCACCATGTGTTTGTGCTATCTGCCATCTTCTCCAGCAGGGATAGTGCTTGAAAAACCTGAGTTAGTGAAATGAAGCCTATTTTCCAAACATGTGCTGCTGGCTGGGAGGTATGATTTGTGTTAACTCTGTCTCTCTCGCGTGAATTTCTAAAATGTCAACTAAAGCTTCTTAATTCTGAGGAGATTTGTGCAGAAATTTCGGTTTAGGAGAGGGCCAGAGATGGGGCTGAGCACCAAGACCCTGCAGGGGTTGAGGTCATCTGGACTGCTCAGGTGCTGAACTAGATGTAAGATCCACCCCTCCTTGGGTTTCAATTCAGACCTAAATCTCCTAAAATTAAGTGGTTGCACCAACGTTTGCATGGCCTTACCTGAATTCAAAACTGAACCTGTCAAGGTTTGGCAGCGCTTGGGTCTGGTACAGAGTTTTAGGCTGACCTACCTGGTTGTCATGTTATATTGAGTCAAAACTTAGCTTTTTTTGTCTTTCCCAAGGTACTTTCCAGTCTGGGTCTGTTTAGTGTCATTACCCAGGTATGTAATACCTTATCAGGCAGCAGGACAGCAGGAGGACACAGCCCTGGGCTCTGTGTGTTGTCAGGAGGCTGCAAGGGGTGAATTTCCCCACAGACACCCACGGCTGCTCAGTCTCACTTGGTGCCTGTGCGTGAGAGAAGGGAAAGGGCTCCCGGCAGGGAGGTGGGGAACGCTGTGGGGCAGAGAGAGGGAAGGGAAGCCCCTAACACCACGCTTGTCAGACAAAAGGTTACCAGGAATGATCTCTCCCTGGTGCCTTCTTAACCACCGGCTTCCACTGAGGCCCTTCAATGGGCTGCAGGTAGCAAAGGATGGATTTCCACTATTTCCACAGCTGTTTAGGAGTCTCAGTTACATCTGGCACATCAAGAGAAGCCTAAATCAAAACACTTGGCACGGGGCAGGTTAAATGTTGCTCTTTTCAAACTACATATTGTTTTTGGTTTTATCTCTAGAAACAGAGCATTACGGGAGCAAATGTGTCAACGCTCAGTGAGCGCTTCCTCCTTAATCCACCTCAGCGTTTGCCCACTCTCAGTTGGTTTCTGCAGTAATCACATTTCCTTTATCTTTAATTCATAACCTGATCTTTCATTTAAAGTGTTTCTTTCTTCCTCTAGCCCTGGTTATGAATATTCCTGCTCACGGCTCTTGCAATACACAGTGTAACCTAATGCCAGAGGGAAAGTGAGGTGAATTTTTGCAGTGCCAAACTTCCGAAGGAGGCTGACATTTGAGGAAGGATTCAGGTGCCTGAACAAACGTCATGAGCTGCTTTGGAACCCCCCATGGTAGCTGAGGCATCCCCAGAAGGGCTGGAAGATGTGACAGGAAACCTTTGGGATGACACGGCCTCATGGGGACCGTGGTCCCCAAGGTTGGCTTAATAGAGCAGAGAGAAAATCAGAGTGTCACAGCAGTTATTCCTGATGCTGAGACAATCCAGGGGCTGATGAAAACTCCTCTCTGGCTTATTTCATCCAGGGATTTTGGGGAGACGAGGCCAAGAGCTTTTAGCCTTTGCAGTGTGAGAGGGGCAGATGCCTGGGGAGGGTTGTCCCCCCTTTTGGGCTACAAGGGGACCCAAGGGCCCTGGCCCTGCAGCCCTGGGGGGTTTAAAATGCTCAGATCTGCCTTTAATCTACTGACAGGATTTGTATAAGAATTCTATGAAATCTGGTAACTAAAGCTCTCAAGAGGTAGAGGATTTGTGTGATCCTGGGTGGAATAAGCTAAGATGTTACTTCTTTAAAAACCTAATCTGCCATAGATGTGGGTAAAGCCCCCCAAATCCACAAAAGCCTTATATTAAGCTGAAAACGTGCAAAAAGATGTATTTTAAAAGAACTGGACTCCAGATATAGGATGGGTGCTTTTTCCTGAGCTGCACAGACATATAGGGAGTTTATTTTAATAAATTTGAGCCTTGTGGCTTTGGAGAGGTGGCAGGAGGGGATGTGGATGGGAGAGACCCCCCAGGGCAGCTGTTTGGAGGAGGAGGATTAATAAATCACCTCCCAAGGCTGCTGCCCCGCTGTCCCATCTCCTACTGCACTAACAGCAATCCTTATCCATTTAGGAAAACTGTTTTCCTGAGTCTGGGCTCCCTGAACTCTGTCACTTTGCAAATGGGAAGCCAGAAAGACCCAAGAATAAACCTTAATAACCTGCAGCTGCCTCCTGGCACAGGGCAGCGTTTGTGATGGGATCTTCCCTTAACATCTTGAGCCTTTGGATGCTTTGTCCTGCTGGAACGAGAAGTGTGGGCGATGCCAGGCGGGCGGGCGTTGGAGAGGAAATGAGCAACATGAAAGGAAAAATAATAAACAAATGCCAACCTAAATTAGCAGCAGCAGTCTGGGAAGTGGGTCCATTGAGCAGTTTGTCTGTGAGTCAGATCACAACGTGCCCATCTCATTCCCACTGCTTCCCCCAAGAGCCCATGAACACAAAAATAATTCTTTAAATACCATTATTTGCTTATTGGAGGAGCCTTTTTCTCCCCTGAAATAAACAGGAACAAAATTCCACAACAACTCTATAGGAAGTGAGCATGAAACTAAATTGGTTGCATTAATCTGCTTTGCAATTTTTTTTTTTTAATGCGCATTCCTGAAGAATAAACCCATTTTTCCCAGCTGGAGAGGGGCTGTCCTTGAGCAGAAGCCGCAGCACGCACAGCCTGTGCTGCTCCTTTGTCACTGTCCTGGTGTGACCCAGATTCACCAGGGATTTGTCACCACTCGGGGGAATGAGACCGAACACGGCCGGGGAACACAAAGGCCGGTCCACATTTGGGGAGGTTTTGTATCACTGGCCTCACTCTGGGCTTTTATTTGCCCTGGATGGGCTCAGATAGCCCATGTGTAACTGGCAGACTGCTTTCTGCTGCCAGGGAAAATTGGGCCAGGTAAATACAACTGAGAAAAAACCTGGGAAACCATTTTCCCTCTGGGAAACAGGGCGAAGCAGTCTGAAAAAACAGCCCCTTGGTAAGTCCCCTAGAAACGTCTGGATCTCTTAATATTTTTATAACTTCTTTTATCCCTCTGGTAGGACAAGGAAAAGGGAAAATACAGCCAGAATTTGCATTTAGTTGCTTACAAAAGGAATAATTTGATGATCGAAATTTAATTCTATTCCTACACCCAGATCAGCTGCTGGAGCCTGGGAAATCCCTCTGGTCAGTGTGTGTCTGGCAAGAGGTATAAATCATCTCACATTTATCCTTTTAGGAACTGAAAATTCCTGGTTTAAGCAAAAACTAATATACAGATATTCATGAAACTGAAGGAAAAAAAGAACAGATAAAAAAAAAAAGAAGGCCTGCGAAATGAAAATTTAGAGGTCTGATTCATTCCGATGGAAACAAGCGGTGCAGTTCCAGATTTTCAGCTCGCTGAAGCCCCAGTGATTATTTTTTTCTCCTGTGCAGAATGTAAGATCTTATTGTTATGTTTTGGGATAGGAAAAAAAAAAAAGATGTTATTGTTATGAGGTTGAAAAAACAATCCGAATCTTTCTGCCTTTCACCGTTAATGAGGCACAAAAGATAACAAACCTTCCTTGTGCAAAACCCTCTGCTGTTCGGAACTTGTGGCTTTTCCCGCATCTCCTCCCTTTCCCCTCATCACTAACAGCCCTGTAAAAATGCAAAGCACTTCACGGAGGCAGAAAGGAGGTGTTGCCTTCGAGGTAACACACCATATTTGCAACTTGGGGCAGAGAGGCATTCGCGGCTCTTAAACTCCGCTAATGAGAGCAACCTTGCGCTTGGCGGGAATGTTAATCAATTAGACACACAGAGTATTAATGATGTTCTTTTGCCTAATTAGATTAGCAAAACACGAGCACAGCCACTTCGGTTTTTCCCCTCCAGCTCTCCAGCTCGTGCTCCCAGGGAGCACCACCCATCTGGCTGAGGGATGCTCCGGAGAGAGGCGGTTCCCCAGGAGCAGGGAGCAGCTGTGTCCCGCCTGCGCCCACAGCCCCCTGTGCCCACCCTGGGGACGGGCAGGAGAGCGACGTGGGAAGATTTCCAGCTCTCCCTATAGCTTTTAAATTTCCGGGGCTGAAGGCAGAGGCTTAGCAGCTCCCAGTCACACAGAGCTGGAGCACGTTGTCCCAGTGGAGCTCAGGGAGGACCAGATGCCCTCCAGCGTTCACCGGATTCACAAGGAATCTAAAACTCAATGTTCCCAGGAGCCATCCCACATGGAGCTACTGGGATCTCCAGGAGAGCAAAATAAAAGAGCTATGGAAAGATGAGAGGAGCCTTATCTCCGAGAGAAGAGCATCATAAGATTTAGAGCAAGACAAGAAGCAGATAAGGTGCCAGAAACACTCATGAGTCCACTGACCTACAAAGTGTGAGATCCCTGACAAACACTGATAAACTGGGCCTTCATCAATTTTCCTCCTAGTTATCTGATTTATGCAGATGCAGGTAACACACTGCTGAGGGCCCAGCTCCCAGCACAGAGAAAATGAAAGACACTGCAATGTCTTAATGAGGGAATATTCTTAGAGCAGATCCAAATGAAGTGTTAAAAGGATTGCACAAATGATGTTCCCAGATTGCTGGTGGGGAACTGGGGACTACCACATTTAAAAATTTTAAAAAAAGAAAGATGAAACTAAAGTTTTAAGATATTGTTAAAGAAAGATGAACTAAAATGTCTGTACAACTATCAACTTGCTCTGCTCTCTGGCTCCTGTCACCACACCTCACAAGGCTCCAGACTGGGTTTCTTTAGCACCTTGAACTGTCTCTCAGGAGAAGCACAGGGAGCAGCAAGTTTTTGAGAAGTTAGATGGACAACCCTTGATGTTAAAAAAGCACAAATCTGTCCTTCTTTTGGTTCATCAAGCTCAACCCTACTGATTTTTCCTTTCCTCAGAGAGTAAAGCAAAAGTTAGTGTCTGCATCTCCCAGCACAAATCCTCTGCCAATCCATCCTTAGGAATGAAGGCATGCAGAGACAAAAAGTACTTTACTTTTTCTATTAAAAATGCTTTCATAGCTACTGTTTAGGTGATAATTGAACAATTGGAACTGGCACAGGGTGCCCAGAGAAGCTGTGGCTGCCCCACCCCTGGAATGGACGGATCTTGGAGCAACCTGGGATAGTGGAAGGTGTCCCTGCGCATGGCAGGGGGTGGAATGAGATGAGCTTTGAGGTCCCTTCAAACCATTCCCTGGTTCCATGATTCTATTAACTACAGGGCAGATTTTTTCTGCAATGCCACAGAGGCCTGGGTTGCTCAGGATTTTCAGTTCTTCCCCCTGCTGAGGTGGAAGGCTTCAGCTGTGATTTCACTGACTTTCAGAGCATTGCTCCACTTGGAACAGATTTTGTATTCTTAAACCAGAAAGCCAGAATAGTAAGAGATCACATTTTTCGTATTAGTTGGAAGCAGGGTACATTAGTATGTTGAACACTCATGTCTGGAGCTACAGTTTCTATAGTTACTCGTGCATCAGTGTTTCACTGAACTACTGCAATATTCATTTTACAGCAGCTCTGCTTCCCCCTTACTAGAAGGAGAGGTTTGTAAGAGAATTTGTGGTGAGTTCATCCCATTGTACGCACTTTTAGGAGGTTTCTCAGGACTCTCTTAACTGACACAGTGTTACTCGGTAATGAAGCAGGTGAGATGTAACGCAGAACTTAATTTAGATGTGAGATTTGTTTTTCCACGTGTCTCTAGGAAATTGGACAGCGGGTCCCTGGCTGGAGAAGATGTGCAGCACCTCATTAGAAGGAGCAGAATGGTCCCATTTTCCTCCTCTATAATTGCTGCTTGCAGGTCACTATGAAAACTTGAGGGGAGACAAGAAAATTTTAGCATTTATTCTGTTCCAGGAGAAAATTATTTTGGCCACAGAAAATGCCAGCACATTCTGCTTCCTCACATTCCTGGGAACTGTGTGATGGAAATCCAGTTCTGCTCCCACAGCAGAGCCACAGCCACCCCTCACACCTCCTGGCCACCCTTACATTTGCTGGGCTGAGGCTGCCCAGGCTGGTAAAACACACACACTTCCCTTAACCTGCCACTCCTCTTTTTTTCTGTTTAGTTTTAAAACAAGTCAGATAAATGATTAATTATGAGCCTGACCCAGAGCCCACTGGGCTCAGTATAAGGTTTTCCCCAAGAGTTCACCTGGGCCAGAGCACCTGGGATTATTCCTGTGCTCCAAACCAAACATCCTTTGTTAACTTCAGGAGAACACAGGCAGGCTTGTCTCAGACTGAGGTGAAAGGATCAGGCTAACAGCAACCCCGATTATAACATCTGAAGAAAGAAAATCAAAATATAAAGAGAAGAACTGCCCTTTGAGTGACAGCTCAGAGCCCTCCATCCCTGCTTGGGAAGGGAAAGCTTCAAATGAGAATTTACCAACTTTTGTAGAAATAAAGTAGCTGCTCTGTTTGAACCCTCACCTGTTGCACAGCTTTCTGCTTACAAATTGTGCATTTTCCCTAGAAAAACATATCCCTAGATACTAGAATTTTACTTTTGGACCTTATTTGGATCTCATAAAACGTACTTGTGGTTTTGCTGTTGCAAAGCTGGAATCCAGAGCACTGATTTGGCCGCTGTCCTTCCCACACAGCACCAGGAACCCGCTGCCAGCAGCACTCAGAGGCGCTGGCCATGGCACCGTGCTGCCGTCTCCATTGCCATCTAGTGGCACCTTCCCCAGCCCCACCTGGCCCTGCACAAAACCCTGACCCACAGCTGCGAGCAGGGGCTGACCCTTGGAAAAACGGGGGGGTTCTTCCTTTTGCTGAAATCCCACCATGCCAATCACGTTCTGTTTGGTTGGTTTGTGTTTCTTTTTCCTCCCCGAGTTCCATGAAACTAAGCGTAAAAAGTGAATTGTCGGTGTTTGATCCCGTTCCGGTTTCTGGCAAGAGGGCCCGAGGGCTGCAGGGATGGGGCAAGGGAAGCCAAAGGATGCAGCTGCTGGGAGAGGGAGGCATCGAGGCTCTTCTGCACATCCAGGTGCAGGAGACCACGGCAGCAGGAGAAGGGTGGGGAGCTCTGCAGAACCATCTGCGTGCCACTCAAAGCTTTTATTTACTGGCATTTTACAACCTCCGGGAAGCTTCCAAACAAACTCCTCAGCAGAGAGAAAAACGGCTCATCGACTGCCTGGGATGCTGCCCACAATAAATAACATCCAGCTCCTCCTGCCTGCCCTCCCTCTGGGCGCTCATTTGTTCTGCTTCCCCGCGGCGTCTCCTCAGCACCAGCCACGCTTTGTTTGCATTCCCCAGCAGCGAGAATCGCCCTGAGCAAACCGCAGGTGACACAGAACTTCTGACCTTGTTTACCCACTGCAGGCCTGGCAGACACTCCATGGCTTTAACAGGGCTGGGCTGTGGATGGAGAAGGGAAATGAAGGTTCTTCTCCCCCAGCAACCACGAACCTCTTTTTGCCCTCAAAAGCAACAGTCCTCTGTCTCAGGAGGAGAGGGTACGTCAGCAGGAGACACCAACCCACTGGGCCTCGATGTCACCTGATGCCTGAAGCTCCTGTAGCCATGAGGGGCTTTATGAACACTACAAATAAACACAAACCTGAGTTCCAACTCTCCTCCTCGGAGATCCCACGATGACCTTGCAGCAAGTGGCACCATGGAGTCCCCCCTGCCAAGAACTGCAGCGGGGAAAGGGTGACAGCTGATGAAACACACGCACACAAGTACCTGTGAAATAGTGGTTGTATTTCTATGCTTTTATAGCAATATAGTACTTCATATCAGACTGGGAAACATACTTCCAAGCATTTTAAGTTACCTGCAGACCTGACCAGCCTGTTTATGGAACAGGAATGCCATGCTGCTGCTTACTGAACTCCTTGACTTACCAGTCCCACAGCAACATCATAAATGCCCAGAATCCCAGGAGCTTCTGTTTAGCTCTGGAAACAACACACTCAGATAAAGCTCATTTTATAAACATGAAAATTGCATTTCAATATCCATATATATATATATGTACACACACACATATATATATAAAGGAAAACTTCTACCTTTCATAAATACATCATACATAAAATATGCTCCCAAAATACATTCATGCATTTCTCCATCTAAGATCCCTGCTTGTACCCAAAGTGTCTAAGCTGGGAAGGGCAAGGCCTGGAGACAGGCTCGTGTTTGCAGGTGTCTCCAAATCCAGGTGAAGGTGCTGGGGTGGTGTTGGGGTTAAATCCTGCATCAGTGGGTCTAATCCTGCCTCCCTGGAAAAACAGGGCTCTCCTGCACACTCTGCCCCATCAAAGCTGCACCAGCTGCCCATCCATAAGCAGCCAAAAGCCACCATCCATCTCCCCCTTATCACTTCTAGTTTTTCCAGCAGTTACTAGAGATAGAAACAGAATCATAGAATGGTTTGGGTTGGGAGGGATCTTAAAAGATCATCTTGTTTCAACCCCTGCTGTGGGCAGGGACACCTTCAGCTAGACCAGGTTGGTCAAAACCCCATCCAATCTGGCACTGAGCACTCCAGGGATGGGGCAGGAGATGCAGAGTCTGTCCCAGCACTCGACAGGGGCTGGAAAACAAGGGATTTGGAAGCAGGAAGGTCACCATGTGGCTTTGGTGGGAGGGGATCTGTGAATGCAACAAGCTGCTTTCCTCCGTCGACCTGAAGATCGACCACGCTCCCAGCACCAGCATCCCCGTCTGCAACGGGAACACTCTGAGAGCCACTCCTTTGCTGATGAAGGAAGCAAATGCCCCTTCTGTGTCCATTTGTGAAGGCATAAATACACAAAATATACAAAACCATCTACAAAGTAACTCTGAGTCGGAGCTGGCACAGAGGAAGCAGCAGTTTTGCAGCTCAGTGACGAAGGTCCCGTCCCCTGTGAACACGGTTACACAACGCAGGATTCCAGGGGCTGGTCACAGCCTCCCCTGGGGATGCACCTGGATCATGTGGCTCTGCAAACACTGGCAGACCAAGCAGGAACCTGGCCTGATCTGCACTGAGAGGGAAGCCAGACTCGCACATGCCCAAATTCCACTTCTGCCCCTCAGAAAGGTCCTGATCAATACCTCAAGAGCACATTCAGAGGTCATTTCGGGAACGCTGCTCTCTCTACTTGCAAGGAGGCCAGGTACAAGCCAGCATCCCCTTCCCACAAGGCAATCCTATCCTTCAGGCTACTGGTCTAGACACAAACTAAATTCACTCCAACCTTTCCCTTTACCCAAACCCACTGTCCTTACAGAACAACCCAAGAGAAGCATTGCATAGATCTGTATCTCACCTCTTCCCATGCCCAGCAAACAGCAACAAGTTCAAGTTTTGCACAGTACATTACAAAAGGCATCACTTTTAAACAACACAAATAAAAAAATGGAGTGTCACCACGGTGTAAACCCTGCAATGAGTGAGGCAGAGAGTGTACAGTGCTCGGCAGCTCTGGGGATGGCTGCCCGTAGTGTACTGATGGGTTTGCTAATCAAATCTCCTCTCCCAGTAATAGGAACTTGCATAATGAGAGAAGCTGCTCCTGAACAGAGTGATTCTGTGTGCCACAGGAAGGAGGAGGACACTGCCAGGGCCGTCTGCTTTGCATGCAGCAGTTCAGGGGCCAGCTGACCCCTTTGCAATGCAGACTGCAGGACAGCAGTGCTCCTCCCAGGCTTGGGAAGTCCGGACAGGAGTTTTGCTACAGTTGGCTTTACAATTGAGATATTCAACAGAGTTGGCCCAGATCCTCTGGTGGTTTAAACCCCACATGCTCCATTGGAGTTACCAGTGATTATTTCCACGAGTGGAGAACGTGGTCCTGGCTTGTCACAGACACAGAAAAAAGCTACAATAGCCCTTTCTTTAAATAAAATTAAATAACTGCACATGGCACCGGCGCACAACTTTAAATGTGCTTCTGCCATTAATAAAATAGCAAAGCACACCAGTGGTTAATTAAATTATTTATCTTCAACTAAAAAAAACCGATTTAAAATATTACTGTTGATTTAAAAACCCCTTGGGAGACTGCATAACGTCTTCTCGTGGTGTTTCTGAGGCTGAGAAAGTCACTCGTACGTGGACAGCACTATATATCCTCTTCAGCTGGCAGTGAAGGCTTGTGCTCCTGGAGGTCACTGGTGCCATTTTCGGACGCATCTGAGCTGCCTGGAGCTGACTCTGGAGGTGGGGGTTTGTAGAGTAAACAGGCGACTATAAAGAAGGTTGTCCCGAGCACCTGCAGCCGTAAAGACACCCCGTTACTCTCCGCTCTCCCCCACGCCAGGCGCCCGCCCCACATCTCCAGTGAGCTTTGCTGACCAAGCTTTGGGGAGGAGGGGATGCTGGACAGCCTGGGCAGCAGGGCCACACACAGAGCTGGAGAGGGTAAAAATCTGAATTTAGCCAGTCTCAAAGCAATGGGAATTTGGAAAAGTTCAGCCCCACAGGGACACCTGGAGCACAGTGCTGCCTGAGCCAACACTGCCTCAGCCTTTTGCTGGAAGGCTTTTGAAAACCTCTTTATCACAGCAGCTGCTAAACACTACTGTCTAGGGCAAGTGCTTGTTTGGGAGCAGTTAAAATGATGGTTTTCTGCTAATAAATAAAACCCACAGCTCTAAGCTCTCTCATTTTCTAGCAGTGACTGGGGAATGGTTATTTACAGCCTGCCCACAATGCCATCCCTCACTCTCACTAACACACTGCACTTAGATATTTGACTCCATTTCTAGCAAAAATCACTTTGGTTGCTGTTGGAAGGAGGTATTTCATAGGCTGCAGCAGAAGCTGTAAGCCTAGAAACTAATGGGAATTTAACAGAATGATGGTGTCTGGAGCACCATTACCTGACAAGAAGCAAACAGGGCTTTTGCCTTCCCTGAGGAATTTCTCGTGTGAAAATTTAATTTCGTCTGGGGGTGGGCCAGATCAGGACAACCCAGTTCTGTAAAACTCCTTCCCAGAGCAAAACATTGTGCCCTAAAGACCTGGTTGCTTTATCAGGGAGTGGAGCTAAGCAGCAGCATCACCTTGTAGACCAGTCCAGCGACGAGGGTGTATCGGCTCATGGCTGAGTTCTGGTACACGTAGCAGGAGCCCTGCTCGCCACACTGGTCCTGCCAGAGCAGGCAGGACTTATCAATCATGGAGCCAAAGGCGATGGGGCCGGGGATGCCTCCTGTGGGCAGAGAGAGGAGACCTTCAGTTTGGGCAGCACCAAGCCTTGCAAGCCTTTGACTTGCACCAGCCTTGCAAGTCATATGGTGCTTGCAGGAAAGCACCAGACTCTGCTGATACCATGATTAAGAGAACTCATCCTGCAGCAGCCAGAGCCACCAGGTATCAAAAATACACTGAATTTCAAGATCTGATAGTCCAGCAGGTCTTTTGGCCATCCCGACCTACCTGTTGCACAAGAGCCAAAAGACACTCACAGGAGCTTCAACACCTCTGCTCCTTTTCCTTAGAAGAAGGGCACACTGCCAGGACACTGAACCTGTCACCTGTGACCTGTTACAGAACCCTCCAGTTTGCAAATCACACGCAAAGGGAATTAGGTTGTCCTGGATGACAGCAAACAAAAGAAAGCATCCTCCTTTCAGCAGCGTGTGTCCTACTCCCTTCTTCTCCAACCCAGTGTGTTTTATTCTTGGGTGACAGCTTGGCACACCAGACCATTCTGGTGTGCAAACTCCCTCTGCTCCATACCTAGTGTTCGTACCACAATCCACTGGATCCCGAGTGCAAAGGACCTTTGTCTGTCAGAGACGCACCTGGGGAAAAAAGGGGTTTGTTCAAAAATGCTGCCAGGCTGCACCTCCCTGCCTCACAACTCCAAATCCTCCAGTCCAGCACACCTGGGCCCTCCATGCCCTTTGAGGTTTAGGATGACCCCCGTGCAATGTCCCCCCACCAGTGCTGTAAAGGTGGGTACCCCATGTCAGAGGATAAAGCTTCCAATGCTGAAATTTGCCTTCCCAGCTAGACTGGGATGAGAATTAGTCCCGATGTCTCCAGGCTGCCACTAACTCAGTGGTTCCCATCACACCTTTTGCATGCTTGATCCAGCAGGATAAAGCAGAGAGGAGGATACTGAGGCTTCTTGCAGCGCTGGCAGAGGAGGAGGCCATCCCGTGCTTACCTCAGAGTGGCAGTCAGGGCAGGAATGCTGCTCAGGAAGGTAAAGAGGATGACCACGAACATGAAGCACAAGAGCAAGGGCCTTTTTGCACAGGAGGAGGTGCATTTCCCTGGCTCTGCATCGCCAGGGCCGGGCAGGAGAGCTTTGTCAACACAGCTACACTCGTGATAGACCTGGGAAAGAAAGGCTGGTGGGGGCTCTGCTGAGGAGAGCACAGTGACAGTCAAAGCTTTAAAAATAAGAAATTCAGGGAGGGCAGAAAGCAGCTGGTTAGACTCCCAGAATGAAGTGGAAATCAAGCTGCATTCTTGACACACCTCTGTTTCCAAACAGGTCCATTAAGTAAGGGACTCTGCTTTGCCTGGCTCCATGAGCAACATGCTGGAAGGATGAGGAGGTGCATCACGTTCATTCAAGACCCAAAATGAGCACTGGGACAGAAATCAGGTGCTTACCAAGCTCCCTGCCTGCCTGGGTGATTTTCCATGGATTTCAGCACAGTTTGACCCAGAATGAGGCAAAGATTGGAGAGAAGCAAAGCAGGGTGACCTCAGAGTACCTTCTGCCTTCATCCCACGTGGTACCTGAGAGCACCCACCCTGCCCTGGCTGATTTTACACTGATTTGCAGCAAAGCTCAAACCTTTTGCAGAGCCAGCCAAATCACTCCAAAGACGTGCCACCACCCTGTTCACCCACAGCACTTTCAGACCTACCTTCTTGCCATTCCTGAGGTTTTCAGACACCCTCTTGCAGCCGGCGTGGCAGGGGGAGTAGTACATGATGCCATCAGTGCCACAGACAGGGCTGTAGGCCTCCTGCAAACAGCCACACTGGGCATTGCAGGCTGCTGTCAGGTTCAGGTGCCCACCTGGCAAAGCACTGCAGGAAACACAGGAGCAGCCGGTGAGCAGCACTTCACAGCAGGAAATGGGGAGAGGAAGGGACAGTGGGAGTTGTGATGGATCCCCAAGGAGCAAAAAGCCAGATTTGGAAAGGCTTTCATCCCACCAAATTTTAACCATGCCCTGGAGCTATCTCTTCCCACAGCCACTGAGGGAGTTTAAGTGACCAGCTCCTAGGGTGACACTTCCATTTGGAGAAGAGATTCCTACTTTTGGTCCAGTTTATCCCACTGAATAGAGATGGGGGCTGCTGCAAAGGCAGCTGAAGAGTGGAGCATCTCCCATTGTGGTGCTGCTGATCTTCCCTCTCCTGCTAACTAGGTAGAATCTCTTCCATAAACTCCATCTCATTCCAAAACTAGGACATTAATTTTCTGTGTCTCAACCTCAACATCTGCCGGCAGGACTGACCAGACACCAGCTTTCATCCCCAACACATCCACACATGACTGCCACCAGCACAGTGTGTTTGGAGTTATCCTTTTATCCCGAGCAGAGCCCCTCAGGACAGACAGAGTGGTTGTTGTTACCTTCCACTGTACATCTGGGTTACTCCTGCCATTGGCATGTTAGGGCAGTGGATAAAAAAAATGAATATGGCCAGCAGACTTGACACTGTGCAAAGCAAACACAACTTGATGATTCCTGAACAGCGCAGTTTAAATTTATTCACGAGGAACCCTCCCAGGAATGTGCCTCCCCCTCCGGCTGGCACGACCAGATAACCTGAAAAAGAAGGGGAAAAAAACCCCACAAGTGAGTTTAGAAATGCCAGCAAGGAGCTTTCAGGTTTGAATACATTAATTGCAGTGTGTTTTGCATCTAAATGACCCCTTGTTTTCCGTGTGGCTTCTGGGTGGGAGTTCAGCAGATGTTGCTGTAGTAGGTGGTCCTCTGTAACAGCTCAGGTAATGTGGCACGAGACTGGTAAGGCAGCTTTTCCTAGCCAGAGATCTTAGAACTGACTCTTTGAGGAGCACATCATGAGTGCTGATGCTTGTTGGATGACATTCCCTGGTCTATGCTATGGCATTTATATGAGGATTCTCCCAGTTTCTGGATGCTGACAGAATATCTCCCCAAGCTCTGATATCCCTCCTCAGAGGAAACATTTAGTCAGTGTTTCCTGGTGATGCACTAGGAGGAACTACAATTATTTTGCCTTCCTCTAGAGGGTAACAGATGGCTACAGAAGTGACACATTTCCTCCTGATGTCGGTAGATGCAGCTCTGGAAATGCACTGGGTGTAGGTGTGCTGATAGGAAATGATCCCATCTAACAGCTGAAGGGGATAGCCAGTCCGTAATTAAACTGCAAAGCATCTGTCTCCACTCTAAATGAGCTAAAAATGCTCTTCTGTTTGTTGGCAAAATGGGAAGACATTGCAAAACCTTGGTGTCCTTACCAAAAAAGGTGGCAGCTTCAGAGGCACTTAAACTAAACTGAGACTCCAGGAATTTGGGTCCAAACGTGGACATCCCAGCAATCAGGGTTGCTTCAGTTGCTCCTGCTAAGCAGAGGAAGATGAAGGTGGGGTTCTTCAGAAGTAGCAGCACTGATCTGAGAAAGATAAATACACTGGAATTGAATTACTGATTTCAGGCACATTTTGATTTCAGGTCTGTCCCCCTGTACTGTACGTCAGAAGGATCACATGTAAGATGAGGCCGCATCCCACCATCCTGCAACTCTCTGAAAGGAAAAATACCAAGAGGGAGCTAATTGGGAAAGAGCTTTTCCAGTCAGTGACACAGAGCATATGTGTGTGATGTAATTCACACTAAGGGCACCCACGACTTCTACCTGGATGATTCCAGCAGTAATTTTCCAACATTTAGGGTCAGGCTGAGTATTTCCTCTTCCTAAATGGGGCAACACTGAAAGGACATTACTCCTCACCAAATCTCCATCATTTCAAGGTTTTATTAGTCCCTGCTGGCAGGTATTTTGGGACTCCTGACTCAACCAAGAGCAAACTTGTGCTACATCCTCACAGACACACACGTTACTCGTGCCCCCACACTCAGAACAGTAACAACCTCTGATAACCACAGCTGTTTGGTAACTCAGGGGAAATACCAAGCAAGCCTTTCTGTATGGAGGAAACACCTCCAAGACACCTGAAAAGCAGAAAGCAATCTTTCTGCCACAATCTAAGCACAGTTTTACTTGAAGCTTAACGTATAAATTGAGTAACTCCATTTTATTTTGACCTGCTGGGATTTAGGAGAGAGCCGCAGATACGCCTGAAAAATTGCCACATGTCATTTGTATGCAGATCCAGCAACAATTCCATCCCTGAAATACAGAAAGGCCCTCGGGCACAGGGAATGGTCTCAATTATCTCTCACTATCTCGGATATTGGACTAAGAGGGCTGACACTGCTTTGCCAGGGACGTTCTGTAACGAGCTTCAAATTCTGCCCCATGATTTTCCCAAGCCAAGCCCAGATTTGTGCCAGGAGTTATCCCGTTCCTGGGATGGGCACAAATCCTGCAACAGGGATGCCAAGGGATGCTCACTGAGCAGAAAGGCACAGTCACCACCTCCTGCTCTGGTGGAAATGGGAGATCAGAGAAAACCTGCCTTGGTACAAGCGAGTCAGAGACGTGCTGAGGCTCAGAGTCAGATTTATGCAGCTTTACTCACATGAAGTGGAGAATTTCATTACATCAAAAGAACAAAGAAGCTGAAAGACACAAATACCACACATTCCTACACTTTGATTACAGGGGGCTTTACACTGCCTAGCTCCTGGGATTAGTTTAATGTAGTTTTTTATTTTCCAGATCTTTTTGACTGTGCTTGATTTGGAAGCACAAAGCCTAATATTTTAGTCAGAAAACACTTGCAGATCTTGTGACTGAGGCAGAAAACAGACAGTGCCTTCACCTTTTTACAGAGAAGAGCTGCTCCCTGGTACTAGTGTGACTTTGTGCCCTTTGCCCAAAGGTTACAGCCTGGACTTGCAAGTAGGAAAATGCAAAGGAACTCCTTTCAGCACTAAGAATAAGAATTTACTCACTTCATTTAATTTGTCTGAAGACAGAAGATGTGGTTGTGAGGAGCTATGGCAAATAAAACCTTACCAAAGACAACACAAACATTTTTATCACACCAGTAGGACTTTAAACACACCCATAAATTACCTAACTCTTGAACAGCCTTGGTAGTGTCCAGTTCTTGCAGACAAAGGGATTTCAGGAGGCCCAGCACTGCAGAGAGAAGAATCCCACCACCTGCAAAAGCTGACCCTCCAAGTCTTTACTGATACGGGCACATATAGGAACTCTTCCATCACATAATGGTTCTCTGGGTGGCTTGGGACCACTGCATGATCAGAGCCTGCTCCTCTGAGAAACACTGGCCTTCCCAGGACACCCCAGACTGTACCACAGTACAGACACAAGCTAATGAGTCATTAATGAATGGACATTTATACAAGTTTACAGCACATGAATGGGGGCTCTTCCAGCACAAAGTGACACCCACTGTCACCACCACCAAGGGAATGGAGGGCAGCACGTGCCCCCCACAGGAACATAAACCAACCTCCCTTTGCAATGCAGGGAAGCTGCAGAAAAGCCATGAAATGAAACTAAGTCCCACCCTGCACCTAATCCAGGAGTGATCAGTGAAATATTGACCACAGCTCCTTGTGCTGAAGATCAGGGCTTGCCAGGCCAGGGACACACTCCACCCTGCAGCTTGCTGGGACAAAGCCTCCTCCCCTGGCACAGCTCTCCATGCCAGCTCTGCATGCCCTCCCTTTGAGTCCCTCTGCTCTGACAGGAGGGGTCACTCCATGAGAGCAATCATATGGAATCAGAGAACGGAAAATGCTGTTTTATCAGGCCTTTTCAACCCGAGAGTTAAGACAGAAGTCTCTCCAGGGCAGAGGATTAGGCTGTATGGGCTGCATTCCTGTAAGCTCCTGCTCTCAGGCAGCACCGTGAATACAGCAATTCATTAACCTCACTCAGAAAGGACCTGATGGCACGGAACAGCATTTTACTATTCCATCAGTATTTCTGCTTATCTTTGTGAGACTGTAACTGTCCATACTGTGAGAAAATGTGCACACGATCCCTGACTGAAACAAAAGGAACAGTGAGTGTCCTTTGGCCTCACCCTCCAGTCTGGTCCACGTGTCCCCAGGAGCTGCCTGCACAGATGGGATCTCCTCTTAAATGCAAGTTTCCAGAGTAGAAAGCCTTGAAGGCACTTCCCTTGTATTAATCAAAACCAGGGACCACAAAAGTCTGTTGGGTTCTTGCTTTTAAAAAAAACCACACTGAGGTCTGGGCTGGTCTGAATTGTCTGATATACGTTCCCACCTCTGGGTATTTGTTATTCAGGAACGAGGAGTGAAAGAAGATGCTCCTGGAGGAGGATTGTCTCTGTTCCTGCTGTCAGACAGCAGAAACAGTGGGAGTTTTCTTCCAGACAAGCAAGAAAAGCATCAGCCACTGGATTTCATCCCTCTCTGCTGCCCCGTTTGTGTTGGTTTAAGCCACAGCCTTATCGTTATTTAAATGCAGGTTTTGAATTCAATTTCCGTGCAGAGAACAAGCCATGACCTCGGAAAATGGCACCCAGTCAAGAATGCCATTTAATAACAGCACTGAAATCTGTTCAGTGGAATATTCTTCGTAAAACTGCCTTAACCCCTGGTAAACTTCCTACAAACTCTCCAAGAATTTCAGATGGGTGTGAGTTGTTGTGTTGACACATGCTGCAAATTCCTGTTCTGAGCACCTGCTTCCATCCTCCTCTGCCAGCACAACAAAGACCATAACTAAAGCTCAGAAATAATTGCTGGCAGCAGGCCTAGGGTTTGGCAACACCATGTGCCTTTGCAGGGAGCAGCCATCACACATGGATAAAATCTCCCCCATAAAAATGGTCCTGGAAGAAATAATTAAAAAA
>VZRQ01001930.1:963523-980493 GCA_013397975.1 Machaerirhynchus nigripectus | reverse complement strand
AAAAAAAAAAAAAAAAGGAAGATCCCCTTATTGAATGCAAGCTCCAAAAGGAATCAATGCCCTGATATCTCTGCAACATCCAGAGCCTCCATGCCAGCTAACCCCAAGCAATAAATAAAGCAGCACCTCTCCCCCTGCTCTCCATTTAAATACAACTCAGCACAACAAAAAAAAAGTCATAAAATATTTCAAAAATCCGTAACAAAAATCTGTGGTTAAAAGATCACATTTTATTTTGGCCACTGCTTTGTTCCCGTCACAGAGCTGTGCAGCAGCTCAGGATTGAGCAAGTTGCTGTGTCACTGCCTTGCTGGAAAGATAAGAAGTAGTAACACATAAAAGGTGGCTGGAAGATGCAAAGGCAAAGGAAAAAAAATATAAAAGGAAACTAAGAATAAAAGAGAAAGGGAACTGAAAGTTACAGTGTGGTATATCTTGTTCCCCGGATTTGGAATGGAGCTGTGAGAGTCACAGGGCCTGTTTCATCTTGTTTCTCATTAGAAATGACAAAACAGGGATCTAAGACAAGTAAAAATAGAGGAAAGGAAAGAAGCCCCGAGGGGCTGGGGAGGAGGAGCCGTTGGAAAACACGAAATTGGGCCAGGTGAGGCCAGGCAGAAGCAGGCAGGCAGAAATAATGCTGCTGGGGAGAGGGCGGGAGCTGGCAATGCCTGCGCATCTCCCATCACCTAAAGCTTCGCATCAAGCCACTCTTGGTGAACCTCAGCATGTGGCACAGGACTGCAGGTGGACACAAGCTTCTGAAAACCCAGATGGGACCAGCCACTTGTCCCCTGCTCCCCCATGTGATCCCCAGCACCAGTTCTAGTTCAGCCTCTCTGCCGAGGGCTCCCAGACCTTGATGGGACCTTTGACCCCTCCTCTGCAAGGAAGTGTCATGGCCTGAAGATGGGCAAAACCTTTGAGCTGGCAGGGCTGAAAGGAAGCTCAGCTGGGGCTCATTACTCTCTCCCCTCTCAGAGGGCTCCCTAACCTCTGCGTGGGGTGGTTTTCTCACCGAGGCAGATCTTTCACTGTTTTCCCAAAGTCCGGATCCGACGCTTTTTTGTGGCTCCCATCCTTTATCTGATGAGCCTCTGACACCCTCATAACGATGTAGCGCTGGGATCCTGAAAATGAGAGGCAAATAGGACTGAGGAGCACGTCAGACATGGGACGTGGAGGCTACCGAAGCAGTGGATTTGCAGGGGGAAAACGCAACGTGACATCTTCCCTCCAACAGCTGCAAGGGAGCAGCAGTAACAGCGGCAGATGGAAAGCCAAGGGGGTGAAATCCATTTAGGAATTACACGGGAAGCTCTTCCTTTGCTCCTGAGTCCCCACCACACCCGTGCACGAGGATTCAAGCCCCAGGACAAGCGGGAGCACCGCGCAGCCCCAGCCCCGAGTCCCGGGGCGCGGTGGAGCCCCGTACCTGGCAGGCGCTGGGGGTAGCCCAGGATGGGGATGGAGATGAGCAGGGAGGCGGCTCCGGCCCCCAGGAAGCCGATCCACCACGCTCCCACCCACAGCGTGTTCTCGGGGGCGATGTCGATCCTGCAAGGAGCGGAGGCAAAGGGACACAAGGGAGAGAGGCGGTGGCTGGAGACGGAGCGGGGCAGCTCCGTGCGCCTCTCACTGAGGCTGGCAGGGGCCAGGGGACACACGGCGGGGGGTGAGAGCGAAGGAGACCGAGTGATCTGATGGGGATGCCACGCCCGCCATCCCTCCTGCCACAGCAGAGCACTGCCTTCCTCACCAGAGAGCACAACACAAGCCCAGGAAATCACACCATTTCATTCTCATTTAATCTCTGGCTTGCGCATTCACCTCATCTCTTTTCAGTTGTGCTTTGAGGGTTGCCAAGATCCTTGTTCCACCCCAGAAGCACTCTTTGCATGAAAACTGGTGGAAATAACCCATTTCTTCCCCTGGAAACCCATTCCCCATTTTTAATCCATTCATCTGGTCTAGTAAAAGGTGTCCCTGCCTCTGGCAGAGGTTCGGAAATAGATGATCTGTTAGGTCCCTTCCAACCCAAAGCATTCTATGATTCTACGCTCTACTAAAGAGCCTGCACAGAAACAAGAATAAATTACAAATGCTACAAAGCAAGGATGGACTGAGCATCCTGGTGGGATGACCAGGAGGGTGAGCAGCACTGCTGGGAGCGCTGCCTCATCAGGGAACTCATTCAAAAAATTCACCTGCTGCTCGTAGCCTCATTAGCACAGGCAGTGCAGCGTGAGGAAGGATTTAAGCTGACAGGTTTGTCAGCAATTTCCCTCCAGCAGCAGCACTAATGTGAACCACCCTTCCAGCCTCCCCCCCTGCAGACACACCACCCAACACCCCAGGCACATTTCCACCCAGCCACCAGCTCATTGCTCCAGATCATTGTTTTTAGTTCTTCTACCCCAAAGGAAACACAGAGCAGAAAAGGAAAGGAACAATTTTTTTTTTAACGACTTACTCTCTGCCAATTTCAGTATAAATATTTAGAAACATTCCTCCTACCAGATAACCCGCTGCAGGCCCAAGGATTGCAGCAGTGTAGAAAACAGCTGAAAGGGAAAACAAGTCGTGTTAGACAACCAGCAGCGTGTCAGCCTGGGATCCCCAGCCCGATTCCCTCCTGGATGCAGGATGCTCAGCCTCTGGCTGCCTCACATCCTTCCCCCTAATCCACCAAGACACAAATCCAGATTGTTCCAACAAGTTTTCCTCTCATGCTTCTGTTCCGGGGATCTTTTGCATCCATCCTGGGAAGTTTTATAGTACGGGGCAGGCAAAATTGGTTCAGTAATAAACCCTTAGCAAGGATACAGCTGATCCCACTGCTACGTCCTGACTGCCACAGCAATGAGGAGCAGGATTCTCACCCCACCGACAACAGGAAATGTCTACACTGAACACAGCACCACTGGCACTTATTTCAGTTTGCTGTTCAAACCACGACACATGGAAAGATCATCAACTTGCTGATGATCTACTTGTGATCTCCTTCCCACACTTCACAGCCTTCTGATACAGCGTGGGCAGACTGATACATCTTGAAATTGCTAAAAGATCACCTTTTTGGCACTGTCCCCAAAAGGACAGTAAGTGTTTGGCAGCTGCTGAGTGACCAGTGATCCAGAGGAGTGAGCTGAGCATCTTCTCTTGGCTGTGCTTTGCGCCAAGCCCTGTGACCATCCCTGCTGTGCTGAGGCCTAAAGGGGTGATGATCTAAAGATTTAGATTAGATATAAATGATGGTGATAAAACACTGGCACAGGCTGCCCAAACAGGTGGTGGATGTTCCATCCCTTGATACATTCAAGGTCAGATTGGACGGGGCTCTGAGCTACCGGATCGAGTTGAAGGTGTCCCTTCTCATTGGACTAGATGACCTTTAAAGGTCCTTTTCCACCCAAATCATGCTATGATTCTACTCCCCCTTGCACGGATGGGGTATGGCCTCATGGCTGTCTGCCAGAGATGCTAATGCCACATGGGCTGGCCCCATGCCAGGAGCAGGAGGCACTCCCCATCTACGAGGCTTGAGCTGCAGGAGGAAAAACACCCAAGCGAGCTCACAGTTTTCCTCCTGGTAAATAATCAAAACCTCCCCAACAGCTGCCACATCCCTCTGATTCCTGCCTTGCCCCTCAAGGATCAAAAGGCTGAGCAGTGTCTGAAGAGGTGCTCCCAGTGTGGGCTGGCCAAGGAAGAGGGACCATCATCTCTCCCTCCCATCACGCTGCCCACGGGCTGGAGCTCCCTTCAGCCCCACTCACCAATGTACACAGGGGAGTAGTTGGTCTTGACGTTTTCATCTAAGTAGGTGACGCCGAGCGTGTAGAGCGGCGTGGCTCCCATCCCGTGCAGGAACTGCCCCAGCATGAAGACAAACCTGTAGCCGGAGAGGCTGGAGGCAGCCTGGGAGCAGGGCAGGCTCTGGTTGCCCCCGCAGACGCCCACCTCGGCCGCCGAGCGCGCCTCGTACCGTCCAGTGGTGAAGTGGGGCAGGGCGAAGAGCAGGGAGCCCAAGCCCATGACCAGCACGCCCCAGCCCAGCCAGCGGGGCTTGTGGCCGTTCCCCCCAAAGTAGCTGACAAAGGTCAGGCAGACGCAGGCCGCGATGTCGTAGGAGCTGGCGATCAGCCCGCTCTGGTAACTGCGCAGGTCGAAGCGGCGCTCGATGGAGGTGATGACGGTGTTGATGAAGCCGTTCACGGTCATGCCCTGCAGGAAGGAGGCCACGCAGAGGAAGAACAAGACCCCTTTGGACGTGTTGCAGAGCTGCAAGCACCCGGGGGTGAACGCCCCCCAGCCGCAGGCCAGTTCCTCCCCTTCAGCAGACACGTATTTAATCCCTTCTTCGAACGGCGTCTCCTCCTCTGCCGGGGCGGGGGAACAGAGGGGCTCGGCACAGGAGTCGGAGGGGCTGGGAGCCCCCGAGGAGGCGATGCCGTTGCTCACGGGGGTGCTGCAGCCATCTCCCCCACTCACCGTGCCCAAGGTCCGGCCGGCCCTGCCGGGACGAGGGGATGGGCAGGAGAAGTTGAGGGGCTGAGTGAAACAAAAGCCATTTTCTCTGGTGGAGTTCTGAGGCATTGCCATGAACGGGAATGCAGAGTCCAGTGGCAGACTGAGGTGGGCTGGTGACCAGGGTGGCTTTGTGGGGCAGCGAGGACCAGCCTGTCCAGGAGATGCAATTCTCAGCGCTTACTTCAGTAGGGAGACAGTGAAGGTCTGAGCCAGGACCATTCTGATCTGTGCAAAGAGAATTTTTACATGTCTTTATATAAAACTATGCTCAAACCCCTCAAATACTCTCCTTTTTTAAAAAAATAAGTATAAGCATGTCACTGTGCAGTTCACCTGGTCATGTGCCCTCCACCATGGGATGTGTTGGTACCTCAGGTGTCAGGGCATCTCTAACGTTACAGAAAAGAACAAATCATTCAAGAGCATTGAAAGAAAAGCACCTCTAAGGCAGTCTCCCCACCAACTGAAGCCCCTTATCCCTCCTCTGATAAAGACCTGGTTAGACCCCCACAACCTCCATCCCTCTCCTTCCCCCTGCAGAGAACAGCCCACACAGCTACAAGTTTCCCACTGCTAGAAGTCCTTTGGTCTCTCTTTCACACTCTGCCAATAACAGTTTATAATTATCCTGAAAAGTTTCCACAGTCAGATTGATTTTATTCCAAGCCCTCAGATCTGTTTACAACTATTCAGTAAAATCCTTTCTATAACTAATTAGACTACATGCCATTTCAGAGCAGGCTGGAGGGCAGAGGCAGCTGACTCTAACCTGATTACCGATGCAGACTGCCTTCTTTCACCCTGTTCTGTGCATTGCAGCACCTGACCATGCCAGCAACCAAGAGTATTTTTCCTTAAACGCCTTGGCTGAACTATAAATGATGAAAATAATCAAGTTCTCCCTTGAATGCTGGTCTTAAATATGCAACAAATGCTAGGCCAAAACTGCTTTATTAGAGAGCATCCTCAAAGCATCCTGTATTTCTCAATGATTTTGCTAATATCTGTCCATGAGGATCCCATAAAAGGTTTCCCTGAGACGCCAGCCTCATCAGCATGGAAGAGGGAAAAAAGGGCGTTTCTTTCCCTGATAAAATGAACTATGTTCAGACGGCTGTAACCTGGGAATACTGCAGCCTTTGGTGAAGAATTTAATACTTATCTGTGTGTTGCTGGAAAAAAATGACTGACATTTGCTAGGTAGATGTGATTCTCTGTACCAGCTGGTCTTGCAGGCACTGGGGCAGGAGGACGTGGCAGAGAGTGATGCCCCAGAAGGGCAGAGGACAGCCCATGTGTGCCACCAAATCTTGAACATTCAGGTCAGTAGTGCTACAACACGTCTGGTCCTTAAAGTAGGTTAAACAAATGAGGTCCAACTTTCATTTGCAAATGATTTTATCTCAATTACCCTGTCTAGGGAGCAGAGTGCACGGACTATTTCCTATTTCAAGGTCCAGATTCCAGCAGGGTTTGATGACAGCGCAGGGCAGGTGAGCCTGGCGAGCAGGAGGGCACTGCTTTGCTGGACTCCTCCAGCTAACTCCCACCTCAGCTGGCTGAGGACAGAGCAGGTAACTTTGATGTGTAAAGTATAAATGCAAAAACTGACTGCAGGGGTTGAAATTTTGCTGCAGAGACAGACTGTTGAAATGTGCTGGCACCAAAAAATGATGCCTTGGTGCAAGGCTCTATTTTTTCCACTTTTTTTGCCTCTCCAGTGTTCTTATGACTCTTGCAGCTCTAAATCTGTTTCTCATCTTTGGAAGCAATATTGGGAGCAATAAATAAGCCTGCTTTAGCACTCTGTTAAAGTCAGGAGTGATTATTAGGCGCTGAATCAGGCTCTTAGGGGCGGAATGGTTCATGCTCATGTAAATCAAACGCCTCCTGCACAGCAGCCAGGACTGCAGCTGTACCCTCCTCCTATCAAACTTGTATCAGACTCATGTCTGATGTTACACTTGACTGCACTTGCAAAGAAGGTTTCTTGGCTGGGGATTGATTTTGCTCTCACTGATTTCAGCAGACAGAAAAAGCACATCTCTGTTATTACCTGATGCAATCAGGAGCTGGGAGCTCAGCTTCACCCTGGAGGAAACACTCCTTACCAGAACCGGGATCTGTCCTTCGATACTTCATGAATTTATATTGGTATTTTGGTATTTCATGAGTCAGGAAAGAGATTACAGCTCTTCATCACCGGTTTTATCTGGGCCACCGGACCCGGGTGACCACACCATCCCCCCTCCAACTTCAGCTGCTCTGAGTGCCAGTTATCAGCAAACATTTCCAAGAAAGCAGCCAGCCCCTCCTCCAAGCAGCAGATGCTTCCCCGACCCAGAAGCCTTCTCAGCCCCAACACCCACCTCCTGTACACGTCCCAGGGGACCTGGGCTAATGACTCGTGCCCAGGTGCCGTGGGCAGGGAGCCCACTCCTGCTCCGTGCTGTCCACTGAGCTGCTGGGTGTCTCTTGAAGTATTTATAAACTGCCTGTGACACGTTCACTGTGGCTATCAGCTTTCACAGCAGCCACATGCCGCTTTAGAGGACAAAATACAAACTTCAGGGGAAAAAACGCAGGCAACTTCATGCACTTCCTAATCATTCATACTCTTCCGAGCCATCCATTTATTGCCTCCCATTCATCTCTGTTTTTAATGACTCAGCTGGTGATTTCTTGCTTACACTGAATCAGTCCCAATGCTATTATCTCTCTGCCATAGATTTCCTCATTTTGCTGCAGGATTTCTGCATTTTTTTCCCACTGCACAGCTGGTTCCAGAGTGCCAACTTTATTGAGTCAACACAGCAGAAGTAGCAAGGCAATGAAAGCATATGATTTGTATTTCCTGATGAAATCTGTAAAGACTCTCCCCCCCATAACATTTAGCATTAAATCAATAATAAAACTTACAAGCTTTTCATCAGGTGATCATTTAAAAAGTCACAAGACCAATTAAAAACATTTTGTGTTTCTGCCAAGGACTGCGATGAGATTAATGTTGCAAATTAACTCATAACTGACATGCAAAATAATCCCATTTGCTGAAACATGCCCAATAATAGTTAATCTTCCCTTTCACATTACGGTTTTGACTTTTATATGGTATTATTGTGGCAAATAACATCTACACATAATTTCTGCTTTCCATAGCTGAGCACAGTTTATGAGTAGACTTAGAATTTTTTTCAGTTCTATTGCATACAGGGAGATATTTCCTAAGGAACAGGGATAGGGGATTAAAAATGATCAGGAAGTATGCTGTAACACAGGAGGAGCAGCCCCAGGCAAAGCTCAGTGGCTGTGATGGGTCTCCTTTATTTTCCTCTGAGTCTCCTTTATTTTTACTCTCCTCGATGTGTGAGTGATCCTGGCCTTACTGAACATGTACGTGGAATCTGGGAAAGTCCACATCCAACTACCAAGCTCATGTTACTGCAGAAAGGGACAAATTCATCCGGGTTTGTGCATTTAACTTCTCTTGGTAACACACACTGAGTTTTCCTCTGCGAGTTTGGCTTCAGAGGATTAGCAGCACTGCTTCTGTCATGGCTGATAAACACCATATGGATCAAGTGTAATCCACTGGCTGCTTTAGGAGTGGGGAAGCCTCCCAGAAGTGAGATAAATCCACATCCCTGTCCTGTGAACAGGGTTTGTCCTCAGGGCACTGGTTCAGTGCAAGGGAGATAACAGCCAGCACGGGATGAATGAGCTGTTCCTGTGTAACACTGAACTGTTTTCCTCGCAGCTGAGGAACCTCACCCAGGTCACACCAAGAGTGAACCTCACATTTTTCTAGCCCACTTTTAACCAGCATCCCTTTGGATCAGCAGTACAGAGGATGCTGCTCTTGTGGGACTGGCACCAGGACCAGACTGGAGCCTTTGGTAAGCAATTCCTATGGGAACAGCATGGTCCTGCACACATGGGAAAGTTCCAGGAATGAGAAACACACCCAGAGAGCAGCCAGCTGACCGTGTACCCAATGCTGTGCTCACCATCAGTGCTTCAGGGACAGCCAGAGGACTGGGAAGGAAGTTCTCATGAATGGGGGGGGCAATAGGAATACCCTGACCCACCCCTCTTGTCAGAGACCTGCTTTTACATGATTAGCCCTACTGGAGTCTGAAGCCTGGAAGAGAGCAGCAGAAACTGGCTTTGAACTATCACACAAACAAGGACGTATTTATAATTAAATAAATTCCAAACAGTAGAGCTTGGCATTCACAAACCCTTTGTATGTTTTCCAAGTGCTTTCCATTCGCTGGGAAATTACTGCAATAATATACAAGAAATCAGGAAGGTGGCTTGGATAATTTTCAATTAACTGCTTGAAAATGCTTTGAAGATAAATCTAGCCAGAATTTCTGAGTCTATTTACTTGTTCCAGCTTATCTGTGCAAATACAATTGGCTGCAGCTGCCTCAGACCATCTTAAAAAACTTGCAGTGCCAACGTACGAGCAGATTTAACCCGGACACTGCTTTTTGCCATGGCAAAGATTAACCAGACAAAAGGGTCTTTTATGCTGTAATTCCTAGCTCCCCCTCCCTAATGTCACTCCTGCTTTAATGTCTTTTTCCTACCCATACATTTGGCCAGTGCTGGGAGGGTTTCCATGCTGGCACAGCACTGTGTTCTCCATCACTGTCACTGCCCATGGAGCTGGGTGTTTCCAGATATACCACCAGCATTTTCTCAACATCTAGCCCTGCATGGTGTTATTTTCCATCATTTGGATTCTTATAGCCCATTGAAGAATGTTCTATACTCAGCACACTCTTTCTTCATGCAAGAGCTGCTCATCAGCTCTTCCCAAGGATTACCACTTAGTTCCTACAGCTGTCCCTTCTTTGTTTCCAAGCAGAAGCTGCAGAGTCAGGCAAATCCTTTATGATGTAAGAAATTAAACAAAATGAGCAAAACCCAAATAAAGAATGTGAGACACATGATTCCTGGTGCTTCTAAAGATAGAAGCACTAAAAATACAAAAAATGCAACATCCTGTGTTACACAACACAAGGATGTTGTGTTCAGAATAGATATATTTGAATAATGTTGACATCTACCATGGTTTACGGGAACTTACACTTTTCTGTCCTCATGGTTTGATCAGTGTGAAGGTAGAAACAAAAGGGAAAACCAGATGGGATGTTAACATGAAACTACAGACAACTCCCCTTTTTCCTGAGACACAATTGCCTTCCAACCCCTCTTCTCTATGCTGAGGGGGACCTTCTGGGGTAAGTCACGTACCACAAGGTCATTTTGCTCTACCAGCCAAGGACAGACTTTAGCTTGAGCTTTCTATGACAAGTTCTCCAGCTCAGCTCTGTGCTGTGGGGCTGGATGCCCACCCATTCATGTCCAGACAAGACAGAGCTCAGTGGAGCACACTAGAAGAGCTAAAATCACCACAGAAAAAGAAACTTGCTGTTCATCAGCATCCCCTGCAACACTCACCACTGCAGTGAGCACAGGACAACATGAGATGGGCATGTGGAAACACGGAGCCAGGTGGGAGCATGAGAGACACACAGGAAGGATTCAGCTGAGGGAAGGGTATTTCTCCACAAACCCACTTTTTTTTTTCCAGATCAGCAAGTAACAGCTTCCCCAAATGAGCAGGAGCTCACCGGTGCACACCGCTTAGCCTGGATCTTGTTTAACATCCAGGATGCTCCCTAATCCTCTTAGGTATTAGTCCTGAGATTCCTGCCAAGCAGGGGAACAGCAGAGCCTCCCAGACAGCACTTGAATGAACTCACTGCTTAAAATGTGCAATACTTCAAAATGCAGTAGAACTCCAGCTGTTCTGCTTTGGTTAACCTCAGATTAGCACCTTGGAGGTCACTGCAGCTTGCAAAATGCAAAGGTAAATCACCTCCATTTCTGTGTCTCAGGTGACTCCCTAGGAAGCCATTCTGCACTAGGACTGCAATTTTTTGTCTCATAATGACTCGTTTAAAGCTAAGTACCTAATTTGAGTCAGACACTCCTATTGTGTCTCTGCTGCCACCTGCAAGGAGACCATAACATTCAGGTTACCTACAGCCCTGAAGTCACGGAACCACAGAATGGTTTGGGCTGGAAGGGCCCTCACAGACCATCCAGTTCCTGTCCATGAGCAGGGACACCTTCCACTATCCCAGGTGGCTCCAAGCCCCATCCAACCTGACCTTGGAAACTTCCAGGGATGGGGCAGCCACAGCTTCTCTGGGCAACCTGGGCCAGGGTCTCTCCACCCTCACAGCCAAGAATTCCTTCCTAATATCTAACCCACAACTACTTTCTTTCTGTTTGAAGGCATTTCTGCTTGTCCTATCACTCCATGCCCCTATAAAAAGTCCTTCTCCAGCTTCCTTTAGGCACTGGAAGGGGCTCTAAAGTCTCCCTGGAGCCATATTTTCTCCAGGCTGAAACAACCCCAGCTCTCAGACCTTGTATTCCCAGCAGAAGTGCTCCACCCTCAGCCTTCTCCCCTGTCTCCACAAGGACTATTTTGTGTTGCTAAATCACCCATTATTGCAGATATGATCTGGAGAAGGAACAGGTACATAATCATATTTCTGTTGGATTAGCCAAGCATATTACCCCAAGCTTATTCTGGCCTCATATTGGCTACCACAACAGAAACAATATTTGATCAAGCACAAAGCCAGAGAGTGCAAAATTAACCCATTCAGCACAAATCTGATGTGGGACAGGGAATTTGGTCCAGCACTGGCACAGGCTCACATGGCTGTAGGACTTCTGACATGGCATCTGCAGCCTCTTAAGTTTCCTGATACCAAGCACTCCCCATCCACCCCCCAAAGATGAGCCAAACAGGCATCACACTTCATTTTATTTCATACTTTTAGACAAACAGAATGTCAGCTTGCAGATAACTTGCATTTGCTCACGCAATACCCTAGACCTTGACAGGGGTGTGGTGTACTGGGGGATTTCTTCGAGGAGGGTAGATCCCTATTTGTGTAATCGAGAGGAAGTGACGAACACTTTCAAAGGGATGACTTCTCTTCATTCTCTGACTCAAAATCCCAAACCACTACCACAACCAAAAACTAGAGCAGCTATGAGATGAAAGGCAGGAAACCCAGACCCAAAGGGGAATTGGGGCAGAGCACGGGATCAGCATAGTGGCAGCGTGCAGGGCTGCTGACCACTGCCACCAAGGATGGGTGGGAAGAAGCCAACCTGAAATGATGATCCTTTCCTTAGAAACCTCAGATTCATTCCAGTGGCAACTCCTTGTGCTGCAAGTTCCAACAGAGGGTGCAGCAACGTCTCATGCAGAAAGCACTGAAACTCCCAAGCATGGCCACAAAGCATGAGGGGTTGCAGGTGCATCCTGGCTGTGCTGTCCATGGCTGCTGGCTTCCCCCATGGCTGGCTGCCTCTACATAAATAAATAAATAAATAAAAATCCTCCCTGATCAGAAGAGGTGGGACTCCACTGACTCCTTCGAGAGGTGGAAAAATGCTGAGCCATATCCTTCAGCATTAAGAGGCCCCTCTGAGAACCCCAGCTCAGTATGAAACAGCAATTCCACACACACACACACATCAATATCCACACTAAGGGACAGAGCAAGAGGTGCTCAGAGGAGAGTGCACACTCCCTGCAAGCACCACAGGCTCTGCAGGCCGCCCCTCCTGCAGGCTGGCACATCCTTCATCTGACAGTGCTCAGCCAGGTCAGGAATTCATTCCAGCTGCCAGGGAGCAAACTGGTGCCAAATGGTGTTTCTTCCTGAGATAAAGGAATAAGCAGGCATATGATGTTCCCACTGCCAACCCGAAACACCTGCTGGGATTCGGAGGGGTTTGCTGTCCGTGCGCCATGGGGAGACACGCTCTGCCTGGTACCCTCCCGTTTCTCACGCACCAGCAATCACCGCCTCGGACAGCAGCTGCTGGAGGATGGATTTACTTGGAAATCTGGAAACTGCCTTCAAAGGATTCCCACCTCCATGCAGCAGCATAGCGTGGTTCCCATTTCTGGCTCAGGAACCTTTCTACTTCTCCTCGGTAAGGACCTGCTCACATCCTACAGTCCCCACAGCTCGAGAAATGGACACAGCAGAATAACCTTGTCCTTGGTCATCAGCTCAAAGGAGGTCACCGAGGATCGAGTTTGACCTGTGTTCCTTAAGAAATGATGGTCCTGATCCTGCAACTGCTGCTTACCCAGGGTGGTGTTTGTTCACACCAGGCATCCCAGCAGGGCTCTCAAGACTGCTCAAAGAAAGCGACAGGGAATTCGAGGGAACAAAAATTGGCTGGTTTGTGGTGGTAGGAAAACTCTTTTTATTGCCTCTTGAAAAAAGGCAGTATTTCAAAATTTAAATCATTTAAAACCAAGAAAATTGGAGACACGTAATCTCCGTATCACAGCCTGGTTACCTGCTTTTCACTCCTTTAAATTCAGTCTCTCAGAATGGAGCTCTTTTCCAGGTTTTCTGCCAAATAAGAGGAGAATATGCAACATTAAAAGGATCACAGGTTAGTCAGGATTATACAGGGACTCTAGAAAAGGCTGATTCTGCTGTAACCAAGACCCACATCTGGCTCAAAGATCTAAATCCTCAGCGACTTAATTCACTCCAGCAATCCAAGGAGACCATGAAGTAGCTTGAAAGCACTGCAAGGAAATCCTTTTTTTTCTGGGAATTCTTATGCTAACATAAAGCTCCACGGCATCTGCCCTGGGCAAATCCTTCCAGCCAAGGCAAGGTAGAGCAGCCTCATCACTGCTCTGACTGGCTGAGATTCTGTTTCCTACAGGGCTTTTAAAGCAAAAGAATATTGAATTAAATTTTCAAATCTGATTTGTTTGGAGTATGGCAAGCTAAAAAAGACTGATGCGGTTTTTCAAGGAGAGGCTGTGTGAGAAAAAAAAGTCTAAAAGAGCTCAAGTCCTTCAGATATTTTGGGGACTTTTAATTTCTGTGTCATGGGTTGCTACCATTTACCAAAACTCTAGAATCGAAACATTTTTTTATCTCTTAATGCCATCTAGAAAAATAAACTCCAATCACAGAAAATACCCAAAGCACTTGAACTAACAAACATTAAGCTATAAAAGTGACAAAAAGTACTTTTTCTTGGATTTTTTTTCAGCCAGAACATTACAAAATCGAAGTATTTTTTAGGAAACTAAGTGTTTGATTTTGCTTTCTCAACATGAAAACAGCTCCCTAACTCCTTCAAACCATTGGCCACAGTTAAACAAAGCTTGCCAGCATTTCATTTTTTTTCTTGAAGCATCCAAGCCAAGCTCTGGGAGTTCCAGTGACTGAAGATTATCAATGCCATACAGCAATATGCCATTAACAATAGCAATTAAATTCAGTTTTAGTGTAACTCTACAGATGTCAGTGAAACAGCACAAGAGAAGAAAGAGGACTTCACTGCTCCAGGAATTTCAAGAGCTGCTGGAAAGGCTCAGCACTTTGCTGAACGAGGTGAACCAGAATAAACAGAGAATTTCCCAGTGCTAACATATGCCCACTGCTCCAGCTCATTTACAGTCTAAGGTGGAATGACACTGTTTTTGGCAGCAGCAGCATTGTAGAACCCCAGGTTTAGGGGTACTTCTGCCTGAAGAGAGATTTAAGGTTAGAACAACACGACTCTGCTAATATTAAACACTTCACTGCCTCATCACATGCTCTGCACTGTGCTAGCGAGAGCTCAGACATAAAACCCACCAAAGTTAGTGGCCCTCTCCGAGCACTTGTCTACAATCACTTATCCCATCCACTGAAGTAGAATGGATGCTTCTGTCTGGGATTCATAAACCAGATGAAGTCTTTGACCTCTCTCAGAGCATTTTCTGAGCATTTTCCCTGGAACGTGCGTGCAGAAACTCTTTGTTCTCAAATCCTGCCGTTCAGCATCCGCGCTCGCACGCCAGGAGGTCACTCAAGGCCAAGATGGAACAAAACTAATTCTGTGGCAGGGAGGTCTAGCAATAAATCAGTTTTGAAAAGGGAGAGTGGCTGTAGGAGAGGAGATCCCACAGCTAGAGAGGGCAGGGATAGCCGGGAACCTGCTGAGGGACAGGTGCAGGGACAGCCACGCTGCCACCGACCCTGCGGACAAAGCCCCTAACCCTGCCTGTGGCGTGCTCTGGGCTGCGACAGCTCCCAAATTCTGCTTCTCTGCACAAGGATAAGCCCCTCACAGACCAAGACAATGCAGTTTTTAACATGCTGGGGGAGCACAGCACACTTCAGGGTGGCCAGAGTAACCCAGGCCCAAGCATTTCAGGGCTGCTCACCCCCGTAACAGCCTGTGCATGGTTGGTAACTCTTACATGTCGTCTTAACACTGTGACCTCAATTCATTAAGCACAAAACCCAAAGGGGGAACCTTTCCCCTGGAATCATACCCAGCATCTCACTAACCCTCCAGCAACAAGCTGCCAGCTCCGCTCCATGGGCGCAGAGTCTTGCAAAACTTTTCCACCCTTCACTCAGATTCTGCAAGATACAACTGTCCCAGGCTCTGAATAATCAACTTACAGGCAGCAGCTCAAGGAACCGCGTGAGGAAGACAAAAAACCCAAATGGTGAAGCAGAATGTGTGGCAGTCTTGCATATGAGCACCTTCATCCGTGCAAAGGCAGAGTTCTGGGCTGGGTGCACTCAATTAAAATCAAGGAAAGCAAAACAAGTGCTCAGTGATGCTTTTTGGGGCAGACTGAGCAAAATGAGCAGCATAAAACAGAGCCATGATTCCCTGCTACTGCAGGGTGTAAAGCCCTAAATGGGAGGGCAGGATCCTCCCCAGCCCACTCTGTGCTGCAAAGACACGCACAAAAAAAGGAGATTAAAACTGCCTGGAGGAGTTTGCAGTCGGAAATCATGAGTAACCGAGCAGCTGGATGCCGATCTCCCTAAGCCGGTGGGTATTTCTTTTGTTAGTGGCTGATCCTATCTTCCCCCTTGCCTGCAAACCTCTAATCTCTGTACAGACTTGGAGCGAGTACTCGCTCAGGTAGTTCCTGGCTTCACCGGCCAAGAATATCCAACCCTCGCAGGAATCGCTGCTTCCCAGTCTCATCTCTCATCCCAGGGTCACACTTCATGCTCCTGCCACTGTCACGAAGCAGGTTTGCATCACAGGCAGGACAACTCAAGGCAGCATCGGTGGAGGGCTCCAGGTGGCACCCGTCACACCTGACCATGCTCATCACTCACCGCACGGCTCTGGGGCAGTCCTGGCGGGGCAGGTGGCTGTGATCTGTCCCCCCCAGCCCGGCAGTGCACAGAGCTGCTACTTCAGTTTCCGACCACTTTTGGCAGTTTGCAAGCCAGACCTCTTTGCATATAAATAGCTACATTTTTTTTTTCCTTTTCATTATTTGAATAACACGCTCCCCCCACAGTTTCATCCTTTCTCACGTTTACAAGCGCTCTGACACACTTTTCTAAAGATCTCATTTTCTAAAGATCTCCTTTTCTAAAGATCTCATTTCTGCCTCAAATGCTATTTTAATGTGTATTTTTACAACCAAGTGTCACTATAGAAAGTAGGAGCCCAGAAATATATCTATATATATAAAAAGAGGTGCCAGGCTGGGATAACTTCAGGTTTGTAGTGTGTTGCCTGGTAAAACCAAACAGCCTATAAAATGGTAATAAAATGTTAATGCAACAAACTCATGTGATTAAGGTCTACTTGTGCCTTTTAGGCTCTCAGAGCTGAAAAACCTGGTTTTATTATAGCAGTTTTTGATTTGTATCATCTGAACAAAGAGGTTATAAAAGTAATATAGGGTAAGTGACTAAAGTGCTCCAACTCCACCCAGCATCCTGCCTGCTACTAACTTCAGTTATGCTCCGGTGAAACTGGGATTATTTTATCATTAACGTAATATTTTTTTTCTTGTTGTAAGGATCCTGCCACGCCACTTTACTACCTTTCCTTACTTTCTGTCTTTTCTCAGCATCTTTTAAATTTTCCGTAGGAAGACACAGTCACGCTGCAAGGAAAACCCCAAACCGCAGCGTTTCAGTCCGAACCCAGTTACAGGCAGCATCCTCGGAGACCATGGCAGAGCGGAAAACCTCAGTGAGTTGGGCCATTTCAGTGACGCTCCCACCGTGACACCAACCGGGCTGTTCCCGGCACGGACCCCGCGCTGTGGCCACCAGCCCGCCGAGCGCACGCAGAAGCCCCCAGAGCGGGGCTGAGCCCCAGCCGAGCCCCCCGTGAGCTCCTCATCCCCCGCGCCCGTCCCCGCGTCCATCCCCGCGTCCATCCCCGCGTCCTCGGGGCTCCCCCGCAGCCGCGCGGGCACCGCCCGGCAGGTCCTGGACAGGCTGTCCCGGGCACCCCCCCGGTCTCGCATCCCTCCCCGCACGCCCTGCCCGGCGCGGTGCCCGCTGCCCTGCCCGGTGCGATGCCCGCCGCCC
>VZRQ01001930.1:898906-963497 GCA_013397975.1 Machaerirhynchus nigripectus | reverse complement strand
GGGATGGGAGATGGGGAGCGGGAGAGGGTCCTGTGTCTGGGGGGAAGAAAAGGGGGAGAGGGATGGAGGAGTGAGAGGAAGGGGGGTGAGGAGAGAGCAGGGGTAGGGATAGGGGTGAGGGCTTCGGCGTCACATCAAACCCGCTCTGCCTCCCGGCCCCCTGCGCACCTGCAGCCTGGCAGCCCCCAGGCTCGGGCTGCCCACCCTCGTCCGGGGCTATCCCAGCCCCCCTGCACCCCCGGCAGGCTCATGGAGAAATTCTGGGGTACATCCCTGCGCCAGACCGACGGGAAAGCTGTGCTGAAGGAGCTGCATCCGTGTCGGTGGTGGCAGAGAGCAACGACAGGATTTCGGTCTCTCCTCCAGCTATTGCTGGAGCTGAGCTGCCGGAAAAGAAAAAGTGGAGGAGCAGGTGCGGGGGCATTATTGAACCCGGGACACAAACACGGCTTATCGTGGCACTATCTGCATTGTACGGTGCCGTGCCAGGCACTGTCAGGCTGGGCACGGCTGAGTTAATGATTGCAGAGGATGCACAACCCTCCAGAGCTGGAGGAGCTGAGCAGGAAAGCTGTGGGATACCCCAACCCCCCTGCATTTGCATTAACACGTTCGTTTGGGCGTTTTTCTCTGCTTTTTGGGGACTTGCTGTCACGGTGGTTGGTTTGAGGTGCAGAGGTGGCTCTTGAGCAGTTTCACAGAAGAGTCTCTGGATCAACACCCACACCTGAGCACCTCGCACCCTCCGGTCCATAAACCACCCGGGCAGGAGGAATCCCAGCAGATGTGATGTGCACGTGTGAGGCTCTGACCATGCAGCTTCTGCATGCCCACCCGTGCAGCCTTTGCAGCCCCTTTTGCATTTCTTCCAAGAGCTGTTCCCCATCACTTGGGAATTTGGCTCGTTCCTGCACGCTCACAGATAAATAATTCAGGCCCTGCATGTTCAGCTCCTGGAGTGCAATCAGCGCTCCATTTCCCAGAGCGCACAGCATAAACTGGGTAATGGAAAAGCCCAGCTAACACTGCATGAGGCAGCGAGGAGGGCAAAGACGTGGGCAGACATCTGACATCCAGCTGCCATGCCGAGCCCTGCCGTCCCCTCTCTGCCCAGTGCAGGGACAGCAGCGTGGCACCTTTCCCACAGCTGCTGCCAGAGCTCGGGACGCACAAGGAACCAAGAGCTGGAGCAGAGGCTGAGGAAGAAGCAGACCCAGCAGCTCATCAAAGCTCGTCTTGGGCTGTGGCGATGTGCTGTTCACATCACTGCCTCCTCCTCATCCTCTGTGGCTCCAAGATGGAGCTGGAAGGTGCTGCCTTTTTTGTGCCGTCCTTGCTCCCCGTGGAGCTGGAGGTAGATGGGGTTCTTGTGGGGTTTGGTTAAACTGGGAGCTGTTGAATCTGCTTTTAAAGTAAAATGAAGCATAGGAGAGCCTGTTTTTTTACAACAGGCTGTGGCCAGGAAAACCAGGAAACATTTGCTCCACGTATACACACTGATACTGCTTTATTATATACAAATCATCTCCTCCACACCGAAGCTGGGGCGTTGTTTTGGCTGGTGCTGTGATGAATAAGGCCCTATTTCAAACCCTCTATATTCTTAATAAACAGGGAGGAAAGCACAACGGGTGTGCAGAGGTGAAGCGATGCATCAAAGGCGTCCGAGCTGGGGAATCCCCCCAACATTTCCTGTTCCACAGTGCAGAGCTGCATGAATGACTGGCTCTGGCTACAGGGGGATGCCTCCTGCTCCTCAGCTCTGCTCACTTCTCCACATGCATTTTGGTCCATCCTGCCTTAGGTGAAGCTGTCCTCAGAGGTGCAGTGTAATTTTTTTACTTAGTTTTTAGTGGTTTTTTTTTTTGTTCAGCATCTCAAAGTTGCTAACCTCTTGGATGAGGAAGATGTAAAGAAACGGAAAGTGTGCTGTGGATTTGCATGAGCTAATAGCAACTGTGATAAGGTATCCAAGGGAGAAGGTGTGGCAAGGCAGGACAGAGGTCGCCTGGAGGAAGTCTGTCTCCTACTAAAACCTCTAAGAGATGCTGGACAGGCACAGCAAATCAGCCTTTGCATCTCTGCTGATTCACTTGTAAATAAAAATGAGTCTGTCCCAGGGGCAGGTTACTTTAAACTCCAGTTTCTCACACCCTGGGGCTCAGCATGAGCCAATGCACACCTTGCTGTGTGAGTGGCAGAAGGCTCTTCCAGAGCCTTCCTGGGGCTTATCCCAAAGATCTTGGTAGCTGTTCTAAAGGGTAGGAGAAGCTGGAATTTGTTTCCCAAAGCACAGAGGTTGTTTCTAAAAGCATGGGGCCATGTCTCCCTCTGTCCATCCTTGGAGCTGAGAATTATCAGGGCAGTGACAATAATAAACATGACAAGGAGACTGGTAACTGTATGAGTAGTTTTATTACTAACATTATAATTATTATACTACTGTTATTATATATGTTGCTATCTCCTCAGGTTTGGGGCACTCTGATAATTTTAGTTAGTCTGAATTCCTGATTTTATGGGGCATGTTAACACTTGCAGATAAGCCTGCACCAGTTTTCATTCAATATTTCACACCAGGATGGATTTATGATGTGTTGGACTCCTGTCAGAAGCTTTGGGAGTGTCAGCAGCTCTGGGCTGCCATTTTTTATAAATCTCCATAAATCATTAAAACTCTGGGCTTAATGAATGCAAATTCAGTGCCACAGAAGGGAAGTCACTGGCTGGAGGCACTCCCAGAGCTGGAATCGCTCTGTTGTGAGTGGATGTTGAAAGATGTTTCTTAAAGTTCAGTCCTGTGAGCCACGTGGGGCCTGAGATGATCGTGACAATCTTTTGGCTAAACCTGCACAGACCATCAGGCACCTTTTCAGTGCCCATCAAATCTTGTTTTTCCAAGACCCACAGAGCTGACAAGGCAAAAAAGGGGAATTGTTGTATATTCATCATGTGAAGCCCAGTTCTGGGAGCATTTACATTTTTAATATAGCTAAGTGTGCACGTATTTACAAGATGAGATTAACATAGCAATAAACAATTTATTTTAAACCATAATGTCTCATATGGATTTCTGGTGCCTGAATGACCGTCTCCTAATACTGCTGCTATAAATACTTCCATGATTCACATCTCCTCTTGCAGAACAAGCAGCGAATCTCCAGGAAGGAAGAACGGATCTGGATTTTCTTTTTCCAGAAGAAGGTTTTTTTAGAGTTTTATTATAACTCTAATTTGAGCCAGAAATTCATTCACAGGAAACATACAATAAATAGCAAATAAAGATGGGATTTTTCAAGAGTGCTGGTGCTGGTGGGAAAAGCACTGGTGAAAATCCCCCCCTGAGATTTTTACCAGACTTTGTGTTATCCTGTTGTGAGACCCTGCTGGCTTTGCAAACTGGACCATCAGAATCTGCTCAGTTCTGTGAGCTGCCTTTATTATTACAAGAGCAAAGTTTCCTGTAAATGAAAGGGTGAGGTAGGAGGTTTAAAGCAGCTGCTGATTAAACAATAGCACCTGGTGGCACGGGCATCACAGAGCCGAAAGCGTAACTGCCTGTAAGGAAAAATTATACAAATTAATGGGTGACACATGCTTTGGTGGCTGTTAAACCCCATAATCTCTGTGCAGACCTCTAGATCAGGGTGCCCCTGAGGTGCTGGTTGTCACTGGCCAGGGCAGTGAGTGTCCTGCTCTCAGTCTTTATAAAACAACGGCACTGCCCCACTGGGCCTGTGGGTTTTTGGGAAGCAGTATTAGGAACTTTGTTGCTCAGCATATGCAAAGTATGATGTGTTAATTTTAAAAGAGATAAGGGGGAGCTGGAGCTTCTCTTTGAAAGATTTCTGAAGGGTCTGAGCTCTTTTTCCTCAGGTCTTTTCCCTCAGGTCTTTTCCCTTAGATCATGTGCAGACACCGCAGCCCTCCTTTCCTAAGAGAGAAACACAGGTGAGTTCTTGCACTCCAGTTGAGTTTTATTTGAAGGAAATATGACATTAAATTGTCAAGAATGGTAGAAAAGTCCAAAGACACCATAATCTGAAGGGAAAACACGCTGAAGCCGAGTGCAGCAGCCGTAGGTGTGTCCCTGCAGAGTCTGAGCAATGCGTGGCACCTGGCAGCTCCACGTCCCCACCAAGGACATTTCAGCCTCAGGAGTTAAAAGAGAAATTTTCACTGTGGTGATGATAAGCACGTTATTTTTGTAACTGTTGCTTTTTGGCAGAAAGCAGCCCAGATTTGCAAAGCCACTCCACTGGAGTGTGTGTTCTGGGTGCTGCTGCCATCAACACCCCTGGCCCCTCTCAGGCCTGGGCCCGTGGCACTGGGCAGGCTGTCAGCAGCTCAAGGGCTCCTTCCTCTGTCCCAGTGTGCACAGGAGCTCCTCAGCTGCATGTGGGAGTGCTATAGAAATGCAAACAGAAATTAATAATAACAATATTTACAATCCAGAGCATTGCATGTGTCATGCTCTGCTCCAAAATTTAAATTCTTTGAGCATAACCAACGTGCCAAGTTCTTATTTAGGAGAGGCTATAAACCATGGCCTGTCTCCTGAGATGAGGGCTGGGACAAGGCTTATGCTGCACCTTACCTTCATGGGCTGCTAGACCCAAAGCTGCACTCCAGGATGAGGATCACCACCTTGGGGAGCTGCGGGAATCCCCAAGCTTGGGAAGGGAGTGAGGGCAGAGATGAGCCCTGATCCTGCTTTTCCTCTGTTCATTTCACTGGGGCAGAAAAAGCTATGAGGAATAATCAGACAAAAACATAAAAAATCCAGAGCACTGTGACAGCTCACAATTCACCACGTTCTTGTACTAGCAGGAGTGGTGAAAATCCCCTGCACTCTGGTCTGTGCTCCTTATCCACTCGCTGTGCTGCTGGCACCCTGTCCAGTGGGAATATTTAGTCCCCATTTATCAGCAGCACAAACTCCAGCACAGCAAGGAAGAGTACACTGAGCTCTCACAGGGCACGAGGGAGGCGGCAGCATCTTGGAGAAGATCCCAGCAATGCCTGCGGTGTGTGGGAAGTGGTGGAGAGCACCAGGGCAAGGCTTTGGGCTTTGGTTCTGGCTGAGTTGCCACAGTCAACACATTGTGTTTGTACAGCAAGAGGAGATCTGTTCATCGGAGCAACACCCTTCCTCTGTACGTGTGTTTGTGACGTGTAATCACCGTCAAACTGCCCGTTTAACACGGCTTCTCTCCTGCTAGGAAACTAGGGAAAGAGCTTATTTTCTGTCACCAAAGGCTCTACTTTTTATTTTAATAAAGCCTGATTGAAAAACAACATTATAGCTAAGGCATGGACTTTTAATTACTTTATTTCATGATTATTTTTTAGGTTCCTGTTGAACTAACTGAGTCTTTCAACTTTTTTTTGTTCTTGGCTTAAAATGCTGGCACAAGCATTGCTCCAGCTCTCAGCAATTTTCTCGGCCCAGTGCCCCCTGCAGATTTTGGTAAATGCTGCCACTGCAGTGCAGTGAGGTACAGAGGTTTATTGACAGTGATATCATCTGCCTGTGGGATCTGGGAGATGGTCAGGAGCTGCATGTGTTTGGGAAGAATATATTCCAGCATGATCTGCAGCACGCCTAGCAGGCCATATTGGGAAGCTCTCCAGATAGCTATGGATTTTCCAGTGCTGTAATTAGTTCCGAGATTATAAACATAGAAAATATTGCTCCAGAAATTGATTTTTTTTAATTGTTCATAGCACCAAAAATATGTTGTGACTGCAAAGCACATCACATGCTTCCTGCAGAGGAAGACTTTGAACTTTGGAAAAATATTATCCCTGTAAACGTGGAGAAGAAATCACGAGGCTAATTCTATTGCTGTCTCAGAGAAAGCCTTGATCACACTAGTTCTGGCTGATTTTGAAAATCCAAGTCTGGAATGTCTTTTTTTTATGACTTCCAGGCAACATTTTTTCACCTCTAATTATCAGCTGAAGGAAGATGTCTCTTCTCTGGAGGGGGTTTTGGGTTTTCCCCGGGAGGTGAATGAGCTGGTCACTCCTTCATGGTGATTCAGTGGCCTCGTTGCACACCCAGGGTGGGGTGGCTGTTGCTTATGGAAAATAAGAGTAGATAGGTCCAGTAAAAACCCAGACTTTGTCGTCTAAAGAAGCTGTTATTTCTGTCTAGCAGGATAATGTCAGATATTTTCTGTGGTGGCAAAGGCAGGAGACCCCAACAGAGGCAACAAGGGCACTGCAGTTAGGGAAGTTACTGGAATTACTTCATCTCATTGCCCAACTGTGCCAGGCATTAAACAAGTAAGTTGAGTAACTTCTCTAAAGGACTTGCAAATTAAGAAGGTGGGGCAGAGGGAAAAACCCTCCAAAAAGATAATTTCCACTTTACAGGGATTACATATTCTGGTGCAGTCACACAGGCAGTCGGAAAATTTGTCTGCTGTGAGGTTTCTTGCAAAATCTGTGAAATCTCAGGAAGCGAGATGTTCCTTTATAAAGCCCCACGCCTAACAATAATAAAAATAGTCCAACTGGACAATCTGATTTGGTTGAGAAACTGCTTCTGCAACTATATAATTCCCAAATAAACCCAGTTTCAGCAAAACCTTGGGAAGTCTCAGGAGCTGGGAAAGTGCTGCAGTTAAAGTAAATTTACTAAGACATTAATGAACCAGGGGCTGTCCCCCCCCTCACCCATGGCAGCTCCTGAGGTGAGCGGTGTCAGACCAAGGCATGAATTCTCCTCCTGCACATGCAATCATTGCAACAGCCCAGTTTTATTTTCTGCAGGAAAATGGTATCACTGGGACGATCCTTACGTGCAAATCCTATAGGAGAAAGGAAATCCTGTAGAAGGAAAGGAGGAGAAAATGCTGCTTTATTTATATTTACCCGTTGGGTGTTGGACTAGGTGATCTCCAAAAGTCACTTCCAGCCCCAGATATTCTGTGGTTCTGTGACTCTTTACCTCCCCAAGCAATTTTTGGGGTCACCTGGGAAGCAGGATTTTGGGTATGAGTGAGAGGAGTGAATTGCAAGTGCTTCCCCCATCTCCCTCTGCTCTAGGATGGGTGGATTTGAGGAAAAATATGAAGTATTTATACAAGAACATATCCAGTCTTTGTATAAGTGAATCCCGCTTCCATGAGCACAGAGTGTGATCCACGGGGTTCCTGGTAATTTGGGAAAGCACCAGGCAAGCCTTAGTGCCCCTTAACCCTTTTGGGGTTAAGCAACAACCAGGCATTTCGGGAGTTACCCGCTCCCTTCCTGAGGTGGAGGATTTGCGGGATGACCTGCGGGCATCTCTCAGTTCTCTTCTCCCCTCGGAATTCCCACCGGGATAAGGATGGGAGCAGCCGAGTTAGCCCAGTCTCACTCTCCCATCTAGTGGTAAAACAAGGAAAAGTGGTGCAGGCAGAAAGTAAAGAAACTTTCGCTTTCTGGAGCCTTTGGAGGGGTATCGTTGTGGGCTCAGTTAAAGCCATAATCCCCAGGTTGGGAATGTCACCGAACTGATCCGGAGGGACACCCAGCAAAGTGCAAAGGTGGCTCTGAGTCCTTCCCGGGTCCAGTGGGGTTTGGGGTGCCCCTACTCCGGGAAAGAACCATGAAGCAAAGAGGTTTGCACACTGAGGGATACAGCCTCGGGGGGAGCAGTCTGGATGTCCAAGCACGAACTTCCTGAGCAAAATAATCTCCTAAACCACTCGTGGAGGGTGGGAGGTGGAAAATTTGACAGCCATGTCTTCCCACAAATAACCTCTTGTCGTCACATAACCACATGTGAGCCCCACGGCTGCCCCACTGCCTTCTCTGAAAGGCCTCTGTGGTCCCCCAGAAAGCAGGGGGGGCACAACCTGCAAAGGCTGGTGCACAGGCAAGGTCAGGGACCGGCAGGCATCCTCTCAGGAAATGTGCTCTCGGAGGTGTGAGCTGGGGCTGCACTGCTGAGCACGGCGTGCAGAGCCCAGAACATCTGCAGTGCAACAGCCTCTCCTAGGAGGGCATTAGGGGAGGCTGAAGCATGGAAAGGTGGGTTACTCTGAGCTGTAAAGCTGTTTTATTTCAGCCAGACCCACTGAGCTGGAGGGGAAGGGTTTCAGGTCTCCCACAAAAATTTAAGATGCTCAAGGTGATTCAGGCAAAAAAAACCTCACTTCTTCCATGAGGAACTGGTGCAGAACCAGCTCCGTGAGGGCCAAACACCATGGGGGTGTTTTTCCCCAGGCTGGGGAGGTGCAGGGGCGCAGGTGCTGCAGCCCTCGATTCAGGAGGCTGAGACTCCCACTCCAGGGTCCACAACTCGGTTCCAGAGACCTGAGATGCAGAACGGATGAACCCTTACAGAAGATTTATGTTCTCATGTCAGACAGAAGATCTGTGGTATTTCCTGGAAGGCTGGATGATGTTTCCCTTTCAGCAAATAAGGTCAAAATCACAAGGGGGAAAAAAAAGTCATCTCTCATGGATCAGCTGTTTGCCAACCCCAGAGGTGCCAGTGTTTGTCTGACATCTCTGTTCATATAAAAACACTTTCCTGGAGCAGCACGCTGCTAAACATGGCTTTCCCGAGGGTGTCACCCACACAGTCTGCAGCACAAACAGACCCAGCTGGGGAAAGATAACTCAGAGGAATACGGGATTCACACCAACACTACCAGATTATAAAAACGAAACAAAAAGGAAAAGGTACTGGGCAGGTTTGGAAGGGCCGGGATTGGTCAGGTAAAAAGAAAATCGGCAGGAGGTTCCTCAAGCAGCATCCCCATGATGCCGGAGGGGGATGCAGGTTGGATCCAGCATCAGAGGCAGCCGTGGATGGGGCCGGGGCATCCTCGGGGGATGCCCGAGGCCGTGCTGGGCTGTGCTGATGGGACGGGACAGCTGTGCACGGTGCGGGCGGAGCAGGGTGGGCGCTGGCAGAGGGTGCTGGCTCCGGCTCAGCCGCCGCATCCCTCGCATCCCGGCGTGTCGGGAGAGGGCAGCCTTCGCCACAGGCGGGTGAGGGAGGGAGGATCCGCACCCCACCGGCCCAGCACCGCCCAGGAAAAGCGTAAAGGAGAGCGTTTAAGTGCCCGGTGTGGAAAATGGGCTGGTTCGGATGAAACACGAAGCCACTGGCTCTGCCGGGAGTCAAGCGCTGTCCCGTCTGCACCCTCGAGGATGTCCCAGGAAGTGATCCACATGTCCGTGCTGGCGGGACAAAAGCACACCCGGAGCAAGGCTCACCGTGACCTGCAGCTCCAAAATCCCCTCTCCACCAGACTTGTAGACATAAATCAGGTTTGCCTTCTTCACAGCAGACCACCGGGCTCATCCATTGGGCTGCAACAGCACCACGCGTGCCGCAGCCTGGGGACCCACCTGGGACATCCTGGGCTTGCAGCTCCAGTGACTCACCCGCAAACCCTCCCCGGAAAGCGTGCTCCCTGCTACGGCACAAGGAAGAAGAAAAAGGAAAAAGTTAATGAAAGGACAAGCTGGAAACGCGAAGCACAGTTAATGCTACTGCTGTGGTGCTTCATTTGAGCTGCAAAGAGAAGATAAAGTTCTGCCTCCCACCAGAGATGTCACTGGGGAAAATCATTCCTTCCTTCTCTAAATGGCATCACATTGTTTTTTCTTTGCAGCTTGCTGCCAACTTTGTGTCACAGCCTGTCTTTCCAGGGCAATAATCTGGTTAACCAGCAGTAGTGGTTCCCTCCATCCAATCTCCCCACCACCCTCCCCAGGCAAGATCACTACAGAAGATATTCAAAAATAGATTCACCTAGGAAAGAAGAATAAATAAGGGTTGCTCTTCGCGTGTGAATAGCTAATGAAGACCCACTTAGCAGTCTCGGCAGACTCATCAGCCTCGGTGGCTGAGCCTTGATTGTGTGTCTGCAGCTCCGTTCCTCTTCTCTGCTCATTAGAGCCAGGTCAAACGAAACACACACAAACCGTGGCAGAAATGCTAAGAACCAATGGAGATGGTCACAGTGGTGACCCATTCCAACTGGAAAATTGCAGGTTAGGAATTTTTACTGCCTGTTACGTGGAGCTGTTTCATCCAGCAGCCGGAGGTGGATCATTTCAAAACCCAAGGGTGAGATCCAGCCCGTCACTCTGTTGCCCATCTCTCACTGACCTGGCCAGTCCTGCATGGGGAGCACTAGGGCACATTTTGGGGTTGTTCAGGATCCAGTGTGCTGGTACTGCCTGAGGAGCTGCACCAACCTGGGTGCAAAGGCAGCGGGTGAGGGATGAAGGGGTGACACTTCTGTTTGGCACCAATCTCCTGGAGTAGCTCTGGCAGTGACTGCCACCCTCATCGACCACTGCACTGCTCTCCTCTGCCCAGAAAGACTTGTCCCTCCTGTATGAGATGTTTCAACTATAGTGAAACTATAGTGAATAACAGACATAAATGCACTCGGAGCTCTGTGAATATAGGGAAGCCTCTAACAGGATTTTCTTCTTAAACGCCTTAGGGCGCTAATTTCTCTCTTTCTTGAAACCAAACCTGGTGGGCTCCGGCACTGCAAGGTGAAGTTAGTTTTAGTACTATATTTGCTAATAACCTGGGAAAGAAGAAAGGGAACAAAAAAAAGTAAGAAAGAGGAAGGCAGCCAGCTCCTGCCTCACCCTGTCTTGATTGTCTGTCACTCAATTGTTGCAAAGCATAAGATGGGAGAGGGATGCAGAGGTATGAAGCACCATTGCCAGAGGGTTCTGCTGCAGTCTGGATTATGTTGGTGTAAAATCTGCTCTGTTCTACTTGTCTGTGCTCTGAGACCTCCCTGACAGTCATTACTCACAGAACGTTCCATCTTGACGCCTCTCTGTTCCTAACCTAACAAACCATCCTTTTCTCACCAGTTCTGGGTCAGAGGAAAATGTTGTTATTAGGTTACCTCTATTTTATGGTCTCTTAATTATTTCCACCTCTGTGATTACACTAATTAGCTAACTGGTTTCTAATGGCTGTTCAGTAGCTTGCATTGCACTTTCATTAATCACAGCCTTAGCCAGCCTAGTTAAGAGTCCCTGATTTTTTGCATTGTGATTTGAAATTATTAAATGCAAAAGTAATCTGAAGGGGAGAAAGGAGTCAATAGGAATAGACACCACCTTCTCCAGCAGCTTGGCAAAGAGCCTCTTTGATATATTTAGAAATGTTATGATTCACAAGAACCCGCCAACCATTTACTTAGTGTCTATAAAAATAAGAAAAAAAAGGTAAGTCTGAAGTTTTCAATCACAACTGCTAAAGGTTCCTTCTCACTTTCTTTGATTTGAGGCAGTTGACTGACACATTCAAATGGGATCAAAAATAAAACAACTGACAACACATCTCCTCCATCCTGATGGCTGTGACCGAGCACTCGCTGCAGCTACACCCAGGACAAAACAGAAATGAAAATCAAAGAGGAGGTTGAGTTTTCACTGCTGGAAAAGCATTACTCTGACAGCTCTCAAGACCTTCCTATAAATCCTCACCTAGGGAGATTATTTGATGTGTTAAAGGACTTCTTAAAATAATCAAAATTAAGAGCAAAGCATCTCACACTGGATGGCTTAAATACCTGCATGGGGGAGTGTTCATCATTGGTTATAATGGAAACTCAGAATAACAATAAAAATAATAATCAAACAATATTTTATTTTTATTATTATTCTTATTATTGACACCTACATAACAGGAGAAGTTCAAAAGGCTGTACAAACACTAGTAAATTAATTCTGGCAACCTGCTGCATATCAGGCACCCAGTTCAGTGAGGTGCTTCACTGCAGCACAGTTTTAGTGAGCACTAAGTAAAATGCTTTTAGGAGGTGGGACAAAGGTGATGATGCTCTCGCCTGCCAGGGAGTCTTTGTCAAGAGGCAAGAGGCAGAGAACCTTCATTTCCTGAAAATAAGAGACTGAAGAGGCCCCATGACAAGCAAACCATTAAATAGGAAAAAAAAATAACAATAATACTGAGCAAAATATTGCTTCAGGGAAAAATTTCTGCTTGGTTTTAGCACAGATGTTGATACTGCACACTCAGAAATGTCTGTGTGGAAGCACATTATTAGATGGTGCACAAAAGCAGAGAGCTAGATTTGCAAGGGAGGAACTAAAGCATTTAAAAATTAAAAGATGTTTTAAAAATGCCTCCTGAAAAGCATCTTTTCTCTGAAGGAGAAGTTATGAGTAGAGAGACTGAGCTTCCCCAAGTCACAGAGTCTTAATGTCAGAGCCTGTCAAGCACTTTTCCAACACTTTGCTTCAAGAAAAGGGAGCTCTGGTGGGAACTGTCGCCTCTGCAGATCCCCTGAGGGCTCCTCTGCGAGTGGAAAGGCCGTGCCAGGCTCAGCTCCCAAAGCCAGCCTGGGTGGGAACTCCTGCATCGCCTCACCTGCAAATGTGCGTTCGTGTGCTCAGGAACACCCCTGGAGCAGGGATCTGCACCATGCCAAATTTCCCCAGGGCAAGCCCCCCCCAGACACCCATCCTGCCTCATGCCTGCACCTCTGCACGTGAACTCCAAACAGCTTATCCATACCCTCAGCACCTCCCAGGAAGATCCCACAAAGCACAGGGGCACGCTGTTCAAATTAAAGAATATAATTTCAAATATCATTTCAATATCACATGCCTCGGGAGGAGGGAATCCCGAGCCCTGTGGGCTGAGGGAGTCGCGGGCCGAAGCAGAGCGGAGCCTTTTGGGCCTCGTGCATGCCAAGGTGGCACAAAGCGAGGCTCGCACACAGAGGTGATCGCTCTGCACTTCACATGTTCCCTCTGTGCACCGGGCTGGGATTTTTCATTTCATCCATAATTCATGGTTTGCTGCAGCGACTCCACAGAGGCAGCACAGGACCTCGGCCCCGCGGATAACAAGGGAAAGGCAGAGTTGCTTTTGTTGCCAGACTGCGAACTGTAGAGCTCGGGCCCAGCCAGCCCCTCGGCCTCATCCCAATTAACCTGCAGGCAGCGGTGTGAACAGGCAGTGCCATAAGGGCTATTTGCCCCTGCAGATAAGTGGCTGCAAGTGGCCCCTGCCAGCCCCACACGAGCCCAGGCTGGCCCCTCCGTGTGGGCTGTTTGTAGCCAGGGCAGGCCGTGCCCATGAAAATACAGGGCTGGTACTCCGGTACTCCCCCAGCCCTGCCCCTGTGTTACACATGAGCGTGTGAATGCTAGCCCAGCTCAGGGGTTGATGCCCGTGCACTGCTAGATTTTGGGGCCAGGCTGCTTTTCCTTTTCAGCTGGCCCCAGCAGTGCTGAAGGGTGACAGTCCTTGCTGTCCTTGTGCACGGGGAGGTCACCGTGCCACTCCAGCCGTGTCACACACACAAGGCAGCCCACGCTCCCTCCCAGGGCTATAAACCTTCCTCCTCCAGCCCTGCTGCCTTTCCTCTCCATAACACACAGACCAAAAAACCCAGTTTGTCAGAAACGAAAGCGTTTGGGGAGATTAAAATGTAAATGTTGCACTTGGCTTTTCAAAGGGGGTTTGATATTTTACTTGCGACTCTGCAAGGAAATAGATTTTTGATAACTCTGCGGAACCGCTGCTGCCCAGCCACTGCTGCAAACAGCAAAGACCTTAATAAATAAATTCTCTGTCAGGCAGCTCTGAAAACCAACTTGCTGGTGGTTTGGAGAAATATTGGGAATTTCAAAACAGTGTTGCACAAGGAGACCTATAATTACAGCAGCCTCTCCTACACTGCCTGGGTTTGGGAGGAGAGGGGGAATGCACAGTGTCCTCCTTGACAGTGCTGGCAGTAAACACTATATATTATTTTTTACTACGTTTATTAACTTGAAAATACGGGGAAAGGGCCATGTCAGGTGTCATGCTTTGCACTAGGTATCACCCGTGGATGGGACATTAAAAGAGAATGTGAAAATAATTCAGAGAGAATTCCTGCCTGGCTTGGCTCTGGCTTGCAATCTCATCTCCTTGGAAAACCTGCAGAAAGGTCTGCCTGAACCCAAAACTAGGTCCCTCCTGAGGCAATTTTTTTCCCTTAACTTTATGTGATGGATCCAGGTCTCTTTTCTCTGACTCTCTGAGTCTGCAGAACCTTGCACCGCCTCAGCACCCAGCACCAAGCACAGCTTTGGCTCCGTGCTGACAGACACAGGACATCGTGGCCTGTGCATTATCAAGGCACCTTGTTGATCCAGACTGCTGTAAACACTGGGGAAATTCAGGGAAGAAGTAATTAAAAGGAGTTTGCTGACTTTCTGCTGACCACCAAAGCCCTTTTCCCTCCACCAGTGTGGCCAGAAGTGAGCTGCTGGGATTTTTGCATCCCCAGCTGGGACACTTTGAAAGAGTTGGACCTCGGTATAAGAAGTTCTGGGCACAAGGCTCTCAGTAGAAAACTATGAGCATATAAATACACCAAAAAGCTTGATGAGTTTAAATTAACCTTTCTTCCATAACACGTGTAATAACCTGAATATGACCACTGCACAGATAGGCCTGCAGTGCTCGGAAATGATCAGCAAGGCAAGAATCACTCACAGGATTAATCTGGAAAATAATTTCAAACAATTGAGATCTATATGAAAATGAACAGACCACACATTAATAGAGCCTGAGCCTGCTCTGTAAACTTAGCTACTCACTTTTTATCCCTTAAGTAAACTAGGAAGAGTAATGTATTTATAGCCTCTTGACGTAAGTAGCCTCAGTGAAATATTGTATGTAATAAATATTCTGCCATCTCCGAGAGCCTGCAGGACAAAGCGGTACCAAGGTACTGCAAAGGCAAACTGTATGTGGCTAACGAGTCTTGGTGAGCTGCCAGCCAGCTGAAAACACTGAAATGAGAGAAAGCAATGAAAATATAGACTTTATTAATATAGGAGTGAGTTTTATTAACACAACTGCCATGCAAGGTCAGTGGGTAAAGATTTTTCCCTTTCAGCTTTGCAGGGCATCTTTAATCATTGCTTTCAACCATCACCTTGGAGTTTGGTCAGCTTTATGCCAATGTTATGTTGTTTGTCAATCATTTTCTCCACTGTTTTTTTCTCCCTTTCCTTGCCGATGCAAAGATCGTAAGATCTTGGCCCTTTTTCCCTACCCCGTGCTGCCAGCATTGCTTTTTATCCAATTACAAATTACACAGTGCATCTGCATTAAACCAAAATGTGTTCATCACTAATTTTAAATAAGGATGTCATTTGTAAATGCTTTATTCATAATTAATGGAATTATTACTGGGTGCAGCCACATTCTTCATCCATGTACTGTAAGATATGTTGTAAAGTGCATTAGTAAAAAGCTTTATAGACGAGGATATGACAACCCGACTGTGAAGCACATTACGTGATGTACTGTGGCTATTGTTGTAACAATCTTTATGCAAGATTTTAAGCTATCAGTCAGCCAGGGGCTGATTGATAGTGTAAATGTTAATAATTAATAATAGGACAATGTTGATAGCTGTGATTCTATGATGAGTATGGATTTTTTTAGTTAGTATTATGCTAATATGCATTATTCACTGAATCATAAAATCACATTAGAGATGAGAAGGTCCCTCTGGCTTTCCCCATTCATATCACTGATGAGTCAGTGCTGCTCCTTCCTAACATTTCCAAAGCAGCTTTTTTCCTCTGCCTTTCTGCAAGAAATCTCTAGGTTAAGAAGTGAAATTTAAAACAAATTTAGAGCCCTGAATATGTGCTTACCAGGGGGATGTGTAAAGTCATGGCCTTCAGGAGAGGAGTGCAACGAGCTGCCTGCTCTAGGCATGGGGGACAGAGGACATGAGGGACCCTCCACTTTGTTTTCAAGAAAATAGTTTCAAATGAAGGGATTGCCACTGCAATTCCTTTCACTTTGGCACTTGAATCCTCCAGCAAGTCGAAACCATGAGGCACACGTACCTTGTACAGTGGCTACAGGAAGGTCCTTGGGCTGATGAGCAACAGGTAACACAGGTGGGATGTGAAGATGGAGACACAGAAGAGAGAAGCAGAGAGCTGTAAAGTGGCTCAATAGTGATGTCATTTTTTTTTCAGCTGACATTATCTTTTTTTATATCCACTAGACAGGATGAAAACAGGCATTATGTCATGCGGGGGGAAGTGAATGTCGCTTTGCCGCCGGGCACAGACTCCTCAGAGGATGTGAAATGCCAATAGCAGCCTCCAAATCGGGATTTAGAAATGGATATGGTGTAATGGTCCCGGGGATGTGCTGGGTTCCAAGGTTCCCAGCAGGGAACTCTCCCCTTCTCCACCCAGCAGGATTGTCTCCATCGCCCGTCTCACGGCCGCCCTCGCAGGACCAGAGATATAATTTTGCCTTCTCCAATTTCAAAGCCTGAGAATCAGGAGAGCTCCTTCCTGGTACTCAGCTGGTTGTAGATAACCTAAGCCAAAGGCATCAGATACGCTGAGCTCACTGGCATTTTCCTGCTGGCATGGCGTCCGACAAGGAGGGGTGTGCTCCACGCACCCCCTTAATGACATTTTAATTCCTTAAATTGTGCTAACACCCACCCGGCTCTCTGGCAGTGCAGGAACACAGCTTATGGACTAGTGTGAGAGCCATGTTCAGGGAGAGAGGAAGTGCTAGTTAGTGCGGGAATTCTCTTATTAAGGAAATTATCATTATTGGTGGCTTTTTCTTAGAGAGATGAGAGTGCTCAGAGCTGATCACTGATTGCCTTTCCCATCCCTGCTCCCTCCCCACCTCTTGGACTTTGTGTTTGGCTTTTCAACGTTTTTATTTCAGATAAATCCGCAAGCACATTTCCAGGTGGATGTCACCAGGATCCACTTCCTCCCAGCCCACAGACAGTCTGTCTCTTATCTCACTTACATTAGTATCAATTATTTACAGCAGGAATGCTAAATCATGAAAACCAAGTTGCAGCAAAGCTCTGCCTTGGCTGAGTACCCCACACTGGTTGCAGCTTCCCGAGCCCCTGTGCTACTGGTACTGGGCCTTGCAGAGCAACAACCATGAATTTCTTTCCCTTTCAGAGCTGCAGAGAAGAGCAGTGCCTGGGCACCCACAGCCCGTGTTCTTCACAGAGATAAAAATCATGAGGGAGTGCATTGGGCAGCGTGTCTGTAGGGAAACCCTTTCCATGGTTGCTAAGTTTTGGAGCAGCACAGTGCTTGCCAGAAGGTTTCTTTTGCTTTTTCTTTTCCCTCCTTCTAGAGAGGCTTTGTGACACTGGAAAGTAACATTTGGGGGAAGGACCTTCTCCAATGCATGGGTGATGGAGCTGATTGCCCAAAGCAGGCTGCAGCCAGGCTGCCTGGGGGCTCACCACCCCTTTGTGGCACCACACAAGTGTTGCCATTTCCCTCCTTCTCCTTCTCCTTCTCCTTCTCCTCCTTCTCCTCCTCCTTCTCCTTCTCCTTCTCCTTCTCCTTCTCCTTCTCCTTCTCCTTCTCCTTCTCCTTCTCCTTCTCCTTCTCCTTCTCCTTCTCCTCCTGTAAATGACCCTTAGCTGGTGCTTTGCTGTCACCCACGGGTGTGATTTTGGGCATACACAGGGATCACTCCTGGAGGGAAGGTACACAGGGGAGGATGGAGAAAAGGAAGGGTGTTTTAATTCCAACCTGCTGTGAGTCACTTCATTAGCCCTGACCCTGTTTGACCCTTTTACTGTTATATCAGCCTAACTGTTTATTTTCCTCATAACACTAAAACCGAATCGATTACCTTTGTCTCAAAGCCCTTTATGTGTCTCGGCGCCCAGGAACAGCCCTGCTTTTAGCAAGAGGCCTGATGCAAATGAAATCTTTGGGAAATAGGGACGGTTTGGATCAGACACCAAGTCAACCTCCCCATCTTCCTCCTTTTTTTCCTGATTGAGCTTCATCTATTGCATTTCAAAGAGAAACTTTGTTTATTTTTAAAATAGCTGTGCAATGCTATCTCGATAAATGTGCATTGTGTGTCTTTGTTGTATACATCTGTACAATCAATAACTGTCTTGCAGGGGATTTAAATATTAGTCTTCAAAATCCAGGTCTAGAGCACCAGATTTATTTGTGGGAAAACATACCCTTTCCTGCTTAAGGAAGGATATTAATTATAAATGCAAACCCACAAATCTTGTGGCTTTAGGTGAGATATTTGCTGGATTATAAATATGAATTGGAGATGAGGGTCCTGCTCTTCCTATTATTGCTATTATTATTATTACTTACTGGTTATTATTTTCTGTATGATCCGTATCTTCAGGTGGGTCAAACACTACTGAGGAATGGGGAGCTAAGCCTTCAAAGGGTGCACACATGTTGAATTCATTAAAAGGTTTTCTATCCCAGCCTCGCTCTCTGCTGCATTTTGCAGCCGGGTGAGTCATTAAACTCCCTGTTCAGGTGCCTTCCCCTCCTCTCCAGCCTGCTTTTGGTACCTCATTTCATTGTGCTGCTTTTGCCTGATCATATCAAGCCCCCTAATGTTTATTAATGTCACCCTGTGCATCCTATTGAAAATGTGCTATTGTTTCCCAGATTCTGCTCCAGCACCACTCTCGGAAAGCAGCCAAACCAGGAGCCACTGGGGACCCCAATATCACCCAGAGCTTTGTCACAGGTGACAATTTTCTTCTCTGCCATTTGTTATGGGAGATCTGGGGACATCAGTAATAAGCCACAAGCGCTGGAGTGCCCAAGGAGCTGAGCACCCAGAACACCAAGTGGAGGATTTGCTTCAGGCAGGGTGTGAGAGCTTTGATGTGACAACTGCGGACAGTCCTGAGGCTGCTCAGCACCTTCAGGGCAGGGCTGGAGGGGCCTCACCACAGGGGCCGCAGAGCTGGAGAACTGAATGTCTCTGGTTGATTCAATACCAGCTGAGTCAGGGGTACATTGCAGTGGATCCCCCAGACTTTACCAAGTGCTCAGACTTTACCAGGGCTTGCTGATTTGCCTCTGCTTCCCTGCTGACCTCTGCTGCTCCAGCCGTGCTGGTCAGTCTGTGGCACACCAAGGACAAAACCCAGCCGGGTGACAAATGCAAAGGGCTGGATGCTCACCAGCATTAGCAGAAGCAGAAGGCATGGAGCTGAACTGGTGTGCACTGGGAGGAATTCCTAAAGGCAGCTCTGGCAGGTGCAGCCCCACAGCAGGCTGCTGACCAGAGGAGAACACGTACTGGGATCTCAAAATAAATTCATGTAACGCACTACCCTGAAATTAATAGGCCCTTGTATGCCAGGGCTGTAAAGACAGGGCTCTGTATAAGGTCTGGCTTTTTTGAATTAGACTCCTGTGCTTAAATAAATTAAGTGAGTTGTCAGTATATTAAATGATTTAATGCCTTCTTCGGTTTTGCAGTGGAATCCTAATGAAAATACTCTTCAATATAAAATGCTGAATAAATTAAATGGTGAAGTATTTAAATAAATGGTGTGTTGTTACTGTGAACCACATTAAATTAGTGTTTGCCTCTATGGTGATGATGCTGCCCTGGCTTTAAAAGAGTTTCTGCTGGTTCAGGCTTTTTTCTGACAAAATGTAAATGTTGTGCTTAAGATGTTCAGTTCAAAAGGATCTGCACTGGTCCTGGGCCAAAACCTGATATCAGTAGAAATCTTGGCTAGCAAGGAACTGGATTAAATGGCATTAGGAGCAAAGGGCTCTGTCAGACTGAACTGGGACTACTGAAGAAGTTTCTGGATGACGGCCTCTGCCCTGAGCAGGAGGTACAAAGGTGTTGTGGTAGGCAACATCCTGCAGTGCTGCCTCCTCCCCACTCACTGATAATCTGGATTATCAGCTCTCTATTGTGGTCACAGCAGCAGAGAGGTGGCAGGCAGTGGGGACAGCAGCCATGGCCTGAATCACGCCAGAGGTAAATCCAGCACAGCTCAGGACACACAGACATGGTCCCAGATTCCCATCTGACTCCTTGGTGTGGGCAGAAGGGAAGAGACGAGGTCCCAGCATCCCTGTTTACACCTGGATTGATTCTGCAATTGAAGAACCACACTGATGTCATGAATAAACTGTGGAGGGCCTTAAAAGTCTTTCTTTGCTGATCTCATTACAAGATAAGATAACAAATGACCTCTCTTTTCTATCCTTTCTATAAGGTAAAGACCTACTTTTAAAGGTAAAGACCTCACCAGAAGATAAAGTCCCTTATATAGAAATCAATTATGAAACAACTTCAGTTGTCCACCTTTCGGATATCAGTTCTTATCTAATCACCTCTACCAATCACAGCATTTCTTGGGAAGGAAACATTTTTTGTGACACTGTTTTCTGAGCTTAAAAAGCAGAAATGGTGTCCCAGTACACAAAGAAAAATTAAAAATACATTATGTATGTTTATATGTTTATACCTGTTTGGTCCCCAAGTACATCTGGTTGCACAGTAAGACATCAGCTGGGGCTTGCAGACCAGTCCCAGGAGAAGTCCATGCGTGGCTCCTGGAGTTTCCTGATCTGGGGGTCTGTAGCTGAGACTCCTGCTGAATAATTTCCATGGAAGGAGAAATTTCAGCATCTTCCAAACCAGAGAGCAGAGACAAGATGGAGCTCCTGCAGAAAGTCCCCAAGATGATGGCAATCTCCCATTCTGTGTTTTCCTGGGTGTAGATGAGTCTGTTATCAAACTACACCTTTTCCACTCACAGTTTTAGCAGCTCTTAAGGAACACGGTGATGTCATTTCCCCGAAAAGTCCATCAAGCTACAGCAGCAGATGGGGATCAGCAGGATTTTACTGAACCACTGGAATGCGTGTTCTTCGTGCTTTGAGCTGTTCTCTTTGGCACTGCATTTTGGGGTTTTTTTAATAGCAGGGGGATGTAGGCTGGGCATGTTTTATGGGGTTTTAGAGGACTTTTCCAGCCTCTCCACTGGCAAAGATGAAGTGCCAATAGCATTGAGGTGTCTGCGTGAGTGCCCACCAAGGCCAGACCCATAACTCTGGGAAAAGTGGATGGTTCCACTCAGTGCTTGAGGATGATGGCTTAAGTACTCATTATCAGTAAGATAAAAAACCAAAAAAGGCTCATCCCATTCGTACAGTGTGGGTGCCTGAGTGTCGATTCACAGTGATTTTTGGTGGATCCAGGATATGGCTCAAAAAAAACCAAAAGGAAAAAACCAGCATGAGTTTGAAATGGCCAATGATGATGAAGCCATCTGTTGGGAAGTTGTTCTGGTGTTACTTCTCCCGAACATAAAGCACACCCTTCCCAGATGGAATTTAACAGCATCAGCTTCCAGTCACCAGTGCTTTTTATCTCTCTGTCTGTTCGATTGAAAGGGTCTCCCTTTATGCATCCCTTTACCCTGTCTGAATACATCTGGATTGTCATTAAGCCATCTCTTAACCTTCCCTTTGTTAAGCTAAGCACATTGGGGTCCTTGAGTCTGTCACTGTAAGGCATGTTTTGTGACGCTTCAGTCATTCCCGTGTGCCCTCTCCCATTCATCACCCTCCTTCTGGAGTCGCAGGCACCAGAAATAGCTGCAGTGCCCCATTAGGTGTTACACCAGAGATATTTCACTCCACTGTTCTATCAAGTTTCCAGTGCTGCGTAAGAGGATCCCTCCTCCCTGCGGTGAAATCCTGGTTCCTGGAAGTGTGGCTTTGTGTGAGACCGACTGGAGTTTGCTCCCTTCTGGTTCAGGAGCAGTGCAGGTCTGAGGCAGAGACCCATCCACATTCCAGCCAAGGTCCGGCTCCAAATCTCATCAGCAAACTTTGACTGTAATGAGCTTTGATTTTCTACCGTTTGCTAAAAATGCTGCACACAAAGGCAGCCGCTTGGGATGCTCCTCGGATATGTTTAAACCTATCACCAGGGTTCTCATCCGTTTAGCACAGGCCGTGTTGATTTTACATTGTTTTAGCTTCCTAATAAATGAGACAACATTAAGTTAAACGCCTTGCTGAAGTCAAACGTAACAGTGTTGATGAAATGTACTAAATCAATCAAATCTATAATCACATTCTTGAAAAATTATATCAATTTCATTTAATAAGATCTATTTTCCATTAACTCATGTTGATTGTAATTAGTTATTCTCCTTAAATTGTTATTAATCAAGTCCCTTATCAGCTCTTTCATTATTTTTTTTTCCACAAAATCAACATCAAACAATCAGATTTATAATTACGCAAGTCATCCTCCTCATCGACATTTATTCATTGGCTCAAAGTCAAAACTGCTTCGGTCTTCTGGAAAACTCTGTGCTGGCCTGGGGCGCTCCTGGGACAGATTTTAAAACTCTCAGGCACTGAATATTGGGAGCTGCTGATAAAAAAAAAAATTCTCTAGTTGTAGTAGCAGCTGTTTGACATCCTGAGCTGGAGCAGAAGATATTCCACATCATCATATTACATGGCTATTTCACTCAGCCTTTTTTTCCCTCAAAATAGAGAAATTAAATATTTAGTGTCTGCCTTTTATGTGTTCTTTTTAAAATGTCTGCTATTCTGTCTAGACAACTACTTTGAGTGTCTTATATCTAAAGAGCATATCCCTGTTGCCCTCAGCTCTGCTAGCCACAGGTTTCACTTGACAGCCTCCTGCTTGGGGCTGGTTTATGTTCATTATTATTCACTTTCCCTTCCTTCTTTCTGGGAGTTTACCTACTTTCACTCTCCTTTGAGCTTCAGTTTTCAGCCAGAATAACCTTCTCTTTCCCATCTCTGAGGTTTTACTAGGTTTCCTAGAAGCCAGAGCTTCTTTAAACAAGGAGTTGCTGAGTATCACTCCCATTTTCTGTTTGAAACCCTCCAGGTGACCTGGCTCACAGCACTGAAAAGCACAGGGACCCACTGTCAGCTCAGGCTTTCTTGTGTGTGCCCAGCACGTACGATCGCAACGGGGTCACCTCTGTGCTGGCTGTAGCCAGTTTTGGGGTCTGTAAACAGTCCTGCAGCTGTCAGGATGATCCTGTCGAGGATCCTCCTGGTTTTGGTTAAGAAACACTCTTCCAGGACATTTAGAAAACCCCCAAACCAGCACTGTGAGCTCTCCAGCTCACATCATTTGAGTTGAAGTTCCCCAGGACAGCATAGGGAAATTTTCTTAAATACTATAGATATGTGGCTTAAAAGTGAGTAATCCCTGTTTTCTACTGAGAGTTTATGGTCTTGAGAAACACCTTCTTTTGGTTTTTATTTGTGTTTGAGGTCACTTTCTCTTCAGTTTCTGGTGGTGCTTGGAATGCAGCAATGTCACTTCTGATATTGATTGTCCCTCCTGTGCCTTCTTTGCCCACTCGATTCTTTCTAAATAGGTTAAAACTATCGATTTTAATATTCCAGGCACATGGATTTTCTCCCCAAGTTTAAGTCATACTCTCCAGAAAGAATCTGTACTCATAAATTAGTCGTTCCCAGTTTTTTGTATTTCTCAGACTCTGCTGTACAGGCAATTAAAGTTCTTCTCACTCCTGTAGTTGTGTTCATTAGCTCTTTTCTCCATAGCTTCATTTCTTACTTGGGCAAGGGATGGGGATGGATGCTGAGACATTTCTGTGCTTTGTCACACTCCCCCATGCCTGTTCCTGCTCATCTACTACAAGTTCCCTTCTTCCAGAAAGGTCACCAGCCCAAAGAGCTGGCACGGTAGAAGGGAAAACCTCAGCCCAGCCACTGCAAGTTACAGCACAGATTCCAGGGTCACCATGGCAGTGGATGCAGGATCACTCAAGGAACAATCTGTCACAAGTCTGCTGCTGACAGGATCCAACATCATGATTTCCTCTGGCAGCCACTTCCATGTTCAGCTCAACCTGCTGTGACCTTTCCCCAGGCCCACAGAAGTGCTTTTACTTGGCTTCCATGGAAACATCACATTTGGGGTAGAATCTCACTTGCCTTTTTGTCCCCAGGGGATTTGCAGAGGTTTTGTGAATGCCAAGCCAAGAGATAGGAAGAATTTTGCTTATGGCACTGCACATGGAGATCTGAAGGGTTTCCTCTCACCTCCTCATCTTCTGCCTTTGGCGTGTGCTCCAAGGTTGTGTTGGTTTGAATCCAGCTCAGGACAAGCTGTGTTGACCCCATAACACAGAATGGTGGAATCATGGAGCCATAGACTCATAGGATCAGAGTTGGAAATGTTGGAAAAAACCAAACCTCAGCAGTTGTCTGGATTCAGCCATAGCTGGGCTCCGTGCCTGAGGATGTGCCTGTTCCTGCTCTTGGAAATAGTCTCCTCCATCTTCTTTAATCCATCAGAGTATTTAGGGCCAAATTTGTGAGTAGAGAGGTGGTGAAGCACAGGAGAAGAGAGCAGAAAGTCTGTAAAATAAAAAAAGCTACAAAAAGCCTCCTGGTTGCTCTGAAGCGCACATCCTTCCTTTTGGGAGATGTCTTTTTATCTCCTCCTGGATACTCACCTTCATCTTCTGGGATGCCTCTGCTGTGGGTTTATGGTTACATTTCCATCCCTTTCACTACATTTCCATACCTTTCACTGCCTTTTAAACAATTTTGTTGTTACCTTTTAAAATTCAGAACATGAAGAGCAAGGTCCACCGTGGATGAGTGGCGTGGGAATGGGAAAGGATGAATGATCTGTAGTAGAGGTCGGTGCCTGCTCCAGGACAAGGTTCCTCGTGGTGGTTTCCCCCTGTTTGAGCCCAGGACAGATGGACATTGTGGAGCCAGGAGCTTCACTGGGACAAGCTGGGACTTCCTGCCTCTTGCCAAAAAAAACCCTGGGGGCTCTTCTGGGTAAAAGCCTGAGCTGCTCGTTTCCTTAATGCGATTGGCACTCTGCTCCATTATGAATTCCATTTATAAATTGTAGCTTCCACTTTTTTCTTTCCCTTTTCTTTTCTTTTTTTTTTTTCTTTTTTTTTTTTTAATAAAACTCTAAATTTCATTAGTTTGCACTTACAAAAATAAGCCTGGCATCAACTAGTGAGCTCTCCTGAGATTGTGTCATCAATTTACCCTGCCACCGAGGCAGCCCCGTGTCACGCCTGGCACGGTGACAGCACCCAGCTTCAATCCTGCAGCTGCCTGCAGTCACCTGCCCTGCCTGGGAGCAGAGAGGCACTTACATGGACTTTTCTGATTAGGAACTTTGGTTTCAAGGTTTCAAGGGGATAAAAAAAAAATAAAAAAAAAAAAAAAAAAAAAAAAAAAAAAAAAGGAAGTTGATTGTAAATTTAATTCCTGCATCATAGTCATTTCTGCACCACGGGTCATTAAGCACACATTAGCACTGCCACCCATTTTTCATAGGAGCTGCACCAGCGACACAGAGCGTGGCTGCTGCATCCTGCCTGCAGCCCATGGGCTCCTCGGGGTGGTGGGGGGCACCCATAGCCTAGATTTTTACCTGTCAAATCCCAGCTGACAGCCAGAATGGTGGCAAACCTGAGTGCAAGTGTGACTGATAAATGTTCTGGGAGTGGTGACTTCTCCGTATCTTACATTAGAACACCTCCTTGTCTTATAAAATATCCATTTCTTATCCTTTGCCAATCTCCCGTTCATTTTTAACCCTTCCAGCTAGCGAAGGTCAAACAGTTCCATGCTTCAGGCATGTGGTCAAGGATTTGCCCAGCCCTAACAGAGCCAGCACTATTTGCTGCCTGCCTAAAGTGAGGTTTTCTTTTAATAAAAAAGTTCCATGTGCCCAGCAACGTGAAAGATAAATCTGTGAGCATGTGAAAGACCTGAACCCAGACGTGCTCAGCACTGGCCAGAGCTGCCTGAACACTGCCCATGTCAGTCTGTCCAGGCTTGACAAACAGCCTGAGGAAGCTGGCTCCTTTAATAGGCTTCAGGGGTTTATTTATAGCCCCTTGGAATAAGTGCAGCTGATACTTAAGATCAGCGGAATTAATGACAGCGAGCTGGCAAAAGGCCAGGTCTGCAAATAGTGCCACTAAAAGTCTTCTCCACCATAAAATTTGTTTAATGTAAGAAATCATATCGTGCAGGGTTTTGTCTGCCATTTTTATAATTAGCAGGAGAAATCTCCAGTTCGCTCCTAAGAGCAGCCAGTGCTTTATGGGCTGTCTTTTGGTGGTGGATTGGAATTTTATGTCCATGTTTGGAGGGACTCCTTGTGCTCTGTGTCGCACGGGAAGGGGCCCTTGCCCACCGTGGATCTCCTCTCACTTCCCCAGAGATGTGGGGAACAGAGAAAAGAGTCAGGACCTGTGCCAGGTCCATGTGGTGGCTGATCACAGAGGAGGATCGCACCCTGCATGTGCCAAATCTCAGGATCAAATCCTTGCCCACGGAGCTGCCAGCCAGTGCAGTGACATTCCCCTGAGATTTCACCAAAAATTCATCAGATTATCCAGAAAATCAGCTTGTGGGCTGGGCAGACCAGAGTGGGGCAGTTTGTGATTTGTAGACCAAAATGCACTGAAACCACCCACTTTGGTCTCACTTTGTCTGTGTTTGATAACTTCGTGATACTTTTCTCTAAAGAGCCATATCAAACTTTTCCAAGTATTCCCACTTTTTACAACCCTCTTGATCATACAAAAAATCCCCAGCAAATTACCTCCAAATGAGTTATTCTATTCCCTTTTTTTTTTTCCTTCCTCTAATGGAACAGAGATGAGCTTGGGTGGTTTTGCTCACTAACCACAACAAATGACTCTAATAACACATGCAGCGCCTTTCCTGCTGTATGGGCTGGCACTGTCCCTGCCAGTGCATCCCTGGGAACAGCCTTTGCAGGTGAACATCTGCCCTGGGGTGCAGAGGGACCCCAGCTGTGCTTGGGGAAGAAGGGAGATCTCCTGTTCAGCCCAACGCACAGCCCACTCTGCCTCACAAAAGGCTGGCTTGGGGCTCTCATAGAGGTTTTCCTTCTCTCGGGGGGAGCAATGCCTTGAAAAAACGATGTTTTTAGGATACTAAAAAGCAAGGAGAGCCTAGCCAAAATTAAAGGGTTGGGAATGCCATAAGGTTTTGAATATGATTGTATTTCAGGAGCTGTACACCTGTGATTGAGGAACAGGGCAATGGCAAACAGGTCACCTGCTTTCTCTTGCTTATGCTCACCCTTCCAGCACCCACCACCAGCAGAAGGGCCGAGAAGGAGGCTTTTGCCCATCTTATTTCCTGAAGCGCCTCCTCCAGATGTATCCTCTACCCTCACACCGCTGGATCAGCCATCACCTCTCGCTCAAGGTGCCCATGGGGCTGTGAGGTAACCTGGAGAAGATGGGATTATTCTGGCATCTTTATGGGAACACCTTCCTGTGGTGTTTGCACTGTAACACCCTCAGGGCATCCTGCCATGCACAGATTTGGGTCCAGCTCCCTCCCAGGACAAAAGTTAACTGTAGGAGAGCCCCAGCCAGCTCCATGATTTAGGTTACCCATTTCTGCAATGGATCAAGGACTTCCCTGCCTGGTATTTATAGGCACACTCAGGATCCCGGATAAAATGCTGTGTCTTTAGTTAAAGATGCAAGAGATGATTAGTGTCCTTTCCATGGGATATGTTTTAAAGTCAAAGTACTTCAGGGGTGCCTTAATGCCTTGCTGACCTGGGACCTACATTTGGAGGAAGCTTTAAAACTAAAATAGCCAGAGAAAGGAAAATAATTGGGTGGATTGTGCTGAAAAAGGTGTTAGGTACAGCTGTTCACTCTGTCTTTTTTTAATTTTTAGGCTTTTCCTATCGTATTTTTCCTCCAGGAGGATGAAAAATTGAAAGAGCTGGGAACACAGTGCCTCCTGTTCAGATACAGTCTAGAAGTGCACACACTGGCATTTATTTAGTGGAAGGAGGATAACTCCATCACACAGAAGTGTGGAAGTGTCTCCAGCAGTTCCCTCTGCACATTCAAGGCTCAGAAGTCACAGGGGGAGCTGCCAGCACTGGGGGGGTTCAAGCACAAGGGAAATGAAGCCCTTCCAAAACCCCTCGTGCCCTATTTCCAGGTAACAACCGGGTGTCAAGGAGGCACCTTGTTTGCTGTACAGATTTTCAGAGCTGATTTTCAAACTTTTTTAGTGCTAGGGCTCCCTGGAGGCTCCGTTGTGCTGCCTGGGGGGGTTTGACCTTGGGAGAGGTTTGCTGGTGCTGTGCAGGGCTGCTGTGGGCTGCGGCTGGCGAGGTCCCTGCCGTGGCAGGATCCATGGATTCTGTGCCTTCTGGGATGCTCAGCCCCGCTCCACATCGTCCAGGGCACAGCTGTGGAATCCCCTCGGGGAGAGGTTAATGCTGCTCAGGTGCAGCCGCTCTGGGGACGCATCTTGGAGCGATGCTGTGGCACACCTGAGAAATGAGCCCTCCCCTGGCACTGTGCCCTCAGTGGGACCAAGCAGCCTCGCCTTTCATGGGACACCTTCCTGCCAGATCCACGTGAGAGGATGTAGTGATGGGATTAGGGAGAGAGGCTGGCAGCTGTAATTTGAGCCCCCAAAAAGGTCTTTTGAAATTTCAAAGTCCTCCAAGAGACCTGACCCCTGAACACCACCTGCAGCAGCTCCACAACCCTAATTTCAGCACACTGAGTCTTTCTCCTGCTCTCACATAATGCTACAAATCCAGAGGCTTTTCACAAAAGATGTATCAGTTCAAGTGAGTTCCCCGTAGAGTTCTCATCCATAATCCAAATCCAGCGATCAGGAATTGCTCTTCCCACCTCGTGTACCCTGGGGCGATGCAAACCCACCCGCAGTCGCTCTGGGCCGGAGCTCCCAAAAGGATTTCAGGACTTTTCTGTGTGCAGCGACTGACCCTGCAGCCAAGGAGGGTGATGTCCCCTGTCCCTCAGTGCTGTCCTGCAGGTGATGAGCACCCAGCAGGGATCTCTTGGTTCGTACTTGCAGACTCACAGGGTGGTTTCAGGGACTGGGGGTTGTGCTGATGTATAAAAATTGAAACTATTTAATGCAGGGGGAGGGAGCAATGCAACAGAGCTGCCCCTGGATCAATACAGGACCTGTGCCCAGGGCCTGATCCCTTCACAACTCCAGTGCCTCCCATGCCCTGTGCAGGACACCAATGCAGCCCGAGTGAGGGTGATGAACCATCACATTGGAATTGCATTTTTGCAGATCAAAAGTAATTTTGCTGAAAAATCTACAATTCCAAGCAGTGAAAGCCCTGGTCAGAGCACACTGTGCTTTGCTAGCATGCACACCATGAGCAGAAGAGGGCCTTTCACCCCGTAAAGCTGCACGTTTCCAAATAACCTGGATTTTTATGTCCCAAATTACTAATTGCAACTTATTCACCCAGTTCTCATAGAATGTCCTGTTTTTTGCTGAACTAAACCCAACTGTATAATACCCTGTTAGCCTACTGGGCTTATCTCCAGAGCTCAAAGCTGTTCAACTTCCTTGTCTCTCTTTTCCCTCTCGTTTATTTTCCATACGATAAAGAGCGCAAAAAAAACCGAACAGAATAAGACAAAAGTTTTATTTTTTAGTGCATGGTTTGCTGGGGCATGGGGAGAAGGCTGGAGAACCTGAACTGTTATCAAGAATGCCACTCAAATTACAATATCATTGTTTGAAAAAAAATTCTGGCAGCTAATTCTGATTGCAGTGCACATTTCTGCGCCTGTGACAAATGATTTCTAAAGTTAGACTCAAGGACACCAGGCTTCTAAGAGGTCACTCATCTCTGGTGTTTATTTGCCATACCCAAATAATTTTTTAAATACTTAAATTAAGAAGAGGGGGAAAAAAATAAAGGGAAGGAAAGCAATGATGATCTGAAAAAGATTGAAGTGTTTTCTTTTAAAAGGAGTGATGCTCAGAGCCGTAAAGTATGAAATACAGGAGGGGAAGCAGATTTGGGGCTAACCTGTGATATCACATTAGACTTTAAAGCTGTTCCAACAGACTAAGCATTTGAGAAAGAATCGGAGCTGTTGGTGATAAGTTGCTCCTCTTATCGGCAAACTGTCATCTGTCTTGAGTGAGAACATTTTGTCCACCCTACCAAAACAAGTCAGAAAAATTGGATAAAAACAAAAATATAAATCAGGAGGGTAGCTGGGAGCAGAACTGAAACGATGGCAATTTCCTGGCAAGGATCGTTGTACAGCTAAATGTCAGATGTGGCAGAAAGAATTATATTTTCGACTTGAGGTCAGGAATTATGTGCGAGCATGTGGTGGCCAGAGCCCGGCCGGCGCAGCCGCCGCGGGCCCCGTGTGGCCTCTGGTGACAGCCACGGTGTCCCCACGGCAGCGCTGCCCGGCGTGGCCCGGCTGCATCGCCCCGGAGCGCCACAGCTCCATCCCATCACCGTGCCTCGGCATGCTCTGCTCCTTCCCAGCCCAGATCTGCTGCATGATTTCGGCAGGGGCTGCACTGCTGGATCAGCCCCTTCCCCAGCAGCAGCAGCCCTCGGTGCCTGCAGGTGCGGAGGGTCCCCGGGCAGTCTTTGCAACTGGAGCCAAACGTTGCCAGAGCCATCCTGCCCTGTGCCTGGCTCCCCGCAGACACTTCTCCACGGCAGAAGTGCTTGCAGATAACAAGAAATTAAGTGCTTCTCAGGCTCTTTCTAGATTATTTCTTTTTAATTTAGTATTCAATTTAAATCTTAATTTACTTTCTAAGTCATAATTCCATTGAATTTGCAAAGCACACCTGGAGCTACGGCGTCGGATGGGGAATGGAGGTGCATGGTCTGCCAGGGAATGTTCATGTGTGCAGGGTCCTGGGGACCAGCTGCACCCCAAGTGCTGGGCTCCCCCTCTCCTCCGGTTCTCCTGCAGGTAAACCCTTCTCAGGTCAAGGGGAAACATCAGGATACAACCCATTCTTTGGCACAGATCACCGCCCTGTCTGCCCTCCCCTGCTCACAGACATTTAGCTGCACCCGAAACTCTCAGTGCTTCGTGTCCTCAGGCCGAGGGGACAGTGCACGGGGAGGTCACAAGAGCATGTGGGCCTCTGGAGCACAGAAAAATATCCGAGGACTTGGGCACGATGTCACGGCAGCACCTTGGCATTTGAGCTGGAGGTGTCGGTGACACCCCCAGGATGAGCCGTGCTCCTGTCCCAGGCACAGGCTCGGCAGCCCAGGAGGGCAGACATTGCTCTGTGCTCAGGGCACGCACCAAATTTAGGCAGAGCAGGGTGGAGGGGAGCCAAGGTGCTGCCTGCCAGCCGCGCCTGCACTGCACCTGATGCTCCCAAGTGTTTTTCTCCTTCACTTCAACACACTTAACACAGTGTTCCCATTGCAGCAGCCAAACTGATATCACTGGAGGCAAGACCTGAATCAGATCCTGAAAAAATCAGCTATTTAAATGCACCATAGCTGCTACGCTCTCGGCTGCAGCGAGACCACAAGACACACAATTTGGGAGCGGAGGTACAATGAGGGAAGGTTTGGTGATTTTACAAAATCTCCGAATAGGAAAAGAGAGCTGCTGGGTGGAAATGAGGCGTGTGGTCCCTCAGATCATGACTGGTGAAGACATGACAATGTCAAAGGCTTGTGCAGCCTGGGACAGGGAGCAGGGCGGGGATGAGGATGTTCTCTGTCCCGAGGAAAGGAACAGATGAGGGGAGTCACTGAAAAACCCCCTAAAACCCGTTAGGGCAGGGGAGTCCTACAGCCCTGAGCACTGCTCCCTGCCCAGACTGTCCCAAGGTCACTGCACCCCTGTACCAGCAACCCCCTTCCCTAGCCCCTGGTGCTGCAGGAGTGGAATATCCAACACCGTGGGGTTGTTGGGGCTGTGCCATGATGGGTTTCTCTGCTTTAATTTGGTTTTTAGTTCTTTTTTTTCATTAATTTTGCAACAGTTTGGTTTCAGGGCACTGCAAGTGCTTCTGTAAATCCCAGTGAGCTGAGCCTTTGCTTCAACCCAGCTGGGAGCAAAATGTCCCAGGAAGGCTGGACTGCAGGACTGCAGAGCCCTGGTGCCGACAGCCAGTGCCTGTCTCCCAAAGACTGGGCAGTTTGTAACAGGGGGCTGGGATAAGGGACAAGTCATTCCTCGTTGGAAATATCCCAACTGCAGGACACCAAAGCTGCCCTTTAAGCAGAAGCTGCGAGAGGCTGGTGCAAACTCATCTCCTGAGAGCAGCATTAGCGCACATTTTGTTGCAAGAGGGGGGTGACCCAGGCAAGGGTTAATCGAGGCTGTGCTGTGCACCTGGCAAATGTACGCTGCCTCTGCAGCACAGTGGGTGCATGTATATCTATATATATCTTATAGAGAGATATTTATTTATCTGTGGCATGCGGGCTGGGGAGCAGACAGGCTCTCCTCTCACCATGGTGGGGTGTGGAATGCCACACGAATTCTCTCTATCATTTCTCTGGAAATCCTGGCAAGCCCAGGGGAGCCTGCAGTCAATCAGCTCTGTATCACTGTGTACCACTGAGGGAGATCTCTGCAGCGTTTTGGGACACCCCGGAGCAGCTGTCACCCACACAAACACACCTTCCCCAGCACCCCAGAGACAGCCGAGCTCTCAGCACCTCCTGGGCTTCACCTCCTGGGTCCTGGGTTTGCTGGTGAGACCTTTCAGTTCCATTTAGAAGAGCTTTACTGGCTTTTTCTTTTTCAATTGTAATGCCCCAACATCATGGTTTGTAAGAAAGAACTGGAGGATCAGCCAGGTCACGGCCATCAGACACACAGGGCTGAACTCCTGCTTTGGCTGCTTTTGGCTGTGTTGTTTGTTTATTTGCATGGATTATCATCTTCCTGCCTGCATTGTACCACTGAAGATAAATTCAAAGCAACCAGGGCCCAAATTTTTGAAGAGGTTTCCCTAAAGGAATGTCAATTACCTTTACCTTGCAGCAGCACAAATGTCCTCTGGCACTTAAAAATCACAGCTTGATTGTGAGAAATGCAGCCACTTGCTCTAATTATTCATACTGCACTCTGAGGCAAGCAAAGAAGTAATAGAGGTATTTAGGAGGTAATCGTGAGAAGGCAAGGGCTTGGTGGCTCTGGGCACGGAGAAGTACAACCCCTGACAAAAGCAGTCTATGCAATGGTTTGTGCATGAAAATATGGAAGGAGTGGGACAGCATTGTGGACTAACACCGGAGGTCTCATTTTGGGTGGAATTTCCACTGAAGGCAGCTTGTATTGTTCTTGCTGCTGGCAATCTGGTTAGACAAAATACTGCTGAACTGGGGGGGGTGTTTCTGCCCCTGCCCAGCACATCTGAGGCCACCAAGAGCCCTGTGCTTCCCTGTGCCAGTGCATGTGACACCACTGGCTTTGGAACGGGAAACTCAAGGGCCTTTGGGTCCAGAAGAGGATGGAGGAGAGCCTTCCTTCTCCTGATCTGACATCAGCACAGGGACCAAGGGGTCCTCCTGGTGCTGGAAACTCAGGGAATTCCTTGGGGAGGAACTGTCCTACTCTGCCCTTGGAGGGGTATGTTCCCTTCTCAGCACTTGTCCTCCAGGTGCTTCATCTCACTCCATCCCCACTCCTTCCCTTCCCCAGCTTTTTCTTCATGGGCTGCCTGGCTCCTTCCACATTTAGATGCCGGTCTGTCCTTGCTCATTGTTATTCTCCACCCATCTCCTTAGCTCAGCCTAGTTTCAAACTGCTTTGTCAAGGTGCCAGGATCCCCTGGTGGAGGTGAAGGTTGGCACATCAATGCCACAAATGCATCCCAGAGGATGAGCAGCTCTGCACATCTTGTGCCTGGAGAGAGGCACCGGGGCTCAGAGATGCCGAGGACCCTCCCTGCAGCAGCACGTCCAGATTTGCAGCCCTGCCTCAGCTGCCAGCTTTACTCCAGCCCTTGGCTTTCCCCTGGGCTCACCAGCCCAGCTATGAGTGCTGTAGTGTTTGGGAACCAGCAGCCTTAATTATCTTTTAAACCTCATTATGCTCTTTCCTATGATCTCTTCTTTGTTCTTCCTTCCAACCCTCTGTGTCTGCGGGCAGTGGAGAGCTCTGCCTCTCCCTACAGTTCCTTATAGCACCACCACGTTCCCAGACAATTTGCACGTGGAATTCTCATCTAAATCACCCCAAAAGCAGTGACAAAACCAAGGTTCATCATGATGAGTCACAACCAGACCACAGGCAGTGGCAGCAACTCAAGAAGATGCAAATGCCTTTGGAGAAATGCCAGGAACATGCCCCATTGCTGAAAAGGGCTTCCCAGGGATTTCCATCTTGGGCCCACGGGAGAAAAAAGTGCCATCATCCCGGGACACAGAGCCTGGCTTTGTGTTACATATTATTTGTAAGCAAAATAACCCTGTTTGTCCTAGACCAGCTCATTCTGGAGGCTCTGAAATTAGGTGTCATTACCAGGTGTTATTACTCTGAGGGCATAAAGTTGTACCTAGCGAGCAACCCAGAGAGCTGCAGACAGATGAGGAAGATAATTTGATTCCATCTTTGGAAATGTCAGACTTTATGGGTGAATAAAATACATTCCATTTTCCTCTGTTTATCAATATTGGGCAAAAACAGACTAGAAATTGCTTATAAATGGGGAGTGTTGAGAGAAAGGCAATCTATTTGTTACCCCTCACAAATGCACAGCACTGCCACAGCCACTTCTGTGCCGTGCTAGAGAACCACACAAAGCAACAAAACACGGCACAGATGGGGGGAAGAGTAACCCTTGCTGCCTTTCCACTTACACGGCACAAGCAGATCCAGGTCCTGCAGCCGATAATCGCAGTCACACAAAATAAAATGTTCACAAAGACACTGCAAGTTCTTGGCTTTGAAGGGGAATTTGAAGGGAATATCCTGTAAGGATGTGCTCACCTGATCTCTGAGCCAAAGGCAAAGCAGAGGCCTGGGGCTGGATAAATGGAGCCCTGTGACCTGGAGAGCAGATGAGCCCATGGCCAAAGCTAGAGAGGGAAGATGGGGCTGGTCCAGGGCAACACCAGGACCAGCTTTGTTGGGTGCTTCAATTGCCCAAACCAGGTCAGAATCTGGGCACACAGAAAGAATGCAGCCCCTGAGAGCACCGTAATGATAAAGGGAGGGGTTTCAGGAGGGAGAATAGAACAGCACTGAATGAACTTTTCAGATAAATTATACCCAAAGAGGAATGAAACATTATAGTTTCAATTACCGCTGTGCCCAGCCACGCAGGTAGTAATTCAAACAAGAAACAATTGCTGGATTGTCACCCTCAAATCAGACACATACCATTTAATTCCATTTACTGTGGGTTCACTGACTGTATTTTGAATCAAATACAGCCATTAATGTGCAAAGATCTGAAAAATGCATGTGTCCCTTTTACAAATGCAACAGCGAGACTGTAATTCCTGCAAAATCTGTTTTCTTCAGGTTGGGCTGCTCCTACAGCTGTTAGTTATGCAGATATTACTCATTAAAAGTTTCAGTGTGCCAAGCTAGATCTTTTTGAAATGGCTTGCACCTTTTTGTTCAGGGCACATGAAACCCGTGGCCAAATCCAGCCTTGTATTCCATCACTCAAACTTAGCAAATTGATTCGAATGCAGAAAAAGCCACTTTCATTAAAACAATTAAACCCTTACTATTATTGCTGTATCTGGCCATTCCATCACAAGTATAAATCATCAGTTACGGGAACTAAAAGCTTTCAGACGGAATTGCTCCAACACCTGCCTCACGCACTGGGCACAGGAAGGGTGACGTGCACCCGGCTTCTCCAGGGCAGCACTGCTGCCTAAATAAAACCCTGTCATAACCAGAAAGTGAATATTATTGTGCTGCCCTGGTTAGCTCTGGCAGAGAAGCAGCACATGCCTGTGGGCAGGCTGAGCAGCAGGAGCAGTGCTTGGGATGGGAAGGGATGAGCAGAGCTGGCGCCTCTCCCCAGGTGAAGCCTTGTCCCCAGCAGGGCCATCACAGGGTGCGTGCGACCCCGGCTGGGTTTTGCATCCTTCAAACCCTGCAATGGCACTGCACAATGGCTGAGGTGATGCCTCCCTCATCCAAGAAACAATTCCATGGGTGGAAATATCCTGGTCAGTGTGACACAGGGGAATGGGTTTGGCACAAAGCTTGGGGGTTGTCTGGAGTCCTTTTCCTTTTTGAAATACTACCTGCACATATTCCCTGTGTCAGCACCGTCACCCATTCTCCATGGGGTCACAGAGTGTGTTGCCTAATAAAACCAGACCTTCCCACAGAACTGCACTCGCCCTTCTGCTCTGCCAGAGGATGCATCAAAGGGAAGATTGTTTAAATATTTCACTGGTTGCTGTGTGGGTCATCAGAACTGCATATATGTAATTCCAAAGCCTTTTCTCCTCCTGCTCCTCACATCATTCCAGGTCACACTTCCCTACAGGTGCTCGCTGTTGACTCAAGGACACTTACAGGCAGCAGAATATCAATGGGGCAGGGATGGACAGGCCAGCTCACCCTACACATTTTAAATTGCTTAAAAAGGCCCAGAAGCCTTTTCGCAAAGAGAGTCTGTGGCAGGGGCTGAAGTCAGTGCTCAGCATGTGGCTTAGACAAACAGAGTGGTCATTAGTGACTGTTCTCATTGTCACACCGGTGCAGACTGTTAATTCAGCACAAGAGTCATTAAAAGCAAGCCTCAGTGGAGAGAGAGGTTTTTGTAAATGCCAGATGACTTGGCAAAAAGTGAAGAAGACCCTCAATATCCTGCACTGCTCTGCTTGTAAATTCAGAACAAAAACTCCCAGGAATTTGCTGGCAGCAGGATTAGGCACTAATTATTTTCTTAGGCTGAAAGCTGTTAAAACCCAACCCAACTTTCCCTCACCCCGTAACCAAGGCAAGCTCACTGATCATTCCATGGGTCCCTCTCTTCCACAAGAGTGTCGCTACTTCCAAAGCTCTCCCCCGACTTTGTTTGGGGGTTGAGAGGTTGGCATCACCCTCACACTGATTGATGGCTTTGGCACCAAGTTTGGGGATTATCCATGGACACTGTCCCAGCCTGTCCCCAGCCCTGCTCCAGCCCCAGGGCTTTAATTGCCTCTGAGCTCACAATTAAAGAGCAGCATCCACTCTGCTGCACGGGTGTCCCTCCCCTTGAGTTCCTCCTACCAGGTGCTTTTAATTTATTTGTATTTCCAGCAGCGATAATTGAGTTATCAATTTTGTGCTCTTTTGGGCCAGAAGCAGAGATCAGAGAGCTCTTTTATACACCTAATTATGGATTATTTCCCATAGCTATAAAACCATGGAAAGACAGATCCAGAAAATGTGTCATGAGGTGATCTCTGTCCTCTTCATCTCTACTGGCTTCACCCTATTGCTTCCTTAAACTCCATGCTGAATGCCCTCCAGACTAAACAGTTGTCAAAAGCAAGGGACACCTATTTCCCCACAGGACAAAATCTCTTCCCACTCCAGAAGAGAGCTGCTTAAAATTAAATTCAGCTTTTACTGAAATGATCTGTTTAAACCTTTAACACCTCGTTGAGTCAGGCTGAGATTTATCCCATTTCTGTGCAATTTGGCTATAATCTGGCTCATAATGGTGACCCAGGGTCCTGCTGAGGAGTGAAGAATTTGATTTTCTTTCCCACTAATGGTTTTTGGGGGGGGGGTTGAACGGGAGGATCCTTAAGGTCCCTTCCAAGCCGACCCATTCTGTGGTTCTATGAATTGGATGCGGCCCCTCATGCCCCTCTTAGCTCCCCACTCCCCTGGCCCAGGTTTTTTTGCTGCAGAGCCTCCCTCTACCCCAGGCAGGTCTGAGCTGCCTGGAGCACGCTGCAGTGCAGAGCCAGTGCTGAAGTCCAGCAGATCCTATTTTTATATTTACGGAAAGAGAGGGGAATCATCTGCGTGTCGGGATTAGGTTTCTGGTGGTGACATGAAGAGGCCATCCAAGATGTATGACCCAGCAAATGTACTGTAATGCACACATCACATTTGTTCTCCGAGTAAGCAGATATTGTCCTGGGTATATTACAGCTGTGCTTTGGTGTTTAATTTAATGTGAGTGAACTGCCTTAATTTCTCTAAATCGTAGTAATAAACATAATGCTAACAGTGATATTTCTAATAATTTATTTTGCAAGTGATTAATCAACAATGAACTATTTTAATTACCTGTTCGGAAATGCCAAATTCTAAATTAATTATGTGTCGTTACATGAATTTACATGTATAAATATATACACTTATATATGAATTCCAAGGCTAATTAAAATGAGTAAACCATCAGATTTGGTGAATTCATAAAGCTGAGGGAGGATCTGCTCTCCCCTGCTCTGCTGCCTTTTTGCATTTCATCCTCAGCACAAAGAGAATCTCATTCCAGTGCTTTATGCAAGTCGTTTGTGGTCCTAAAAAAGATATTACCTGGAGAAAGCAGCAAATTCCCTGGATCCCACACTGCAAAGAGCAGCGTTGAGGGCAGGGGTGTGGGAAGTGGGAGCAGGGGAGGGAGGTGGGGGCTGCAGCATTTCTGTCTGTGGGAAATGCAAAGTGTGACCCTTTGGGGTGATCTCTGTGCCAGACCTTGGAACTCCCTGCAAATAAACCCGAATGCGAACTGGAATGGGGGAGAAGGAGGTGATTCCCTGCCCTCAACAGTTTTAGTAGGGAAGTCAGGGATTCAGTTAACAGATTTGGGGCACAACCAAGGAGTTTTCCTTTTCATCTGGGTGGGGGCTGCATCTGGAGATGCTGCATGGCACAAAGCTGGCACGGTGGGGTATTTAGCAGTGGGAGCAGCCCCAGGGACCCTGAAATGAGGCTGGGCAGAAAGGGAGGACCATCCCTTTGCAGTAAGAGCTGCCCAGAGCTCATGGCCAAGAGGCCCCCAGCCATCCAGCACTGGCCCAGCAGCAGCAGCAGCAGTCCCCAGGGGGTTGGTGGCACAGAGGGGCAGGGAAGGGAACCTCTGATTTAGGGGTGGGGAGCGAGACAGTTCTAATGGTTGGTAGCACTGGCTTGCAGACCAGGATGATTAACGAGAGCAATGGCATGGAGGAACCAGAATCTAAGTAATGAGACCTTTATTTGATACATAATACCACTGGGACCTTCCAGAAAGAGAATACCAGGAGCAGGGCTAAGGTTTGCTGGCTTGGGAATGCATCAGGAAGGGGGAAAGTATTGCTGACTCTGCAGTGAAATGCTGGGGCTGTGCACAACGGGGCTGCAGTGCTGTTCAACATGAGCCTGGGACATGTTAATTCAGTCATATATTTTCAGAGGCTGGAAAGACACCCTGATTTAGTGTGCTGCGTGGATCTATGCAGAGTTGTGGGTTTAAAATGCAGTGTCCAGAGCTTGATTCCATCACCTCATGGTTGAATTCAAGCCGGGAGATGAAGAAGCCGTTAGATACGTACCAAGACCTTCCAGCCAAAAAAATTACTTATGGTTTCAATTGAAGGAGAAGAAGTTGTAGAGAGTTTAGATATGGATGTCAGAAACACAGCAGTTAACAGCAGAGATGTATGAGAGATTGGGAGGTGATAACTTAGATAAATTGGTGTCTCATCCATATTAAGGAGACAGCTCATCCTCAGTTGCTGCCGGATGACATGAACAGTGGAGCGTATATAGATACTAAAATACATTGGTCTTAAAGTTAAATCCCCAAGAACCATCAGAAATAAGTCTCAGAAGCCAAAGTGAGATTTGATGCACGCTGCAAAAATATGCAGTCTGTCAGAGCATGCTGCTCTCTCCATATAACTTCCACCGTTTGTGGGACAATTATAGGGAAAACAATACTGTGATCTGTAAAGCAGTTCCTGGAGTGGTTTTATTCACTAACTCAATGCTATGCATAATCATTGCCAGCAACATCTCCAGAGGTGTGTGCATAATAGAGAGACATCAAGTCAATGAGTCAAAACATCAGAAAATAAAATTCAGATGAACGTCACATTCAAAAATTATATTATCTGTCATTTAACACTGTCTGAAGACCTACTTATTGAAATAATACATCTAAACCAAAAGCTACCCCAGGCAGTAATACCATATTGCGCTGCTGTGTTTAGGATCTACCAGGCACTGGGGTTTTCTGCACCTTGAGCTGGCTGCCAAAGAAGGGGAGCTGGGGTTATAAGACCTGTGGGGATCTTCAAACTGAAGCATCCAAATGACTCGTAGAGGGGAAACAGAGGGCACTGGGAGGGTCTCTTCCTCTCCTGTACCCTGCCAAAGTCAGGAGTGGCCCCCCAGCGTCACCCATTACCTTTGCTGTGTAGATGTGTACAATAATCTTCCTTTCAACAGCCAAATTTGCCTCTAAAAGAGAGTTTGTATCTGAATGCAAACTTAATTTGCCCTCGCTGACATTACACTTCACTGGATTAGGTCCTTCATGCCTCCTGTTCCAAAACACCCATCGAGATAAGAAGTTACCCTTTTTGAAAATGCAGCCTTGGAAGACCTTTAAATCCCCTAACTAAATTCTTAGCGTGCTATTTTCCCCAAAGCACCATGTACAGCATTGTCTCTGCACTGCAGCTTGAAAGGAACAATTCCCTGCAGATGCAGGTGCCCGCAGCCAGGAATGTCTGCTCCGGGATGCCTTGGCAGGGATATCACAGCATGGGCCACAAGGCAAGAGCACATACAGGTGTATATAAAATGTGCATGTCCATGTGTGAGCTGCACACAGGCAGGGAGCGCCAGCGCTGGATAATGAGTCCGAGCTGCTCCAGGGTGTGAGAATGAGCAATGAGCATCTCTGCTGGAAGCAAAATCAGGAGCTTGGGTGAGCTTTGCTACTTAGACAACAAATCACTGGGTGTGCTCGAGGGTTCATTTTTCATGGGGAAACACCACTGAAACGAGTACTTTGCTGCTTATCTCTTTATTGCTTATCTGTGCTTCTTTGCCCTTCATTTCTGGGAAAAGGCATGGTGCTTAAACAGGTTGAAGGGTGGATGCTGTGAAAGAACTAAGCCACCTCTTTAATCCCAGAGGCTTCATCAAGGGTTCATTTTGCTCTCCGGGAAAATCTCTGTCTTCCCAGATCACTTGCCTCCCTCTCTCCGCCATCCATCTAGGTTGCTTTGTCTGTATCTGAAGTCATGCTTGCCATCCTTTGAAGAGGTAGTCTCCTCTAAAAAATCAATAGTTAACATTGTCTTTAAATAGTCTGACATTTACCTTTACTGCAGTTTTCATTTCTTTCTGGGATTGCTCAGACATTTGTATTACCCATGTACATTCCTTATTTCTCTGCCTGTAGCCACAGACCAGGAGCTTTGCAGGGATGGCAATCCTGGTGGTGCAGCTCCCAGCCACAAATAAGGAGACTTTTGCAAGATAATTGAGAGGACTGGAGCTTGCTAATAGAAGCCTCTTTAATTTATGGAAGACATCAACTGAGAATAATTACAAGCTAAAGGGTATCATAAATCCCTGAAGAAAATACATACTGAATGCAGTTTTCCCAACAAGCAAATCTGAATTCTAGCCCAAAGGTCAAAATAAAAGACTGTGAGCTTTAACCTCCTGAGCCATCCACCTTTCCTTTGGCTCTTGTCAGGAACTTGTCTGGGGGTTCATTTAGAAAGCTGCCTGCTCAGAGCAGGGCCGTTTGCAATCTGGGAAAGTTAAGCAAATTAGCAGAATTATTAGGTAAGAGGCAATTCTCCACAGCCTGCAAAGCAACCGCTTGTTAAATTAGCTCACACGGGAGAATTGCACTGATCGAATGATGGTTGCACTGTTTGCAGAGGGAAGACTGTGCAGGCATTTCCTTTGAAATAATGCTGCTGTACTCCAGCATAAGAATGAAAAAAAGGAGAGTTTGTGCAGACTCCCTGTCAGGCTGGGACAGACTCCTTGCGCAAATGCACTGGAAGATGCTTTTGTCTTTTAAACACATTTCTTCTACCCAGTTCCTTCTGCAATAATAATAATAAAAGAACTAATAAAGAAGAGAAATCCCAACCCCCTCAAACGATCTACTTCTAAAAATAGGGAGGGTTGCAGGAGAACTGATGCCACCAGACCCCTGGAAGCAGGTGGCTCGATGCACCCGGTGCCCTCTGGGACTTGCAAGGACACCTGGGGTTTTGCAGCCTTGCTGTCCTGGGAAGAGTTTGGGAATGTGGCTTTCAGCAGCAGAAACAGAGTCCTCCAAGAAGCCAAGGAGAGGGTGGCTCATCCACGGTTTCTGATCTGTCAGTCTCATTTTTATATAGTCTTTGGCTATTGATTTGATATTTTTATACCTTATGTAGTGCACTTAGTACAGGAAAAAATGGATTCACCAAGTAAATGTGCTTTATTAGCAGGTCTCTGATGGAAAATTATGTCAGTTTTCCATTTAAAAGATGCATCAGATTAATTCGCTCATGAATCAATCTGTCTATGCTTGAAAATCTACTCACACCCCACATTAAATCGTCCGGTGTGACACTGCAGGCTGGAGATCACAATGGAAGTTTTAAACTGATGAAAGGGTATTATTGTGAAGTTTTTAGCACTTCCAAAGCAGCTGGGAAGGAAAAGCTCATCCCCAAAATGAAGTGAGGATGTTACACCAGGCTTAGCTCCCGCTTCCCTTGCAGGAGGTGAAGCTACATCATTTAAAGTCAGTTGGTGCTTTTCCTTTTTTTTTTCTTTCTTTTCCTGCTTCTTTCTGTGACTGACGGATGTCCCAGCTCAAAGGGTTGTCCCAGGTTTTGTCCTTCACAGGCTTTTTTTGTCTCACAGGGCCACGCTCCTCACCATGGAAAGATGGATTATGCCTGTACTTTCCAGGTGATCCACAAAAGGGGGATAGAAATTAATTCCTTTCCCAGTGCTGAGGAGAGGCTGCAGGATCATTCATTATTTGTTCCTGAGTGAGTGCTGCACAGGGCCACCACTTACCCCCAGCAGGATATCAGCTCATGGCTGGACACTGGAATATTTGGGAAACAGTTCCAAATCTCTCCCTCTCTCACTCTTTCCCCACTCCTGTCCCTCTATGCAGGAGAAAGCAGAAATCACCTGCCAGGCAGTGCACAAAATGATTTATAGGAAGGGAGGGCAGAAAGAGCTGGAGGCAGCTTTTATCAGAGATGCTAAGAGATGTGAAGTAACCATCCCATGGGGAAATGGAAAAGAAGCCCTTGGTGTTGAGTTTCTTCAAGAGAAAGACTGCCCATGCTCTGCCCCATCGCTCGGTTGCTCAGCTCCTTGTAGTCCCCCTGTAGCAGATGCTGCTTCTGTGCTCAGCCCCAGCTCTGAGGTGCAATCCCACCTTTCAGCCCCGGGGCTACATGAAGCATCTCAGCATTTATTTTTGGTGTTTTAGAATAAAAGACAAGTGCTTAGAGCCAGCTGAGATCCCTGGGTTCACATCGGTGTCACAACCATAAGGCAAGAGCAGTTGAACATTAAAACCTGGAGTCTCTCTTGGAATCGTTCAGGTTGGAAAAGACCCCTAAGATCATCAAGTCCAACCATTAAATCTGTATCCAATCCAGGCAGGCCAATTGCATAAGATAATTTATATGGAGCAGAGACAAGCTGTTTTCTGTTGTCCCTCTGCTTGCCGAATACCCCAAAATGAGGGACTTCATTCCTTGTGAGGAAAAGAAGGACGCATCCACACCCCAGGCTGGGTGCTACTACAGCTCAGCGCTGCTGCAGGAGCTGAGGTAATGCATGGAGCCGCCAGGCTGCTGTGCCCGGCCACGCGCCTGCTGTCTGGCCACGTCAGACACAAAGGGAAGGACGTCTGCTCCAACCTCAGCCAAAAAAGGGCACGTGGACATGGTTCATCTCCTGCTGCAAACAGCTCAGGCTGTGCAGGCAGGCGCCGTCGTGCAGCTCACCGGGAAGGGCGGCGGAGGAGCAGCCCTCGCGTAGGAGCTGAGGGATCCTTCCTGTGCTCTTGCTTGGGTGTGCAGGAGACACCATCATCCAACCCCTTCTTCCTTTGGAAAACACGTGCAGCACATCCCGCTGTTTGTGTTTAATCCAAACTAATGTCCTACGGCTATGATACGCGTGATTATGGCAGTCATTTTTAATTAGGGGTTGTGTCAATGTATTGACATTTTTATCGCTTTTGGGGGAAGTAGAGGATATTTTCCTGCAGGTGAACTCCTCTCTTCATGGTTCTCTATCCCTCCAGCTGCACTGCTTGCTTATTAAATAAATGCAATGTTATTAAGCCCATTCTCTGTGCAAGTTAATTAAGCAACTTACACAACACCAAATCCAAGAAATGCAGAATTCAAATTACCTCCATCCTATGGCAAGATTTATAACCTTATCCCGAGTGCAATATTTATCATTAACAGAAGCCCTGGCAGGATCTGGGAAACAGTGTGATGAAGAGAATGCATTCAATGTCTTGCTGGGAAGTGGAGTTAGACAGGAATGGCTCAAGCCACTCATTGCCCGTGGTGATAAACACCCTGCAGAAAATATTGCTCACCCAGAAAGAAAAGGGAAGGCAGATCATTACATTTATTGGTCATAGCTTTTTAAGAGTCAATAAAGACCTACTGGAAAAGACATGGTTAGCAGCAGGAATATGTAATTTTTGTCTGTTTCAAAAATACCTTGGGATCAACAGCTTTATGTAACACCAACAGGAGATCTGACTTCTGCCTGATATGTCAGGATGAATCTTCCTCCTAGATAATGGTCCTGGTGTAGATGGTGCTCACACTGTACAGTTTTTAATGTCTTTAACCATCTTTAACTTTGTATCCTGATAGCCCCTTCAGGCTATATGTCAATGCCATCTGGGAGGAAAAGAGGAGACTTCTGCTCGCTCGCCGCTGCAACGCAGATCTCTTAACTAAAATTGTGCTTCCATCACTTGACAAACTGTCAGCACTGAACAATTATCTGCCTGTTGGCTTGCTTGTCCTTTCTTTTCTCCCCTCTCAGAAAAAAAAAAATAAAAGAAAAACAGGTGAAGGAAAAGGATGCACAGAAAAAAACTCCATGGACAGAATCCAGCTGATCTGATCACACCACCTGAGACACTTGAAAATGTATCTAAGGCAGAAGTGGGTCCCTTCTTTGCCACCTCCTCTTCCTATGCTTGACTGGTGAATGGTCTCAGGTCTTTGGGACAGAGAACGTGCCTGTTTTTGTCTGTCTTAAGTCCTGTACAAATATGGATATTAGAGTATTAGTGTATTTAGGCTGATGTGTTCAACAGCTCTAGATTATGAATTGCTCCTCAAAATAACGTTTGCATTCGCCGACAAAGGTCTTTATTACAGAAGAGGGTCAAGCAAAAAGGATTATTCTTGCTAATTATTTGCTGTTATTTAATATTTGCACAAAAGGTTTGCAGGACTGAGTCCTCAGGATTGCCTTGTTTGAGAAGCTAATAGGGTTTCCAGGAAACCAGCAGTGTCTGGTGAGCCATCAGAAGCAGCCTCTTAGAGGGTATGGGAAACAATTAGATTTGATGTAGTTAAGGATGGCTGGCTAAAGGTGTCTAATGACTTAGCCAGGACCTGATCCTGGGGTTTTCAAAGTCAGTGGTAAGACTTCCCCTCAGAGCTGTGCTTTATGGGAAATGGACTGAAGCAGATCCCATTTCCAGACCAGGGATGGGTTCAGGATCCAGGCAGCTCCCGGCTGCAATGGGCAGATACCAGCGAGCTCCGTTTGCTCCAAATGCTGCTGTTGCCTCAGGAAGGATTTGGGAGTGAGCAGGGCTGAAACACAAATTGCGGGGAAGGATATTTACAGTTTTTTGGCCCATGCCTTACATTTGTCCCTACATATTATCAGTCCCTAGAGAGCTCCCCTGAAGTCTACCTGCTGCCTTCTGCCTGGGCCTCATATTTCCTTGACTAGACCATAATGGCTGTATTGTTATAGAAATTCCATGCTAAGTGAACTGAATTTCTCGTTTCATAAAGATATAATTAGGCAATAAAAACAGAGCCAGAAATCTTCAAGCATGGGTGCCTGAAGGTGGGATCCACATTTATGCATTTAAATGCATGACCCAACTTTTGGGATCCCTGTGTATTCATATCTTCTTCTCTTGCTTCCGGAGAACTGGAAGCTTCCCTGCTATTCAAGGTGGCTTTGGGGATACCACACTTCTTTAAGGAAAAAAGGTTTTCATTTACATTCCCTGGTTTTGTTCAAGTTTCAATGCCTCCAGCTTCCCCATTTGACATTTTTTAGTAACTTAATTATCATTACCAAGGAAGAATGTTAATAATGGTGTTGTTTACATTGGATGCAGCCCTGGGGAACAAGGGAAAATAACCCAGATTGTGGGAGCAGGCGGGAGGAGCGTGGTATTTTGGAAACCCAGGCCACAACCTGCTGGAAGCATCTGTTTCTACTCAACCTTTTCCTCTAGAGTCTCAACATCATTCACAGCCCAGGCTGCCAGCAATTAGGGACTTGTGCTGAGGATTCCCCTTCCCTTGCGCTTTCATCCCAAGGATGGTCAGGAATCTCAGGACTGGCAGTGACAGCGTTGAGGTGCGAGTGTTGCTTGGACAGTCATTTCTGCCTCAGCAGATGCCTTTGCTTGGTGCTTCTGAGATGGGATTTAGGAATTGGGATTGAGTAGTGCTCAGAAACCAGCACGGATAACTACAAAGCAATTAATTATCCAGGACAGATAATGAGTCAAGAGGTGACTCGGATCTACGGAGCTGGTGGTTGTTTTGCCACAGACAGAGCTGTGCTGTGAGGCTTCAGCTGGAAGGCAACGAGCACCCTCACTACCCACAGCTGCACACTGGCTCCATGCTAATACAGGGATTTGTTGGAGCTGCTCCTTTTCCTCTGTTTGCAGGCACAAACACCAGCAAATGCATTTTGCATTCGCTCGAGTCTTCTATCAGGCCAGGTCAAAGCCCTCTTGAGTGCATCGTTGGGGTTTGGAGCAATGCTGCAGTTGTGAAGATAAATAAATTTAAAAATAGACCTTCTCATTTCTTTTACATGTTCCCAAGAAATCAGCTGGTGGCAAGAAGGAAAACGTGCCTGATCTGATTGAAGTATATGGGGAGAAAAAACACATGTAGACTTCAGTAGGATATCGACATGGATGCTTAGGCACTGTTAAAGCGCAGAAAAATGAGCCAGCAGGATTGAGTAAGCACTATTTTCCTTTCAGCTGAGGAAAGGCGCTCCTGCAGTAACATTGCTCCTCATGTCTTTGCCTTTTAAATACCCAGTGACATAAATATTAGATGCATGTTAAGCCTCAGATCCATCAAACGACTCCTTATCTTGAAGCACATGAATACTCCTGGCCCTAGTAAGAACACTTAAACGGTACCTAAAGGACCAGGGATGTGAAATGAAGTAAACCTAATTTCTAGCGTGTGAAAAGAGACAAATCTCTGCTCACTCTCATGCCAGGGGTTAACTTGGGCCAGGTGTTGTTAAGAAGTAAAGACATGAATAATCTCCCATCAGACTTTTGCATCCAAATGGCTCATTAAAGCTGCAGCATTCATAGCTTGTGAGAGTCCTATAGATTTATGATGGCTAGGAAAGGATGACGCCCAGCTTACTTTCCCACCAATCATTATTACATGGGAAAGTGAGCGATTTTCTTTAGCTCCATTAGCATAACATTACTGCTTATAAGGACCAGACTAGGGTAGAGACTTTACAAGTCTTTTAGGTCAACAAAATCAAACAAGGAACTCTTTTTAGGAACACAGCTTTTATCTCATTAACAGAAAAACATTGTTGGCCAGTGCAGACTGGATATTTGCAATTTGGGGCAGTGAGGAAGCAGTTGGTATTCCCAACTCCTTCCCAGCTCTGGTAGCCCTGGAACAGCCCATTTCTTCACTAGAGCTGTTGAAGGAGCAGCTCGGCGCGTGGTACAAAACACAAGGAGGGAACTTCAAACCAAAACCTTTATTCTTCCTTGCAGCAGATGAAACACTGAGGCACGGGGCTCCTGGGTGGGCATGAGCAAACACACATGAAAATGCACAGCACTTGCAGTGGGAATACACTGGGTTACAGCTGAGATCAATGGAGGAGGGTGATAGGGATTATCAATCTTGAGTGGTCTCCGTTAGGCAGAACTGACTGGCAACCACATAATGACTCAGGCTCAGCCCACCAGTTTAGAGCCCGAGTGATAGATCTGTAGATGCCAATCATCATCATTTCCTTATCAGCAGTGTTCACGTGGCCATTTGTCTTCTACCTGAGCCGCCCTGGTCAGGTTCATGTGTTTCATCCTCCAAGGTGCGTCTGAGAGATCAATGCACAGCTACAGCTGGTTGAAGGGGACCAAATCCATTGAACAGTTGATTTGGTTCCATTTTACCAGCTTTAGCAAAGCATTTGGCCTCATGGGCTGTGGCAGCAGAGAAGAGAATTCCTTGGGGTCTTTTCTTTCCCAGCTGCCTGGACCTCTTCTGAACTTGCTGCCTGATGCCGCACTGGTTCAAGTGGCTTCACTTTCAGGCAGTCAGGATTTATTTAAGCTTCTTAGAGGCTACGGCTGAAGAGCGGGTCTGAATTAAAGAGGCAGGTTGAACAGCAGTGGAATAGTCTGCAGCAGTAACCATCAGCCTGAAGCATTTTTAAACCTGATATTTGGCTCTGTCTGTTTTGAGAGCCACGCTGCTATTACAGTGTGACATAAGTAAAGGCTATTGTTTTCATCCAGATGCTTTAATTATCACCTCCTGCCTCCTTCCTTTCAGAGTTTTATGGTGTGCTGTCCTCCTCCATGCCCTGTGTTTCGGTGTCTGAAGTGACACCTAACACGCAGCAGCAGAGATGTCATTTGCTACAACCAGCCCAGCCCACAGCCAAGGAACTCAGGCTGCAGAACTCTTCTCCCCTCAGGGCTCTCCTTGAAAAATGGGAGGGAAAAGGCTGGAACACCTGAAATCTTTTTTTAGAGGTTAGCAAACTTTGCTTCCCTACCGTGAAGCCTCCTGTGTTTTCTCATCTGGCATTAAAATCAGCATTTTCAGGAGGTTTAAGACCTGCTCAAGCAATGGTTGTATTTGCCATCGCCAGAAACCAACAGGAAAGTGGTGGAAAGGAAACAAAAGGGAGGGGGGAATGAAAGACAAAAAAAAGGCTTTTTTTTCTTGTAATCTCATAATCTGGCAATTTGTCCCCAAATGGGGAAAGCAAGTCCCTGCTACACCACTGCTGTCCAAGTCACTCCTGTGATGGTTCACATCTCAGCACTGGGGTGTTGATTTCTCCTGGAGAGCCCTGCAGCATGAACACCCCACTGTTAAAAATAACCCAGTAAATCAAATTTAAAAATCACAGCAGCTCCGATCATTTCTGCAGTGGGAGCCAATAAAGTCAGGCCTTTCCTTCTTAACCCGGAGCCAGGCGCAGATATTGCACATTGCCATGTGCATAACCTATTTAAAGAATTTATATGCGTCATAAGGCAAAGGTGACTTTTCCCCCCTCTCCCTCGCAGCCCACCATGCTGCAAGACGATACCAGGGAAAAGCACCTGTGCCTGGAACCTCTGCACGCAGAAATATTGCAAGTGGGCCAGCATTTCATCTCCCGAAGAATTACAGGCTTCGCATTGCCACGGTAAGCACTGCAGATCACTTAACTGCCCAAACCCGTTACTCTAAGCTGCCTATAAATAAATGGAGAGAGAGATGGAGAGAGAAAGGGAGAGAGAATAGCTTTTTAAAAAGAGCTCTACAATTAATTTAATCAAGTTATCTCTAGGTACCTTTTCAAGAGACAATCAAGCCAAGGAACTAAATGGAAGCTTAGACAGTGAAGACCTGGAAGTATTAAATTCATCCTTTGGTGACTTACAGGAGGCACAGGAAAGTAATTATTTACTGGTGATTGTGTAGAGGTGGAAGTGCCATTAGTGACTGAGGCTGTACTGAGCTAAACCCTGATGGGCACGTGGATTTTGGGATAGAATGCACCAAACTGCCTGATCATCACCACCTCAAACACACTCTGTTCCTCAGGTATGTGTGCTCTGCCCCAGCCCTGCTGATTTGGAGTCAGTCCTTTGAAAGCAGCACTGTGGGACAGAGGTGTAGGGTTACACTGAGCATCTTCTGCTGGCGACCAGAGCTGTCCCCACTCCCCCCTGCTTTGCTTCGGGGAGTGCCTTGGAACATATTTGAAATCAATGTGAGTCGGCGTGGATGTTCTATAACATTTTGTTTAAACTCTCTGCAGTGAGTTATGGGTAAGGTTTTCCTTTTTAGAAAATTAGGTTTTCTCTTCTGGATGCCATTAATCAAAACTAATGATGTCTCTCTGGTGGTGAGGCTTTCCCAGCAGCTGAGAAAGAGCAGCCCACGTTATAAAGCTGGAGAGGGCTGCAACCCACGGGGACTTGTAGCGTCCCAGCAGGGAGGGCCCAGGTCTCCACCAGCCCAAGCACTGCCAGGCTGGGCTCTGGGGCTGTACCAGCCACCCAGACAAGATGGATTACAGATGTGGTCAGAGGTCTGAGCTGTGCTGAAGCCCCTGGTCTCTCCAGCGAGGCAGTGCTCATTCCCGAACGCCTGTGGGTCCCCACCCCTGTGAAATACGAGGGACAGGGTTCAGCTCTGCCTGCTGAGCACTGCCAGGTTCAACAGGTAGGACCTGGCAGGAGAGTTTGCCAGTCCTAACAGCCAGGCAGGGATTGGTGCTGCTCTCCCTTCCTGCCTGGGCCAATGTTGCAAGAGCAGCCTGCAACATCACCCCAAACCAGGCCTGACACCTCAACCACCCAACCCCGCCGCGCTCGGATTTGTATCCAAAACGAAGACAGGTCCAGTCATCTCCTCATGAAATTGGGTTTTGCATTGGAAAGGTGTGGAAGGAGCAGGTGCTGGTGCCTCCCTGCCCATGGCCCTGCTCCTGCCCCTGCCATCCTGAGCAGGGCAAAGCCTACAGGCACTGTGGGATGGCATGGGAGAGCCACAGGCATGCTGAGTGAGAGCCAGGGGCTAGAGGTGGATCAAGGCCAAAACAACAGAACAAACACATGCATGGCTTTTCCCTCTCTGGCCACCCTTGCCTGGTGCCTGTGGCTGGCTGCTGGCTGAGCTGTCCATGATTCTATCCAGGAAAACAGGCAAAAGCCCCCGTGCTGTGGCAAGCAGGATCAGTAGCACCCACCATGAGAATCTCCTCTATTGCAGATCTTTCCACTTCAGCCTCAATATTCTAATAAAGACGTGTTACAGACAGTACAGAAAAGCCAAAGAATTTATCAGCATTTGTCGATATTCCTAATGAAGCAGAAGATTCAACATGCAATAGAATTAGCCTACAACGAACCCTTGCATGGGGCCCATCATTCTGAGTCCAGAAACCTCCTGCCTATTCCAGTCCAATACACTTTTGAGAAATGAGCAGCCCTCCAAGCCATTATCGTTATAAGCTAAAAGGCCAAATGAGACAAAGTACTGTTGCTCTTCATCTGAATAAACAAATCATTTTTAGATCAAATGCATGAACAATTTATCATTCTAAAATCCAATCAAAAGGAAAAAACAACAATACAGAACATTGATTTCCTACAGCTTTATCTTAATGAAGTGCACATTCCCTTTGTAATTAGCTTTGGAAGGTTTTTTTTCCCCTTTCTCCAAGCTAATGTGTTATTTGATTTCCATCCAAACATTACTAAATTGGAGGAAATTTCCTCAAAATGAAGTGGCTTTTGATAGTACAGGAAAATGTCTACTCTCACACATTGCTATTTTTTCCCCCAAACAGCCATACTTATACTGCAGATGATTCAACTTTATTGCATGGTGTCTTTGCGAGGATGTTTAAATCAATGCCACAGTCGCAAGATTCTGCCCAATGTGCCATTTGTAAACCAGAAAATACAAGCTCGCTGCTTTTATGCTTTTCCTTACAGACATCAAATATTAATTGAACTTATATTATTATGGGGAAAAAGTAGACTGTGTTTTATTAACATTTCCAAAATTAAAGATGTTCAACCCAAAAAGTAGACCCCAGACAAGGCTCAAGAGCCTTCTGCTTGGATTTTATTTGACTTAATTAAAAAGCATTCAGTTCCTTTGTGCACTAAAGCAGCTGCTGACATCGCAGTAGCCACTCAGTCTTTCAAACCAAAACTATTACCTGAACTTAATAAAGTGTCTATTTAATTTATACACCCTTATGAACTCACCTGTCTCCAACAAACACAACGTGCTTCTTGCTAATGAGCAGCGAAGGCAGCAACTTGACAGCAAACTCACCAGCACCCCGGGGTAACTCAGCTGGCCCAAAACATTATTTCCATCTCCTTTAATCTGCCTTCTCCACCATTATTGCTGCTATCCACCATCCCTGAGCCAGCGATCCCCCTGCATTGCTGGAAATGCTCTTTGCCAGGCCACCTCTCCCTTCCTCCCCTAAATCTCTCCTTTAAATCTTTTCTTCTTTAGATGGTGCTGACCAGAGGACTGTTGCTTTTGCCCTGCTTCAATAAGTACTTGCTGAAATGAAATGCTCATTTGATAGTCTGGTTGCATTTGGGTGTCTTGCCAAGGTACACAGCAATACCTGTAACAGGGAATAAAGTCCCAAACCCTACAGTTATCACCCTATTCCTTAGTTATACAGAGCATCTAAAGTAACCTTTTCTCTGTCTTAACCCAAATTTTGGTCCTAGGCCTCATGTAAAAATAGCAGTCCTGTTTCAAGCACGGACCTGCTCTGTTCTGACAATGCAGAGCATCGTCGCCTGGAGGGAGCTGGCTCCATGTGGGATCAAGACGGTCCCTCCAAAGCTGTTTTCCCAAAACACAAGACTCTGAGCAGGTCTCTGGGAGCTGCACCTCCTGAAACCAGCCGTGGAAATAGTTGTGGAGTTGGATTTTTCTGTTTTGCTACTCACACTCTCAAAAGAGAACAAAGCCGTTCCCTAATACAGTTTGTGCATTTTATGGACCTAACAATTAAACAGGTTTTAAAACATGTGCTGACTGCATAATCCCATCCAGGGGAGTGCACTCAGCGTTTTTAAACAGCAACTCGTAGGAGATACCACTTAATAGTACAAAACACCAGCAGTCCCGTTAAAATCAATAGAAAATTAGATGCTATGAAAATGCAATATGTGTCCAATTAGTTATAATTGGAGCAAATGGTGATGCAGATAAACTCCCGGAGGCAGACGGATTTGTCCGGAATGCTCCCCGCCGGCCGCGGGCACGGCGCAGGGTGGGCCCTGGTGGGCTGTGCCATGCCCTGGGCAGGAGGGATGAGCCATCTCATACAGGAATGTTAACTCTTGTCTAATTATGGAGCTGCTCCGAGCCTGCAGGACGGCTCTGGTGCACCACTGTGCCTGGTGAAAAACGATTGGCTGTCACACGGAAACCTCCCTGTTGGACTTGACAAATTATGCCAGCAAACCTGTTTAAGAACTAAAAAATCCTTGGACACGGTGACAGGCAGAGAAAGATGCTGTGTTATTTATTTATTTGCCCAGCAGAGTTTAAGAATTGTGGCTTAGTCCCACCAATGCTCACTTTTTTCCCGCTGCCTGTCTGTTGTTATATCAGTTTAAACTCCTTCCCACCAATTATTTCTCAGGCTTCTTTCAACTCCTAAAAACTCAGCTGCACGGCAAAACGGGAACTAGGTTATGCAATTCTAACGCTTTATTTTTAACATCTTTGGTGCAATACATTGCCCTCCTCTTTGTTTCATCTCATGACTAAAGAAAAAGAGCGAAGATCCCCTATTGCAGCGGTGCAAAGGGACATCCCCAACCAAACATCACTCCAACCCCTTCCTGCTCTCACACTGGATGAAAACACATCACCTGCGGTACAAAAATTATTAATTTGCAGTCAATTTTTTCATATAAACACTATAAAGTAACAGTTATTTTACCAAAACTATTGGTTCAGAGCTAAGCAGCAATAACTTTCTCCAGGGTTCCTATTTTCTTATTTTAAATTAGTAATTCAAATTACTAAGGACTTACGGCCACAAAGAAAAAGAAAAAAGCCTCATGTTTACCCAGACCTGAAACCTTTTTTGCATTACTGGACACAGTTACTTACACTGTTAAGGGAACTGTCTCTCAAGAAAGGGAAAAAAAAAAGAAGTGGCAGCTTTTATTTGTTACGCTGACTCAGCCGAATGGTGGAACAAGAAACATTAAGCCCCAATCCATAACTTTTGTGGCCGCTCAAAGGACGTATTCTTCCTCGACACTGATAAAAGTTTAATATGTAGTTGCCCAGGTTTTTAATAAACTTGTCAACAAAAGAGCGAGGCAAATTGATGGGGACCTTCCCAGGAATAAATTCAGTTTCAAATAGGCCAAATGAGCGTGGAGGACAGGGAGGGGACGGTGCACGGGCGACTTTTGCTGGGCTTTGCAAAAATGGCACAATAGATTTTAGCGGGTGCGTCTTATTGTCTCAAAGACAAGGCTTTAGGACAAAGCTGGCTTAATTTAAAGAAGGCGAAGTGGTGCAGCACAGCCCTGACACCGTGAGGGACAGAAGGGGCAAAGCCTGGGCATAAATACCCTTCTCACCCTGCCTGCACATCCTAGGCCCCATCCCACAGCAGACCTGCTCAGGGACAATGCAGTGTTGCTCCATGGTTTTACCCCCGCTCTCCCACTGCCCACATTTCAGGACACCCCTTCCAGGTATCACCTGCACAGCCACCTCCGCTGTTTGGCCAAACCTTCCCCACTCCCTGCTCCATCTTTTCCCTCCAAATACTCAAGGCTGAGCTTAATTCAAGCACAACACAGTCCTTTTCCTCTGGCCTTACAAAAGTTGTTTCACACTCCTGCAGTCCATAGCTATAAGCCCCCCTCACACTTAGGGACCAGTTACCCTACATCCACATGGCCACGAGCTCCAGGCACTGCCCACATCCTGTCAGGTTGGGAGTGAAATCACAGCATGAGATTCATTACTTTCTGCTAGCTTCAATCAAGTTCGTGTCTTAAATTATTAAGACTTGGGGGTTTTTTGTTAATTTGTTTACCCGAAGTAAACACAAATATTAAATCAGAGCTTCCAATAGTCTCGCTGCCAGGAAATTAACAAGCAAATTAACCCGCAGCGTCCCAGAAGGGGACACCAGTCTTTTCATCTCAGCAACTCCTTGTGACACTTTGCTTTCCGTGTCACCAACTCCCTCCTGATGCCTTCTTTTGCTTGCACCAAACAGCTTGAAAAGCCAAAAGCCAAGTCCTGTCTCCAACGCCAGGTCACAGCTCAGATTGGAAGCGCTGCCCCGGCCGTTGCGGTGAACTTTATTCTCGATTGCTCTTAGGTCACTGGATTCCTGCTCCCGTGGCTTTATCCGACTCCCCAAATGCCAGGGTTGACTTGCCTATGTAAGGTCTTTGCAGGGATGGCTCCTGTCCTTACAGCTGCTGGGTGACTTCTGCGGTTGGTGGTCACGAGTCCCACGCCTCCTGGCTGCCCAGATGCCACCTAATCCTGTCCCCCCTAGAAGGGCAGCTGAGAATGACCACTATTTATAGCAGTTGTTCCCCAGTTCCCCCCGGCCCATCAGTCTGCCCAGGGCTTTTTTAGATAGAGGCACAGGTCCCAGCACAGGCCATATCTGGGCATGGTGAGGCATTTACGGGCACGGCTCTGTGTTTCGGGAGCAAAAAAAAAGGAAAAGGAAAAAAAAAGGAAAACCCTGCATCTGTTGGAGATGTCAGTCACCTGCTTCCCTTGAGCCTCCTGAGCACCACCAGCAACTGTTCCAGCTGCTAAAACCTTTGACTATCAAACCCTGCTTTAGTCAAGACGTATCTGTGTCTGAAAGCTTTCCCCTTGCACACAAGGGTGTCACCCACCAGCCCCGCTCCTCCGTACAGACCGCTCTGGAAAAATACAGACTAACCCAGGGATGCTCGCTGGTGCTGCTTACACAGTGCAAGCAGAGACTCCTTAACAGCATCACGGGCTGCTGCAGTGCTCAGGAGACGGCAGCCCACAGGGACACTGCTCCACCTGTAGGTGCCCACCAAGGTGCTCAGGGCTGGGCATGTACAGCTGGTGAAGCCCGGCAAAGCCCAACCTGCCCAGCGCCGGCAGAGCCACCCGGCAGTGACTGCGGCCACGCTGGTGACCAGCGAGCAGCCCTGCTGTGCTGGAGCACCCCACACACCCCATCACCCGTCATCCTACTGGGATATCCCCCAGGCAGCCCCGGCTCCGTGGGGTCCTGGTTGAGGTGCAGCCTCCACACCTCACACCTTGCACCTGCTCCAAGGTGTGGGGAACCCAGGTGAGTTTTTGCATGACAGCACGAGGGCAGAGGGGCACAGCCCAGGCAGGCTCTGCCATCTCCCCAAACACACGCAGGGCAGAACTGTGCAAGCCAACACCAAAGCAGGGAAGTCCTTGCAAACCCAGAACAATCTTGGCCCCAGGTCATTGCATCAACCTGCCTTGGCCACCACCTTCAACATCGCAGTGCAAACACAGCTTCAACAACTCCACAGTGAGCACCTACTTTACCTCGGAGGGAAACTGAGGCGGGCAAGCTACACTTGTCTGCAAGCCCAGTGAGCCAGCAGTGGAGCCCATGCTCTCTCTTGGCTCCTATCCTTGGAGCACTGGGCTGCTCTCAGCATGACCCCCTGCATCCCAGTGGGAATGCAGCTCTCAGCATCGCTGCCCGCTTGGCTGAGGTCAAGAGCAACTTCAGCATCAAGCGGCGAACATTTAACCCAGCGTCTTCTCTGGAAGGCACCCGCCAGTGCGGCACTGAAATCAGCCCTGGGCTTTCCAGGGAGGGATCCGAGCTGAGGAGCGAGGATATTTCTCTTGCTAGGAACACACCACCCCCTCGCCCACAGTCACTGCTAAGTGCAAGATGTGGTGAAAGTCTTTAAAAATAGATATATTCCCAAGCAATTCATGCCGCTTGCATCTGGCAGGGCAAACCTAGCATGGAAGCTCTTTCTTACTGACTAAAAAGGATTTGTTAGCAGCTCGGGGCTCGTGCAACCTTGACTCTCTCTTCCTCTCTTCAGGGCCTTCTCTTGTTCTTGGCCTAAACCAGTCCTGGGAAACACAAGGGAAGCCCTGCCCAGCTAGGCTGGTGTCAAAGGCAGGGAAAGATACTGCAGTGCAGTGCTGATCTCTTCTGCAATCGGACGTGCAGACTAGCCCGAGTGCTGAGTCAGCACAATTTCTTTTTTGATTGGTTGATCTGAGTAACATATTTTCAATGTATGCTAAAGGGGCAGCAATTAATACCTTTTCCCCCTTTCCCCACTTTCCCAAACCGCTTCGAATCGAATGCACAAATCTCACCCCCAAAGTCACTCTCTGGTCCTAAATATTCTGAGGCTCTTTCATTTTTAATTTAGGGCATTAAAAAAAAAAAAATTTGCAATCTAAGCGATGCTCACTTTGATCGACTTGTGCTGCTGCAGCTAAAATATCTGTCCTGCAGGTCAATCTAATCATGCTTAATAGCAGTTTATTCTTCAACGCAACATTTTTCACGTTGGGTCGACAGTTTTAAATGAGATTGCTGATGCACCCCTTTACTAATGCTTTTACCAGGGCCAGCACATCCCTTGAAATACTTCTGCAATAAAATGCTTTATTGCTCTTGATGAATGCACTATTAAACTTGAATTGCAAACATGCCCCCCCCTTTTATTAAAAAAAAAAAAGTAGAGGGTGCTAGAATTTATGGGACCACCTGTCTTCCAACATTAAGTAATAGTAACAACTGTAATAATGGATCATCGATGTAACAAACACACAAAAGTACAGAAAAAAGGAAAAACCCGCCAGGGAAAACCGCATGGCACAAATTTGTCCCTGTGCTCTCGTGTGCACGTGCGAAATATCCATCTTATACCTGCCGGTAGTTCCGCTTACACGCGGGGAATTCATCTCCAGAACGGCTGGATTTTGTGAGGCATAGAATAGAAAAATTTAACTAATTTGGTCCACTGGATTTATGGCTTTTACAATTCTCAGAGCTCCTGTTTCTGTGCCTGGCGCTGAGCAGTTCTGGGCTCGCAGGATGGATGGGCGCGCCTGAGCGTCCCAGCGCTGCGGGTCCAGCACAGATGCTCCTTGTATCACACCCACCACGGCACTCAAGGCCAGGAGATGCTCACCGGGTTATAAAAAGTTTAAGAGAAGTTGCTTTAATTTAGCTGGAAAATAGAGCGGGCCCAGTGCAAGGCAACGGCCGCAGTTTTCATCCAAAGAGGTGTAAAAGGGATGAAGAGCAGCCATGGAGCAGAAGAACGGTGCAAAGTGGTTGGCAAAGGCCTGCAGCCATCGCCTGCTTCCACTGGTGTCAAGAGCAAGGCTACCATGGCTCTTGGGGGGCCACATCCACCCCATTTAATTTTTAACATCATCCAAGCCCAGGTGACACCATCCATGGCAAAGCCTCCCCTGCCACCTCTGCTGCCAAGCTGCGAGACAGCGCTCAGAATTATAGCTTTGAAAATATTTACATAAAAAATAAATCCGAGCACTTAGCGACTTCCTAAAGTTAGCAATTCCATGTGATTAACAAGCGTATTAATTCAGAGAGGCGGGGGGAAGGAGATAAAAATTGCATTACAAATGCAGGTATCTGCTGTAAATCAAACCATGAACACCTTTGCACGAGCAACATGCAGTGGCACAGGGGTTTTAGTGCTGAGAAGGGGAATGAAACAGAGAGAGAGGGGAAGAAAAAAGAAAATTAAAAAGAAAAAGAAACTAGAAGAAAGAAATAAAAAAAGAAACAAGAAAAAAAGAAAGAAAAAGCTGGAAAAGGAAATAAGGAAGGAGAAGGAAAATGAGAAGAAGTGGGACAAAGGGTCAGCAAGGAAAGGAGGGGAATTTCATACATAAATTATATATTAGATATAATGTTATGTTATATTCAGAATGATGGGAATTGTCCTCATTTTTCATCCAGAGACTTAAGGTAACATTGCTGATTTACAAGGGAGAGGAACTGCAGTCCTGTGTGGAACCAGTGCCTTCCTGCCTGGGCTCAGCTCGTTTCCCAGCATCCACCAGTTTCAAATTTAAATCTGACCCCAAAATGGGGCTGGACACCCACAGGACTGATCCTTGTGGGGTCATGGGGGCCAAGGATTGTCCCCAGGCAGGGCGGCTGCCGGTGGGGCAGAACCCAGGGGTTGCTGCATCCCTGCAGCCGAGTCCTGAGGGACTGTGCCGCATCCAGCCAGGAACACCCTGGCTTTCCAGGGCCCAGCACAACCAGAGCATCCCAAAAATCAAACAGGATGATGTGCAAACCAGCCATCCTCCAGCACAAACCTGGCCTTCCCAAAGCCACCTGGCAAAATAGCAAAGGCTCCTCCTCTGCTGGGAAGGGGCTCAGCGCTGCCCACGCCTCCGTCAGCCATGGTATTTAATTGAAAAAACAACAACCCAAAAAAGCATCTCAATAAGCCCCACATATCCTATAGGTGGGAAATCTCCCTGATAGCCCAACCTGCCTTTTCTCACCCACTACTCACGAGCACCTGCTTACAGCTCAATCCCCCTTGGCATACCTGGAACAAATGATGGCGCTCACCGTGAATAGAGATGGATAAAGACTCCCCAAAATCCAAACTCAGAGCCTCTCCTGTTCCCCATGCCTGGGGGAGGATGCTGCGATGGGAAAGACTTGATTAACCTCTGCATGACATGTCCTGGCACCACACCTACCAAACGATGCCTGAGGAGCCCGTGAGCAAGGCGAAGATGGGGTTGCAATTGCAGGGAAATCACTCAAAAGCAAAATGCTGCCCTCAGCGGCCCCACAGAGATGGAAACCGGAGTTTCGGAAACTGGGGAGCAGCTTTTTTGAGGAGTTCAGCTTTGCACATCATTAAAACATCACAGAAACATGAGGAAACTTGGGGCTGAAAGCTTTAAACCCTTGGACATGACTTCCGCCCAGGCAGAATGTTAAACGTGTCTTTAAACCAAATTTCTTTTATCTTGCCACATTATTGTAGGATCCTGGAGAAATAGCCAACTATCTTACACTGGAAAATGTTACAAAGGAAAAGGGTTCCAGAATTAAAGGATCTAATTTTCTTATTTTCCTTTGGGAAAATAAGACCCCTAAATTCCAGGCACTCCTCTGGCTTTAGCTGTGATCCGCTGACTCGATGGCTCACCACACTGACAAGGAAGGTCTCCTTCCCACCAGTTTTAAGCACAAAAAGTTTAAATGTGGGAAAGATCCAAAAAGCGGAATTTGCACACTAATTTAAAGCTAAAACACCGCACACCCGAGTCACAACTGTTGTCTCCTTTTCCTCTCTCTTCTTCTCCCCCCACCCTCCATCTCCTTTTGTTGTTCCTAGATTTAAAGATCAGCCAGCTTTGTTTGCTATCTAGCCTTGTTTTTGGGGTAAAAAGGGTCGATGGGGAAGCAGGAAAAGGGAGCGATTGGCCTGCATCCCTGTTAAAACCCAGGAGCGGACAGCCAGCTTTCCTCTGGCATCGCCTTTCAAAGCCCATGCCGCAGTCAGCATATTGAATATTTAATGTCCTGATGAGCATTTCCACCTGCTGACACAGGCAAAGTGACAGAACAATACACGCGCTGGAACAAGATCATCAATTGACTCCCCAGTCAGTCTGCCGGGTCAGGCAGTTAAAAAAAATAATAATATAAAATAATCTGTCTGTCTTTCTCCCCCGCCTTGCCCGGGGTCACACATTGCTCCTCTGAGAAGGATTCCCACCTGAAATACATACTTCTTTACATTCCATAGCTTGCCAGGTTCATATGGGCATATAAAGAAGTATGTCTCTCAAGCAGGTAGTTTCAATATGCGCATTTATATGGTCACAGGAGGAAAAATAACGCTGATTTACAATTTACATCCTGAGAGTGAGTTACAGCTCAGTTCAAACCAGCAGACTTTCCTCCTGCCCAGCCCATGTGCAGACAGACACACACCCCAGCTCCCGATCCTCGCTGGCAATGCTGGGCTGAGCCCTCGGCAGATGATGGATTTTGGGTCCTGGGAAGGGGAACTGCATAATTTGCCGGACACAAAGCAGCAGAGGTCCAGTGGCTGCCCTGGCAGGGGCTCTTTGAAACGTAAATGGCACAGAGTAAAAGCCAGCCTCCCACTCCACCTAAAAAGTAGATGTTTCATTCTAAAGCATAAACTTCTAGCATTTAAAAAAGACCAAAATGTGGTTTAGAGGAAAGCCTTTGCTGTATACGCACGTAGGTTTCATTTCAGACAAAGCCATGTGGGAGAAAGTTAAATATGTATCAATTCCCAATTGCCTCCATCCTACAATTTGGAAACAAAAAGCCAATTTGTTTTCAGAAAGCCAAGAATTGAATGGCCAGCTACTGATTTACAAACCACCACCGGGAAGGACTGCTCCATTCGCCAGAGTAAGAGAACTCATCAGCCCCAGACACGCGATTGCTTTATCAGTAAGTAGAGATTAAAGCATAGGAAGAAGAAAGCATCTTACCTAGTGAATCCAATGATTTTTCTTCTGCTGGTCACTGGGAGCGAGACACTACCCGGCAGATAAGCAACCCCCAAAAGATAGCACATGCCTTTCGGCGAGTTCAGGGCATTAAAAATAAAAAATAATTTAAAATCGCTTCTAATAACTCATCCGGTTGAGCTCCACGCCAGCTAAGGGGCTTTGGGAAGACCTGCAGACATAAAAGGCAGCCAAAGCGAGGTGCTGGGAGCTCGGGCCAAAGTCTTGCCGAGTTCTTCCCGCAGCCCCCGTGGGCTGCGCGCCCCGGACGCCACCGCGCTGTGCCCCCGTGGGGCTCGGTCCCGCACGCAGCCCCGGCTCTGCCCCTCTCCCTCGCCTCCCTCGCAGCCGTGCTGAGCTTTAAAGCTCCCTGAACAATGTGGGCCGAGTGGCAGGGCTGCGCTCGCCGCCCGGGCTGAATGGGAGACTATAATGGGCAGGATTTAGGCAGGAGCGCGGCGGAGGTCACGCCGGGCGCTGCCTGCTCGCTCAGCAGGGCGGGCACGGTGCCTCCTCACCTGCGCCCGCCGCGGCCGCCGATCGATACCAATTTACAGGCAAATGTGCAATGGCTGCCTCCGTGTTAATGAATTTTACCGTTTCTCACAGTCTTCTAATGAACCCTTTAAAGAAGGTTTAAGTAAACTTAGCAAGTGGCAAACTAAGCACTTTGGAATACCTAATTGCATCGATGCTTCTCACTGCTTTTTAAAATACCACTGCCAGCTGGGGAGCAAATATTTCCCTGCGCCCCATCGACTTCCAGCACCGCTGAAAAGCAAAGGCCGCATGGAGCCCGGGTGTAAATCTGCTGTGCTCGGCCCCAACCCCCAAAAACCCTTCACACCCCTCATGCAACACCAGCACATGCCTCGGTCCTGGCCCTGTGCAGCTTCCCCCTCATTCCCTGAGTTTGTTGGCCCTCTTAACCATCATTATTTGTCTCATTTAAAGGCAAATTTCAACCTTTAGTTTGGATTAAGGGAAAGAGAGATGGAGCTGTGGCACTGGTGTAATGCATGACTGCAGTGAAATTAAAGCGAAGGGAGAGCTGAGGAGTGTGAGGGGAAGTCTGGGTGCTTCAGATTAAAAAAAAACCCAAACAAACAACAAAAACAAAGTGTTGGTAGTGGGGTGTTGCATGGCCAAGCGCTCCGTGGTATTGAATTTCCTTCAGACTGACAGCAGTTGGACAGCTACTGGACTTCTTGGGCTGTTAAATGTCTTTACCTTGTACCCAGTTTGATTTCTCCACATGCATTTGACATGGGCTGTCCTGAACAGTCCCCAAGTTCTGCAGACCAGCGGGACAGCAGCTGCCAGCCACCTAAGGCGAGCCCTGTGTAAGAGCTTAAATAAAATGACCTTTTAAATCCTTACTAGAACTAAAGACAATGACACAACCACAGCAGCAGAATTCATCGTGGCGATTTAAATTTGCTTTGAGGTTCTGGGTGGAATCTTATGCTTTCCAGGATTGTGCCTTTTGGTGGAGGAGCAGACAAATGGCCGTGATGGTGCCTTTAGTGTAACATCAGAGGCACCCTGTGGACCCCATCCTCCAGCTACCACCAGGAGTAGAGTGGTGGTGGGTGAACATCAGCCACTATCCTCAACCCACTTGGGCTCGCTGAGATCCTACACTTGCTTTTGGCAGAAAAACATGCGCAATAAAACTGTGGCTGTTCTGGAGAGAAGAATGGATGGAGACCTGGATCATGCAGAGGCCAAGGGGCAAATAAAAGGGGAGGGAAGAGCCTGAGGTATTGCCTGAAGGCGAAAGGGGAAGGAGTGTGGTGAGAGGGATGGAAAGCAACATGCTGTATATTGTATCCCTGCTCTGCCCCAGGGTCAAGGTGCTGCTCAGGTCCAAGTGGCAAAGTCAAACTTAAGCTGTGCAGCACAAACCTTTGGGGACTTTGAAGTCAGCCCCTGTGTAGGGCTGGGCACTGGAGAAGGGGCTGAGGTGGAGGCAGGTGCTCATCCCAGCACAGCCCATGGCAGAGAGACTGGGCTCAGACCTTGGGAGCCACAGACACAACCATCTGCTCGAGAGGAACCCAGCAATTAAACTGACAGCACAAATCACGGATTTCTGCCTATACAATTACACAGTGCACACTCCCTCCGGCACAGGCACACAGATACCTGTATCCACACTCCACCCACAGCCCGGAGATGGGTTGTGTCTAGGTGATACATTACACCTGCTTGTATATAGCATTTATATACCTGTGCATAAAGATGCGTATAAAATATCCATATGCATGCTATAAAATGTACCTAAATCTGCGTGAGTGTGTGTGTGTGTGCTCCACAGTATCCACCTCACAGAACTGGTGCCTATATATCCATGTGATAGGTACCACCACTATCATATAAAATATAATGACCATAGTCAACTCTGAGTTGCAGAAGCAATAACAGTCAATTGATGCTACACTTCATGTAACCTGAATTCCAAACCCTTGCAGGGAGACCTAACTTCTCCTCCTTCCCATATTCCCTTTATGATCGTCCACAAACCATGCGCCTGTAATTAATACTCATTTCTCGGCATTTTAAGAGTTAATCACCACAGCACTGAGATCACTGCAAGTTAGGCTAAGTTTAACCACATTTCACCCTTTTGCTCTGCCTGATATCAGCTCATAGCACTAGTTTGTTGCAAATAAATAAATAAAGCCCCAATCCCCCCAGGTGTCATTAGCCAGCCTGTGTCTGAATTAGGCATTTAAAGGCCGGTTTAACCTTGCAGAACGGTTGCATGTCAAAGTTCTAACATTTCAGTTCAGATTATTCTAGTGCACTGCTTGCTCTGCAGTTTGTTAGTGTGCTTTTTTTTTTTTTAAATGCGGAGTATGCCACGGCAGAACAAAAAAAAGAGGGGGGTGAGGTTTCCTAAGCAATCCACAGATTAAACACACATCCAGCACATCCCCACACAGACACACGCACACACATACATTTGCCGGATGCAGAAGCCCACATTTAAGTCCCCGGGTAAGTTGGATGGGCACTCAGTCCTGCATTGGCCAGGAAAAGTGTTTAAACCAAGCTGAGCTGGTAGCGGTTAAAGGCAAGGCAGGGAGCAGAAGAGAGGGGGGAAAAAAAAAAAAAGAAGACATACCAGTTAGGAGCTTCTGTTGCAGCAGAGGACTCACCAGAGCACTAGCTGAAAGCTGAATCAGCTTTCGAGAGTTAGGGATGCATAGAGGAGGGTCATGGAATCACAAGGTAATAATGCGCTTCATGCTGCAGCCGTCAGCCTTCTCCTTATAGCCAATCTCTAATGCAGGAAGGGAACAGAGAGCAGGCCCAGGGATGGGATTAGTCCTCACTTGGAGAGGAAAAAAA
>VZRQ01001930.1:836016-893682 GCA_013397975.1 Machaerirhynchus nigripectus | reverse complement strand
TTTTTTTTTTTTTTTGGCTCAGCAAGACGTGAGGGTTGGGTTTTTCCTCGACTTTTCAGAAGTTGTGGAACCCAGCTGTCGGATGCTCTCGCAAGGATGAAATAGGTTTGTTCCAGGGGCTGGCTGGGAGGTTTGACTCTCTCTGTATGCACATCTATGCAAATCCAGCACGGTGTGCCTGCAGTTTGCATGGGTAATATAATACTCTTATTTCGGAAGGTAGTTCCCTGAAGACGCTATCTGCCTCACCTCCCAACACAAATGTTTTTTAATTATTTGAGGGTTTTTTCCCTTCATTGCTGGAGCAAAATGAACAGTGGGCAAAAATGCAGCAGAACAAAATATTTTCGTAGTGCTCTGTTTGTTTTTAAAGCATCCGTCTCTCAGATACTTGGCTCTTACTGTAGTTTTAAAAGATTATGCCATCGTACTCTGAGGGAAAGAACAAAGGACCACTCATAAATTTAACCAAACTCCCCATATTTCCCAATCTGTCTGATGTCTCTGAAACCTGGGATCTTCTTTTGTGTCAGGGACATTTATGTCTTCTCCGATGTCCTTCCAACAATATGTGTTCCAGCAACAGGGATTGCATTATATGCTGTGGTTTTGTTTGTGGCAGAACAAAATTAAATGAGTACATAAATTACTCTGCTACTGGAATAAAGAAACGAGCTAAAGAGCGCTGTTCCTTTTTTTTTCGAAGTGGGGTGGTTTTTTTGATAGGATGAGTTAGATTCCCTGAAACCATGTGCAAATTAAAAAGTTCACAGTTCAAGCTTATTGTGAAGACTAAATCTCAGCCTCATTTTGAGAGGCGGCGTATTTAGGAAGACACACTTGGATTTATGTAAGAACTTGTAATTGGTTTCCCGCACCTTCCTCGGGCGAGCACGCCTCCTGCCCCTCCCAGATTAACTCTGGTGCTGCTTAACAGCAAAAAAGGACACTTGTGGCTTGGTATACTCTACAGAAATATCTCCTGATGGTCACGGAGCCCTGAAATGTTCCTCTGAGAAGACCCACTGCCTCACATAACTCATTCCTGAAACACAGCAGTCCCCTTCGCACCCCCAGGTGCAGCCTGATGCAGGGCACTGTCCTCAGAAAGGTTTTAAAGCAGCAAGAAGAGCATCCTTGGAGGAGGGATGAGAGTTGCATCAGGGACACACCAGTGGAGATGGTCCAGGTCCCCTTAAGCACCTCTACACCACCCACTGAGCACAAACCTGCTCTTGGTTCTCTTACCAGGCTCCTCCTCCACTGCAAATCTCATACCAGGAGTGCCTGGGGTCACTGCTGGTGGCTCGCCAGAGCCTGGGCTATACAGACTGGTTTGGGAGCAGAGGAACTGGGGGAGGATGGGAAGAAACCAGATCAGGAGCTGACACTAGAGATGCACAGGCTGGTGGGAAAAGCAGAGTGCTGGAAGGGCTCCGCGCTTTATTGCTCAAACACATCTTTTCCGTGCATACAGGCTAAGGTAACAAGATGCATGATTTATTTAGCACAGGGAAAGCAGCTGTTCAGAGGCAGTGCAGGAGTTTTTAGGCAATCATGTTCAGTTCCTGAGGAGTCCCATTTACAAATGCTCACTGCTTCATTTTACCCCCTCCCTGCCTCCCCACTCCCCTGCCGCTATCTCACCGTCAGGCTGTGCTGCGGATGCCTCAGGCTCCCACTCAGCCCTTACGTCTGCCTTCACTTCAGTTTCCTGAAGTTCCTGGGACTGCCTGGCTCTGAGGGTCACCCCACCACCGTTATCTAATCTAGGAGGCTATTTCTGAGTTTCTTACAGTGTCCAAGCCGAGGAACTCCAGCAGTACTGTGGCCATAAAAACAAGCCACCCACTGTAGGCAGGGGCATTGTGAGGTTTGCTGCCTGATCGAGAGCAGGCAAGACATCTTTGAGGGACCTGCGCCAGCAGCTTTGTGCCCAGTGCTCAGATCAAACCCTCCGCAGGTTCACCTTTCCTGCAGGGTCTGTGTTCCCACCCGAGATGCATTACACAGGACCTGGATGTGTGGCTGTGACTGGGGCCAACCTCATCCATACAAATAACAGCTTCTCCTCTTTTCTCCCATTCCAGGGCTGGGAATGAAACCACAGAACTTCTAGACACAGTGTTGGTGGCGCAGGGCTAACCAGCTCACGGGGCTCGAGGTTTGGGAGTCACCTGGGAGGCACAGCACGTACCCTCAGCCACCCTGCAGAATTTCTGAGGGATCTGGAATTAACTGTTCTCCTGCAAGTAACTCACTAATAGACATGATCAGCAATTAAGAAAAACATTATTATCTGTCACATGGGAATGAGGAAATATTCATTGCAAACCTGTGCATGACAGCAGTAGGAAAAGGGTCCAGGAAGGCTAAGAAAATATCAGTGAGACAGTGTCGAGGAGGTTATTGTGGGCAAAGACATAATGGTGGGAGAAGCCAACAAGTTGATCCATGAAAGATGGGAATGAACAGCTGTGCCACAGCAGAGTGTGCACCATGTTGCACTGACAGGAGATAGTAGTTTTCCCCATTAAATATGGGGAAAAGTTCTTCTGAAAGATTCAAGAATCCTTTAATAATCCAGGAAAAACTCAACAAAGAAAAAAGGTGAAGCAATGAGCAAAAGTAATTTAACCAAACAAGGTGCTCTGTACTTATCAAGATGGGCAGTTCAAAAATTCGCTGTTCTTCATCTCTGTCTTGTGCAAAGCCTTCCAGACTGGTCTGAAATGTCTGAGGAGATTTTAATGGGGTCCCTGCCCCTGCCAAACCTTCAACAGTGATGAGGCACCAGACCATGCAGACAGGTCGGTGCTTGGTAAAGCTTCCAAAAGCACAAGTGGTGAATTAGATGCTCACTTATGGCAAAGTGCTTCTGAAATGCAACTGAACTTCCTCCCACATTATCAATGGCCTGAGTACCTTTGGAAATCTGCTCCTTCCACACTGATGTGCCTCCAGCTAAGCATGGTGGACCTGAACTAGTTGCAACCAAACCAGTCCTGGAAGAGCCACGTCAGAGATGCCAGGTTGAGAGAGGGTCAAATGGCATCTACACTGCACCAATACCCTGCTCAGATATCTCCAACTGGAGCTTTCCTAGGCTGTTGGGACACAGCACCTTGATGGCAGCTCAATTTCGTGCTTGGTACATTTGCAACTTACAGCCACAGGCGGAGTTCCTTTTTCCTAAAAAATGTGGAGCCAGTAGAAGGGAATGTAAAAAGCATTTTTTCCTGAAGGTGCAAAAGTTGGGTCAGGTTTTCATGCTCAGACTGCATCAAGATGCCATATAGTCAAGAATTACTAATTTCCTCTCAGGATTGCTGGAACTGGAGCAAAGGCTACTCTTAAGGATGAACGTGAGCAACCCTTAGGTATGTTCTGATTGAAAAAGATCATCTCATTTAAAATTGTGGAGAAATTCCCTTCTGGAACACATCTGGAGGTGAAAGCTGTAATGCACATCTTACTAAGCTGACTGACATCAGAGCCAAACCTAAGTAAACCAGGTTTAGTTAGGACATAGCCCTCGTGAGCCATGAGCTTACAGTGGCACCGACAGGATTTTGTCCATTCCTTTTGGTCATGCTTCTCTATTTATTTAACATTAGCGAATTTATGTAAGTGTAAGCTAAGAACCAGTGGATTATAATAAATATTTATTGAATTTTAACAAATCTGTAGGACCTGTATGTATATTAATCCTCATTATAAGTGCTGCCACTTGCCACTTAACCTACAGAAGCTGTCTTCGAAATTTATTATATTAAATACATATTTGAGATGACTAATTTACAGCATTAGCAGAATACATTTATGTCACTTTCCATATTTCCTGGTTTTGCTGGCTCCTTATTCCTGAGAAACCCTCAGCAACCAGCCAACACGCCCCGAAACTAGAAGCGAAATGAGGATTTTGAGAAGTTCACTGACCACTTTGTAAACCAGGAGTCCTGCGAGAAACAAACGCCAAACCTGTGGAGGACACTGCTAAAGCCAAAGGTCTCCTTGGAGGTTGAAGCAGAGAGCTGATGCCCCAGCGTTCTCCTTCTGGGGGCATCAGGAGCCTGTGCCTTTGCCTCGGACACGTGTTTTGCTGGATAGATAGAAGTCAAAGACCTTCTATCTCCTATTCCTCCCAGGAATGTGATTAAATTTGGTTTTCATGTTCAGAACTTAGTGAAATGTCCACAGATCGTGAATGCCTGATCCCCCTTCCTTTAGGAATCCATGCCAGGAAGCCTGAGGGTCACCATCAGAACTCACTGCAGTCAATAAATGGCTCATTTTGATGCCAGTGACACACACAGACCCAGATTTTCTGAACCCAGCCTCTGAAAGCATCTGTGGGTTTTGCACATATCTGACTTGGGGCTACAATTTTCCAAGCAAGTCCTGGATCTCTCCTTGATTGTTGTCCTGGAAGTGATCGTGCCCCACAGTGAGTGCAGTGAGGTGTGTGCCCATTCCATGGCAGGGGTGAGGTGGGTTGTTCTGCAATAATGGCACGCTAACTCCATTAGAAGTAATGGTAATTATATTGTGACTCACCTTAACGCTACCAGATTATATCCTAATGACTCTTCAGTTAATTCATTTTTATTGTCTGTGTCTTGGCATGAAGTTTTTGGAGTGTGCTGCTAATGCATTGGAAATTAAGAGTGCACGTGGGCCCGTGGGGTGATCTGTACCCAGCTGCATATTTGTGTTTCTAAAGCAAAGAGACTGTGAAATCAAAAGGGATTTAGTCGAGGAATAGGAAGTGCAGCCCTGCCATGAGTCCATCAGGAATGTCACCCTTGTTGGGAGGCAGTGGGAAGTGCAAAGAAGTTCCTGCTGCACAGAGCTCCCCGGGAAGCTCAAGTAGGTGTCATTGGATGCAGGAAAAGTGGAGCAGCAGTTGAATCATTGCCTGTTTTGTAGGGAAGATGTCTGGGACACACACACTGACACCTGCACCAAGAGAAACTGCCTAGGTCTGCCCAAACTGCGGCCCCAGCCTAATATTTTCTTCGTTAACCTTTCTGCTAATGAGGGATAACCACCAGACTCTTGGCTAAGGCTGGAGCTGGAGCTTTCCCTCTTGCTACTTTGTTTACAAGGAAAGGGCTCCTTTTGCCTGGTGTCTTTGTGGCTCATTATGGCCGTAATTTATTTGGGGACACTGTTTCTGTAATGTGCAAATTGCCTTCCTCCAGGGAGGACCCGGCTTCAGAGCGGAGCCGCCGCCTCCTCTCCGGTTCGCAGCTCTCCAGCCACCCAGACGGATCACCGCAGGTATTTTTAGAAGGTCATTCTGAAGCAGCAATTTCATCTAGTGATTTTATCTCCTGCCTTTTAGCAAATATTGTTGTTCTTTTTTTTTTTTTTTTTCCCTCCCTGCTGTTTTAGATGGTGACAGGTTTTAATGTCAACTTCAAATTACCCCATATTTCTCAGCCCAGTTCCTGCGCCAGGACCTCTGCTGACACACAGAGTCACGCTGGTTGTCATTCTCAGCAGAGGGACCAGGACCGTGTGAGCCTGGATGAATAAATTTCTTCCTTCCCTTTTAGAGGTGGTCCCTCGAGACCATTTTTTCAGGCAGAGGGATTTTCCACTCTGCAGGACAAACAGTGCCATTCATAGAAAAAATATGTTAATGGAAGTGAGATTCATGCCAGAATCTCTCTGCCCATGCATCAGGCTCAGCAGCAATGACAGTGCAGCTCCTGCAACAGGCTGCTCCAGCCAGCCAGGCTTCGGAGCTGCTTAAGGAGAAATGCCTGGATTGCTGTGCACCCCATTAAAAAAACCCCAGCATTTTTCTTTCTATTTAAATCAGGATTTTTTTTCCTCTATTTTTCTTTAATTGCGGGCATCAAATTTAAAAGAGCAAATTTACTCAAAAAAAAATAAAACCTCAACAAAACCATCTGGATTTAAAAGAACTACCCCATTTAATAAGAGCTATTTTAAGGTAGGTCAAACCTGTGGCCCGAAAACCCTTGGCAGTGTCCCTTTGATATATTCCAGTAGCCAGCAAAGGGTTTGATGCAAACAGACATACATCTTTTAAAAGAGCAAACTGGATTGCGACAGTTGATAATCTCATTTTGGTGAAGGACTTCTTTCCTGTTGCCTTTAGCTGGAGGCTGAGGTCTCCAGCAGGAGCTGGAGGCAGCACAAGGTTGCCAAGCCCAGCAGCCACATCTTGAGGGGCAGGGGAGTGAAGCCATAATTTGAAATTCCAGCAGAGAGGGTCAACCAGTCACCCACTTCAGAGGATTCGTTCTCCTGTTATGGGTGAGAACAGCACCTGGAGGCAGTGGCAGGCAGCTCAGGGAAGACTGGGTTCATGTTTTCTGCAAAAGAGAGCCAGGCAGGTGAAACCCCCTCCCCCTGCATCACAGTTCCATCCAGGATTTGGTGGTGCTGGTGCTGTAGGTGGCCAAGCAGGAATCATCTCCTCATGGAAAACCCACTCCTGCCTGCTCCTGCCTCTCATCTCTCTTCCCAATGCCACTATGAGCAATGTGTCTTGACACTGTGGTCCCCGTGCAGGAAGGTTCCCAGATGGAGGCAGGGAGGCCTGGAGGACGTTGTTGGTCCTCCCAGAAGTCTTGAAGCCGAGAGGTACCACTCAGAGCAGCGAGAGCTCTTTGCTCAGAGCAAGGCCTTGCACCACCATGAAGTGATTTTCATGCCAGTAATGTGACCTGTACCTCAGTCCTGGAGCCTTTTCCACTCCTTGGAGCACTATTAACTCCGAATTTTGTCCAGCAGGTCCTGGAGGTATTAGTTACATTTACTGGTCTGCCAAATAGCTATTTCTCTCTGGTTTGGCAGGAAGCACCTCATTCAGGAGGGAGATAATTGCCTGGCTCAATAGCTGATCTGTTTTCTACCCAATGATGGTTTCCCTTTTTGAAAACTGATGATCGATCAGTTATGTTAAGGATCACCAGATGTAATATTTACCACATATTATGTTTATTCCAGTGTGGGAGGAATGCATTAGGCTTCATATCATTCAAAAGGGATATTTCTGATGTAAAACTGTGCTGCATTAATGAGACTACCCATCAAGATGGATGGGTCAAATTAAAGTAGAACAAATTGCAGACTCCTACTTAAAAGTCACACAGGAACCTCCAGCCTACATTATTTGTAAAATTCAAATTGAGCCCATTTTTGGCTCAGACATGTTTACATTCATATTGGAAAATATATTAAACTGTATTTAATTATATCCATGTGAAAGGCTGTATAATTTTTTTTTCTTGATGCCACCCAAGATAACTGAACGTCGAGTTCAAGACTTTAAGATACTACTGTAATTCAAATACTGATACTATCTCTGCAAGATAGGTCTGGGAACAGAAGCAAAGCCTTTCCTCTTTTCCAAAGGAATCACAGTGATTTAGGAATCATTTCACCTCCTTTTGTTACATTTCAAGCTTTACATTATATTTTAATAAGTCTGTCATCCTGTACAGACAAAAGGATGTTCAGCTTCTGCTGTAATTAAAGAAAATCACTGCAATGGATAACATCCACCAGCAGATTCCAGTGATCTTGCTTTCAGCACTCCAAACTCTGCTGCTCTTTGCATACTGAACTGAAACAGCACCAGTCTGCAGGCTGCTGCTCTCAGGGCTCATCTCTCCCAAATCCAGCTTCTAGGGACGGGCACTAAATCAGTCAGAGCCTCACTGTGGGATAATTTGTCCCATGCCAGCTTGGCCACCTGTGTTTGGCCTGTTAACACCTCCTGCACTAGCTCTGGGAGCACACAGGGCAGGAGGCTGGCAGCGTGTCCCCAGCAGCACCACAACTATCACTTTGATGTGTCCCAAGGAAATCCCACAGGAGAATAACGCTTCCGGTGCTCCCACTAGCATCCCTGGGCAGTATCCAGAATTTCTTATGGAATTTCAAACCTGAAGCAACTTGCTAGACCAGAGCCACTCCTGCCTACAACCACCATCACCTGGTCAGAGCATCCTCCTGCAGATGTGGAGGAAATCCTTCCAGTGCCACATTCAATAGATTTAAATAGGCAGTGGAGCTCCCCTTTAAGATTTTATTTCTTCCTCTCCCTTAGATGAGTTAGCTGTGGAAAAAATCACCTATAGTTAAAGTTAGTTAATTGGAAACCGTGAATATTTTATTGTCCTTTGTGAGGGAAAGGAATTAAAGAAATGGATTTGGCCTTGATTTTTTCATTTGAACTTCTCTGCTTGAACTGCACTTTTCTATTACCTCTGCAACTCTGCCTTCGTTATGTTATTAAAGGAAAAGTAATTTATGATTGCCACTCTTGCAGTCTCTAATTATTTCTGGCTGTGCATCACAATTATTAACTTGAGTATCCACCCTTTTCCTAACAGGATAAAAGTCTTCCAGCCTCTTTTGGGTGAGTTACTCAGAGGTAGCCATGCATCCATCCTTGCAGGCCACTGTCCCCAGACAATAATCACACTTTTCCAGTTTGATATTGTTTAGACTTCAGTTTAAACAAGCCAGAGATTGGATTTACAGTGAAGATGAAACACAATCACAGGTTACTTAGGGCCTGGGTTCAGCACCCGTGTGTCCTGGAGCATCTTGCACTGCTCATACTCTCCTTCAAGAGCAGGCAATAAAGTACCACTCAGCAACAACTAGAATATCAACATATCACTGCTGTTCTCTTTCTTTTCCCTTGGTTGCACTGGTTTTCCATTTACTTCTGGTGGGTAATGAAGACATCTGTTCTCATCCCAATAGCTCTCTGCAACTTGCTTTCTGGGAAATGGAATAGCAGCATTTCAGCAATTTTGATCAACTGAGAAAATACTGCCCTGTATTATGGAGGTCAGGACAGTCATTATATTCAGGACATTTCTGTGAAAAGTCTCAAGGAAATGGATGATGAATGGAAAAATCAGATTTCTGAAACAAGTTCGGATACCCCAGAGGTGTTTTACAGGTAGATCTCAAGCAGAAATGCCCTGGCCAGGTTTAGTGCTCATGAAAAGCAGCAAAACTCAAGAAAAGGCTGGGAAATCCCCCACCTTTCACAGCAGAAACCCCAGAGCCACTGGGGAAACTCATTTTGTGTCAGTGACTGTGCATTCCCCAGCTCCCACGGCCCCCAGCCCCTCCACTGACTCGTGCTGGAGAAAAGCCTGGGAAGTGCTCTGCTGAATTCCAGGTTTCATCTGTATCAATCATTTTCCCATGTACCAGTACGAAAAATAAGCTCCCTGGCCCAAATACAGCAATCTAAGTGCTGCATGCCAAGCCACACATCTCCATGAGTGAAGCTAGGCGAGACTGCTTTTTGGGTCCAATCTCTCACTTTTCTGTAACAAGACCATTTGTCTATAAAGCACCTCATTTTTATCATCTTTAAGATGGCCTTTATGGTAGGTGTAACTCCATGCAAAGGAAGGAGGGGGGGAAACCCTTTAAGCATTTTGCATTTATAGTTATATGCAGCTTTATTGCATAGTCAGTAAAAATCCCTGCTGATTATGTCATTGCTGAGGCAATCAGGTGCCAAAAATATTTTTTTTTATTTCATCTGAGCAATAATCATTTTCTGCCTGAACAGTAGACCCAGTTATTGTTTCTTCCCTTATGTTTTCATTAATTAGAAGGAAGTGGAGAGGTAACAAACGACTCCCTGGATGCTGAAGTGTACATTTTTCACTGTCAGGTTATAAGAGGCAATGGGCAAAGACAATATATCCTGTCAGATGTGAGAGTACTTATTGTCAGCAGGGCTTGTAAAAATAGAAAGTGTGGTAGCTTTTCTGGATGGAGTTGAAGCTATCTATGGATGGGGTTTAATCTGACTAATTATAACTAAAGGCTTTGGCAAACAGCATCATGTAGCTGCAAGAATAGTGGACAGCGCTTTTTTTTTCCCTATCAAGTCCGTGTGAATGTTAATGTGTGTAAGTGTAAAATCGACTTCTATTAAATCTTCTAAATTGCCAGGCACTCCTTCACCCGCAGAGCCTCGCTCCTTCAGAGCAGCGCCGCGGAGTTACTGGTAAAAGTACTAAAACTCTTTGAAACAGCCATATATCTTCTGGTTTACAGGAAGTGCTTCGAGTGAAGGGAAAAAAAAAGAAAGAATACTTTCCAAGGAGCAGAGGGGAGAAGGGAGTTTCATCTCCAGCTGAACGTCTGGTCAGGCTGCATTTTATCGACCAGCTCCCTGATCCCCACCACGAGGAAGGCAGCCTGGCTGGTGGAGATGAGATCCCTGCTGCAGAGGGACTAAGGAGCAAATCCTGGGGCCCACACCTTGGTGTGGGCATTTCAGGGAGCTCAAGCAGTTTCTTCTGACCCTCTCTTGCCAAGATGGAGCCCCTGGAGGGTGCAGGAGTCCAAGAGACCCAAAACTCGCCAGCCTGACTCTCAGCAGGGGATTCATGGAGATGAGTATTGAGTGGAGTGGGGGCTGCATGGGGGGGAACACTGTCCTGTGCACTCCAAGCATCACCCCAGCCCCTGTGGCCCCTGCCCCACGGCCACCCCACCACTTCCCCAAGGCCTTCTCCAAGGTGAGCTACTGCAGAATATGAAAACAGGCAAGAAAAACCAAGCTGAAGCTTTTCTGGCATGCAAACGATAAGTTAAGCTCTGCTTTTTTTCTGCACTGGTGGATCTCATCTTAATTGCATCAAGCTGCATGAGATTCCCAGATGCAGAGCCTCTGTAGCCATAACCATTCCCACCTTTCTTAGCCCAAATGCTTTGCTAAAACCACCAGTCACCCTTTGCTTTGGCAAGGGCTGAGCAATCTGTAAGAGCCAGGGACAGGCTCTTCTGCTGGGCGTGAGCTGTTTCAGGCTCTTCTCAGAGCGCTGTGAGAGAGACCCTCTGCAAGACCACCCCAGTGTCCACCACCCCACAGCCCTCAGTCACAGAGGACTCCTCTCCTGCACAGGCATCAAACCTAACAAGCTGGTCATTAGCAATGCAAAGCACCGAGCCACAAACCCAGCTCCAGGCCTGGGGAGAGGAGGCAGGAGAGGAAACCTGACAGATGTGAGCTGCACCACTTGGAGCACACACGGCAAGGAGCACTGCCAAGGGTGGGGAATGGAATGGAATGGAATGGAACGGAATAGAATAGAATAGAATAGAATAGAATAGAATAGAATAGAATAGAATAGAATAGAATAGAATAGAAACATTATATGTCCTTATTGTGTATCAGGCTGTGCTATGCAGGTTAACATCTTTACAGAGACATCCCCATTTTTAGCACACCCTATTTCCTGGTCTAAGAACAGCAGCCATGAAATCCACTCTGTATGTGCCAGGAGAAGGTTGATGTTTAGGCAGCTGAAAAAAAACTCACTTCATTTTATTCTGTTGGTTCATTTTGCCTGTCTGAGATGGATATGAAATTTATTCTTGGTTTTCCAATTAATAGATAGTTACTGACTTAGTACCAACGTTAATATGCAGGAAGCAGCAACCGAGTTACAGCTGAGGTGCTCACTGGTTTAATTTGACTTTTGCTCACTGGCTTCAGTGGGATTAGAGACTAACCCAGCCAAAATCTGGCCCAGCTTTCTTGGCAGTGTCTGTCCATAAATGATACGGTAATATTTCCAGGGTATAGCTGTGGGTATTTCACGATTTCACATTCCAGAACAACTATGATGACTGCTGAGAGCTTTTGCTTGATGGCATTGCTGCTGCTTGGATGGCTTTTGGGGATGTGTGTATTTCAAAAAGAAAGAAAGAAAGGAAAGAAAGAAAGAAAGAAAGAAGAGAGAGTAAAAAGAAAATTAAAATTTATCTGGATTCAATGAATATTTTATTTTTCATTCTGCCTAATCCTAAATGTGAAAGGTCAGCAAGGACAGCGCTAGGAAAAGGAAAATGCTGTGGGGTTGATATAGAGGAGACTACCAGCAAATTTCAGCAGTTTTATGCAAGCTGCAGCTCTAGCATGGGAAATAGGTGACACCAGCCTGAGGGGAGGGTCAGGGAAGCCTGGGCTCTGTCCTAGTGCAGCCTGAGCCTGGGGATGGAGGCTGCGCCTGGGTCCCTCCCACACAGGATCCTGCTTCCCCCTTAGAGCATCCCTTTGCCACCATCAGGGCAGCCTGGCACGATCAGAAATACCTCTCCATTCCCCATACTGTGCTAAAATCAGTGAGAGGGACCTGTCCTTGCTGCTATATCATAAAACACATCTATAAAATGAAGAAGGAAGAGAGAGAATAAAACGCAGAAAGTGGCATTGTGTGCAATCGAGCCTTTTGCCCGTGTGAGAAATAGTCTTGGAGTTGCCTTTGCACCGTGTGTGACGGGTTTGGAAATGAAAGATGAGGACTGAGCAGACCTGTGGCCATCAGAGTGCTCTTTGCCCAAGGACATCCCTCCTCAAACCCACGCACGCCGCTGGCAGCTGCCAGTCACTGTGAGGAAGATGTTTTATGGCCTCAAAAATATGAAGTCCCTTGCGACACTCTGCAGGTTTTATCCTCCCTGCCTGGTTCTCGGTGGCTGTTAAACACGAGGGACACTGAGGGCCTTTCCCAGTGCCTGCTCAGCACTGCAGCTCCCAGAGCCAGCACCGCCCGCAGTAATAAAAGGTGATTGCTTCCAAAACTGAGTATCCCCTTCCTTTGGGTCATTCTTTTAATTGACTTCATTAATAAAGGAAAGGCCCTATTCAAACATAACTTCATCTTGCTGGCAGGATATAAGCAGATGTCATAAAGAAAACAACACACACTGTTTTTAACTCAAAACTTTAATACTAAATTGCATTAACTAATAACATAAAAACACCAACCATCTGGCTTTTTGGTGGGAGGACTCTAATTCCATTAGGACTTTAATAAATGTACTGCACTGTAGAGACATTTTACTCTGATAGCCTGGGCAAAAATGAGGAGCGTTTACAAGATTAGTTTACGCAGCAGCCCCGGGATCTCTCGCTTGGAAAAGCTTCAGATGGAGCCAAGGGGACATCACTGAAGGACAGAGATGATGCAAAAAGTACCTGCACTGAGGGGTGTGTTTGGGGCTCTCGGGTGCCCTTGGGTGCAATTCCCTGGCATGTGGATGTGCTGCTGCCCAGTGCAGGGGCAAGAGCTGGTGGGTCTGGCACTAGCAGGGCATCCAGGCTCCTGGTGGAGTCAGCAGGAAAGATGCAGGGAAGGAGTGGATTGCCCCAAATCCTGACATCTTTGTCTCTCTGGGGTGACCACGGTCATACCCAGCACAAAGGCTTGGCGGGGTCCTGGTGGCTTTCTTGTGCATGACTCTGCCAGCCCTCTGTGTCTGCCCTGCTGATAGACCCCAAACCCTCCTGCCCCGAGCAGATCACAGCAACAGACAATGGTTTGGCTTGGAAGGGACCTTAGTGGTCATCTCAGTCCACCCCCTGCCATGGCCAGGGACACCTTCCACGGGCAGGGACACCTTCCTCTATCCCAGGTTGCTCCAAATCCCATCCAGCCTGGCTTTGAACACTTCCAGGGATGGGGCAGCCACAGATTCTCTGTGCAGCCGGTGCCAGGGCCTCACCACCCTCACAGCCAAGAATTCCTTCCTCAAATTTTGTCCAACCGTGCCCTCTTTCAGTTTGAAGCCATTCCCCCTTGTCCTGTCACTCCATGCCCCTGTAAGAAGCCTCTCTCCAGCTCTCCTGGAGCCCCATTAGGTTCTGGAAGGTGCCATCCCACCTGCTGATTTGAGGCAGTCCATGCCAGCTGCCTGTCTGTCTATCCTTGTGCCCACGTGAGTCACTTCTTCCCTTTAGGAAAGGGAAGCACAGCAAACGTCACACTGACTGCAGGAAAGGTGGAGCCTGAAACACACCCAGTCACCAGCAAACTGAATTTCTGAGCTGTGTGATCACCAGCAGCATTCATTTCCCTGCTGCACTGGCAGGACGAAGGAGGCAGAGTCCCCTTTTGCTCTTAGGATGTTATTAAGGTGAATTAATCTGAGTGTGCTGTGAGACATAAGGGTAGCTCTGTGTCCTTCAGTGGGGTTGATCAACAAGCCCTGACTAATGCAACGTGCTGGTTCCTGGCATGCTGAACTTCCCTGGACGAGTACCAAATGGGAGTCAGTGAGGGTAAAGCCTGACAGCATGATTTTTCACTGAGATTAACATGTGACACAGAATTATAGGTCTTCCTTCACGTCACTTTTGTTTTCCCTGGCTCTATTTTCTTTCAACACATTCAGAGCAGATCCTCACCTCTCCGTGTAGCCCAGTTCATGCCACAGTGAGAAGAAGTAAGTGAACAAGGCAAAGAACATCCATGCATGTTATCATTAACATTTTTAACAGGATTCATTAATAATGGGCCTAATTGGGTTATTTTGAATAAATTTCAAACTGGTCTCAATGCCACTCGGCCCTTGTGATAACCTCATCAGAGTAATTACTGGAGCTTTTTTAAAAAGTGTCCAGTGCCCAGGAATATTTGTGAGTGAAAGTGCATTTCCATGTCAGTATCTTTGGAACACAAAGTCGATTTGCAAGGAGTTGCAGTGTCAGACGAAGCTTTTAAAAAGTTGGCTGCCTTCCAGATTATAATTTACATGATCATTAATACTGACTTACTCCAAATATATCAATCAGTTTAAAAAACACCATGTCTCACTCCTTGTTCAGGGAAGAATCCTTAACCAGGTGAATGCTTGAGCACTTGCTTAGCTTTAAGCAAGTGCTTGAGCTGTATTGAATGGCTCGGTGTTAAGCACATTTTCCACTGAGAGAGAGCTGGAATTAAGTCTTCAAAATGCAACATCCAGATGTGGTGCGAGAATAGATTCCCTGGGAAACCCCTGCATGGGGGACGGGTGATGGCCTGCACCCCACAGCCCCCAAAACCTGAGCCTGAGCCACCCTGGGGAAAAGACTAAGTTTTCCAACAGCCTGTTTGCATTTAGACATGCTGCTACAACTGAGCAGATGTAGCTCTTTTCATTAATGCTCCTTATTATCAGCTGAAATAATATTTCCTCGGCTGCCAGCGCTCGCACAGCACGGCATTACCATCAGCCGGGAAACCCCGCAATCCCTTTAACCTGGCCAAGGATCAACCTGGGGTTTTTTCAGATACGGAAAGCTGTAATAAAGCCATCCAGAAAATGACAGGTTACAGGGCTCTGTGATTTGGAAACTGTTTCTATTAAGTTGCCTTCTTGTCTGGTGGCGGCAGGAGGGACGGTGATAGCGGGCCCCAGCCGAGCCCTCGAACGCGCTGCTGCGAGAGCGACTAATGCCATCCTTGTACCTCTGGCTGTTAGTGTCATTTCTCAGCAATACACTGCAAAATAAACACCCTTTGGGTTTTCTACCTAAATCCACCATACAAAAGGGGAGTTGACTTGAATTGCCCGGCTGAATCATTAGAAAATGAATGCTTTGGGGGAGGAAAAAAAAAAAAAAGAAAAGAATTACGTTAGTGATCCCCCAGCTTGCCTTTGTGTCTTTTCTCTTTCAGAAATCTCTCATGTTGCTGCTCTCTGCATTTTTCTCACAGTATTGATACATGAAATAAAGCATAAATAACCTCCCTTTCTATTCTTAAGCCTTCGATCCCAGATCACCCTGAGCCTCTTGCCGATAAGACCATTTTCAGCATCCGCTGGCCTGGAAGTAGGCAGCGACGGTCAATGAGCTTAGGAAATTTGTCCTGTCACCATCCGGGATGTGCTGTCATCCCATCAGGCACCTCTTTGGTCTTCTTCCAGGTGTACTGTGGGAATTTTTTTATCCACAGATGAGCAGTCCGGATGTGCTCAACATTTTGGGGGTATTTCAAGGGTACGGGCCAGGCTGACGCGCTGCCAGTGGGTTTCAGCACAGGGGCTGCCTTGCTTGTGCTCTGGTGACGGGCACATTTTGGTGAACAGACTTAAATTAACCCCGAACTGCCCACATAAACAGCTAGTTTTACATTAATTGCACTTCATTCTGCTCTTACGCACACAGGTTTCCATTTGCAGCAAGGTCACTGGTAAGGGTGTAAAACTCATGATATATGGAAGAAGGAAAGGGGATTACTTGGTCCAAGCCCATCCTGATTTTACTGCTGTCCACTCTTTTTGGTGTTTATGTGGAGCTTCCAGAGATGCTGTTAGCTCTTCCAATGAGGTGATTGCAGAATGATTGCTTTTCAAGGTCAACAATTTAAGTTTTACCACCCTTTCTCCAAAAGGACAAAAGAACAGCAGCAGGTAGGCAGAGATGCATAGATTAAGCAACATGATCAGCTGTTAATTAAAGTCCTTTAGGAGGAGGAAGAAATGACTTAACCCTTCCCATCACTGTGTGAAGCCTTTTATTAGGGGCGGTGTGAAATTTTCCTTTCTTGCCTGTCAAAACTTTCTATTTCCCATCAGTGTCTCTTGTGCTCTGCTCCTCAGTTTTCATTAGAAGTTATCAGACAGAAACATCATTTTTACTCAATATTTCCTGGCCACTTCAGTGTGTAATTGGTTCTCCTCTTCCGTTTTTGTGATTGAACAACAAACATTACATATTATATTTGGGGGATTACATTACATAGTATTTGGGGGATGGGGTGTGTATATTTATTTTATATATATTTTAAAATATTTTATGTATCCTCCCTGTAAGGCCCACAGGAAACTCATGTCGTGGGCTGTGTTCAATGGCACTGAGAAACCAGTTCAAACCACTGTGATTTATATGCTGATTTAACTAACATTGGGGCAGTAAATTAATTCTGCAAGGGTCCTGTCCAAACTAACATTGATTCTGATTTTCTTGAAAATCATCCATTAGCCAAGAATTACTACCAGTGTTCGTGGAAATGCTGTAGTGTCATTAATTGGAATTAATGGATGGGTAGTTTTTATAGGAGATTTGAATGAAGGCAATATTCCTTTCAAAAACCATTTTATTAGAAATTTGCTTCCCAGCTGTAAAAGGCAATGCCACAACAAGCCATTCCACAATGCTTTATCCATGGCTTGATGTGTTTTTAATTAAGGGAAAGCAAAGCAATTTGAAGTGTTTTTATTAAAAAAAATAGCCATATAACAGATAGTTATTTATTTACTGCATAATGGAGAACTCAAACCAAGAGAGGCTGGGAAGGGTCACAGCAGCACTGTCCCTTTTTATTTACTGGATCCTAAATGGTTCTTCTGGGTGTTTGAAAGGACTGCAGGTAATTATTGCTGCCTTGTAAATTGTTCCGTTCACACACTTCTCAGGAGTGAAAAAAAGAGGATAATCTGCTGTAGCTCTGTCCTAAGAACAGCTATAACCCTGCAGGGTTAATACTGGAATTGCTGGAGTAGCCCCAGTCCCGACTGAACTGGGTCAAGCCCAGCTGAGAATGACCCATTTTCTGCCCTTTCCAAGGTGGGCATGAAACGGGAGAGGAGACAAACTGGTGATGCTCCACTGAAGTCAGAGGAGCTCTCCTGATCCTTGGTGTGTGAAGATCTTTTGCCCTGCCCTTCTCATCTCGTGGGGATACAAGAAGCTCTTTTATACACCTTTTCCATGGCACTTGAGGCTTTTTACCAAGGCAGGGTGAGTTGGTGTTCTCTCTTTATGCTGAGAAGGCAGACGTGGAGTAGGTTAAAGGTGTTGCTTTAGACCACAGAGCAGGAGCTCACCAAGCTTGTTATAAAATACCACCCTCCCACCAAGAGAATATGTGAAGGTTTCCTACAGCACTTACTTTAGCTTTTAAACAAAACCAGATTATTTTTTTAACCGTTTCAGTGCCACCAGCACACAGCCACTTGCTGTCTTTTCTTGCCTCTCCTTTCAACTGGGGCTTATTGATCCGGTTGCATTTCCCCTGAAAAAAACCTCCAGTGGTGCAGCATCAGCATCCCGTGCCCGACTCCGGCAGCAGGAAGGCACATGTGCTTTGCATGAGCTGCGTGCAGGGATGCTGCTTCTTTTAAACGTGTGTTTGAAACAGCAAAGCCTGAGGTGAGTGTGGGTGCCAGGGTCGCACAGAACCACAGGGCTCAGGCAGAGGAAAGGACAGCCTGTATCCAGCCACGTGTACATAAACGGGGGAATTACACTTAAAAGCAGTTAAAGGCAGTAGTTTGCTCGTGGTTCAGGTGGGTGGCTCATGCAAACACTCACCTCGAGGCCCTGACCTGCCCTGGCCTGCCGAGCCCACCTGGAGCAGCAGTGCCCGGGCTCCCGGGAGCGGCTGCGCTGCACCGGCGCTGGCAGAAACCCTTCGCAGTCACACTCAAGGACACTCCGCACAGCCCAGCCCACTTGGAAGTGATCTTATTCCCTTTCCCTTCCCACATCGCTCTAGTGTCGCTCTCCAAACAGTCTCGTTCTCCCCTAAACCTGTCCACAACCTTTTAGCAATCAGCGAGGGGCACATGACAGCCTTCAGCTCACAGAAGCTTCCCACTCTGGTGTCGCCAAAAAGGGGCCGGGGCCCTTTTCTGCTGCCTCAGGGCTCCACACACAGAAGGGATGCCAAAGACACATGGACTGTCCTTGGATGGTGGGGTGGGCACAAGGTGCTTGGGGGCTCGGGTGGGCACAGCGAGCTGAGGAGCCCCTGCCTGCTCCTGCCACCACCGTGACCCTTCTCACCAGAGCTGGGCAGGTTTCAGAAAGCCAAGGGGAAGCACCACAGGAGTGAAATGGGGTTGTATGATCAGAATCCTAATTAAGGGCAAAATATTGGAAATATGCCATATTAGAAAGGCTATTACGATTAATAGTGACAATACCACTCTTGGGAAATAGGCAAATTTACACAGTAGCTATACATAAAATTTACTTGAGCATATTCCCCTCTCTACCTTGTTTGCACACTGTGATAACAAATTGCTTGTATACTGTATGGTGGGGGTTTTTTTTTATATTTAAATATTTGAGCCTGCAATTCATTTTGTGAGGAGGGAAAGGCATGTGGAGGTCTCAGAGCTGCAGAGCAAAGTAAATGATGGGTTGTGATATATTTAGCAAGTGATAATGTGAAAAACACCAAAAAGAAAACCCCAAGTATATTGGACAAGAAGGTAAACACAGTAAGAAAGAGCTTAGGTTGGGATTTCCCTAGCAAGAAAAAAGAGTGATTCTCCAGGTAAGATGTGAATCTGTCAACCATGTTACCATATTTGCAATGTTACTTTATCCTTCAATTCTTTATTTCCTTATTAAAAAAAAAAAAAAGAAAGAGAGAGAGAGGGAGTATCAGTGAAGTCTTAGTACAGTGTTTCCACATCTACCAATGAAAATACTGTTTTGGTGGTAAAAATGACAAAATTATTTGCTGTTGCTAACTCTTCGTGTCATTTGACTGCATCATTGTCCTGTCAGATGGAGCATTTATATGATACTTTTATACACAGATATATATGTTTATACACCTATACAACATATGCCAGGCATATATTCCTGTCTCCCACTCACTCATCTCCACAAATACCCTTAGGTTCGGAGAGGAAGGTGGTGTGGAGGATGACACTCGGTCATCATTAGTATGGGATAGCTGTGGATCTCTCTCCTTCGTGGGTAATTAAAAGCTGCTCTGTGCTCTGAGCTGCAGGAGCCAGGAGAGACTCTCATTGACATGCATTCCTGCAGCACACGGCGAGCTGGAGGGCAGCGAGGAGCCCTCATCCCATCCCACCCCATCCCAGGGTGTGCCAGGGAGGGTATCCATCTCTGCTCTGGGCTGAGCTGCTGGGCTGGGTTTGGCACCGTGCTGTGCTGGCAGGGCTGTGGGGACCCTCAACTCCAGATCCTGCTCCAGACTGGTGCTGGGGTAACCGGTTTTCTTCCAACTGGTGACAGCAATTGAGAAAGAAAAGGGAGAAAAGGGTTTCTCCTTGCACCGAAAAAGAAGTCAAAGCAGAAAAGAGCACACTGGAAACTGTGCCATGGTGTAGGCAACAGGCAAACAGGCTGCCTCAGGAGCAGTGCCAGGATGAGGCTTTGTTCCGTGGAACCAGCTTCATAGGTGAAGTTGATCTCACCTGGGAAGGAGACAAGATGGGGTCTAGACCCTCCGAAAGAATAAAAGGCTTCTCTGTGCCATCCCAAGATCCTGGAGAGGCAGTGGCTTGTTGCTGGTACATTCCAGGGCTATTCCACACAAACCCTTTTCCAGTTCCACGCGAGGGCCAAGGCCCAGCAGATTCATGGCGCTGCATTCCCACCCCAAGCAATTAGTCACACCAAAATTGATTTCCCCTCTCTCTTGGGTTGTTAGGGGACACCCTGTTGCCAAAAATGCAGCGCCTATTAATCCTCATTGGAAATGCAGGCCGGGTCCCCAGCTGGTGCGAGCTGTCAGAGCTCCCTGAAGCCCGCAGAGGTTTTATCATTTGGATCAACTATAGATTGCCCCAAAGGCTTTAAAACCAACAATTCGCAACACCGGCACAATGCCTGTTACTGATCGCTCTTAAGACACCCACCTTCCTATTTAATAAAGCCTTTCAAGTCGCTTTGTATTTTATTCATAGGAGCTGTAAAAAATCCAAGGACCCGGTATAAAGACTCATTTATTCTCTTCTACATAGCACTATAAATTTACACTGCATTTGCAAACTAAGAGCCCGTATCTTAGGGCAAAGCAGAGCTCCAAAGTGAGAGCAGGAATGGCTTTCAAAAGGCCAATCTGTCCCAACTAGGGATTGTGTCAAGAGCTCAAATTTACAGCCACAAACCCTGAAAATGAGAAATTAGATACATAATTTAGTTACATTGTTAGAGCTGCCTTGGCTATTTAAAATAAAACTAACACTGCCTTTTACCAGTTTGCAAATGCAGAGCACTGATCCCTCTCATGTGTGAATATACAGCGTGGGGAAATGGGGTTGGAAGTGTGTTCTGTGGGGCAGAGACACTGAATGCACAGTGCCATTGGGATAAATCCCACTGCATGTTGCTTTTCATCCTGTGCATAAGAGTGACACACAGGTGTAGCTAGAGGAGTGACCCCATAAATAGACTGAGGTGGCTTAAAACACTCTTTACCCCTCTTACAGGTCTCTTTGTGCCCCCTCATTTGAAGTCACCACAAAGGGTGACCCAGGAGCCACATGCACCAGCACTGGGATCTCTAAACCGAGGCACCTTCAGCACCCAGCCCTGCTCTGCTCCCTCCTCCCTTCAGCTCCTGAGCAGGCACTGGGGCTGTTTCCAGCTGGCCTGAGCGATGGAGCCACTGATACCTCAGTCCTGGCTGCCCTTTCTCTGCATCAGCAACCTGCTGCACCCATGAAATTCCCCAGGCTCTGCTGCTCCCAGCTCTCGCCTTCAGCTCATTCAAGTAAGCCGCAAAGTGGCACAAATCCAACGTGATCAAATGCTTCCTTAGTGTCAGTCTTTTCTTTCAAAGGACAGAAAGGAAAGGGTACGGTGGGATATTTATGAGCCTGTCAAGCTCGCTGCTCGCACCAGAAAGTGCTCTCAGGTTTCCTTCCTCGCCGAGGAAGGGACAGAACAAGTGCTGGGGAAGGGCAGCCGTGTTTGTGGGGGCTGAGCTGCCAAGGGTGAGGCACCTCCTCAATTGTCACAGGCGGGGTGGCATCACACAGAGTCACCCCAGGGGAAAGCCTGGCCCAGGCACTGACAGGCTGCAAATCTGGGAGTTTTTTGAGCAAAAAGGGTTTGGGGACACAAGTGCTGCTCCTTCCCTGAATTCAACCATGGCATCCAAGGAACTCTCTGCAGGACACAGGGCGACAGGTTTGAATATTGTCCTGCCATTTTTCCCGCTTCCTTAGAGGATAAATGTATTGTGAAAAGCCTTCTATTGTCTTTGGTTTTGAGTGTAAAGTGCCACATGTAACTGAGAAAACACGAGCAGGGACTGTGCTTTGTGCTCCAGTGGGAAGGTGGCACTGTTTGTGTTGGACTGCACCTCCTAACTTGCCCTTGCTTTAAACCAAAGTGCTTAAATCTGTTCAGAACTGGGAAAACACTGTTTGCTTCTCATCTGTGCACAGGTAGTTTGCCATGTTGCTCCCCTGCAGGAAAATGATTGAAGCAAATTATAAGTGGTGCCTCTAAAACTGAAGGGCAGATCCTCATCGGCTGCACATCAGCGCAATTCCTTTGATTTAAACACACGTTTGTAACTGCTGAGGAGCCTCCAAAATGAGAGGACTGTAATTACAGCTGTATGATAATGCCTTCTGCCACATCAAGTGGAGGACTATTGACAGCGAGCAAAGACCTGAGAAACACTGATAAGGATGAACTGCAAGCCCAGTCCTCCAATGTGATTCCCCACGACCCATGATTTATGACCCCAAATTAGCTGCCTTGTCTTCAGGAGGAACTGGCCAAGGGTGGTTTTCCTTGGAGCACCGTGCCAGGAAGGTGCCAATATCATACGTGTTTCTGAGTGGTATCTGACCTGCCATTGATCTGTCGGGGTCACAGATGTCCTCTGAAAGATTTCCTTTAGGCTCAAGGAGAGCAGCATAATTTGCTACAGTGATGGTTGTCCTGCTGGCTCCTCATCTGAGGAAAAACAGCCACTCCTTTAGGGCCATTGCCAGGAGACATCAGAGCCTCCTCCTGACCCTTCTGACCCATCATCTGCTTTCCATACCCTCAGGGAAGGTGGAAGGTGTAGGTTTTTGAGCAATTATGCTGGGTTTTTTTCCTAAGAGCTTGTAAGTGTGCTGATCTCTTGGCCAGCTAAGGTCTAGGGCATGTTGATCTTACATTTTATGGGGGGGAAATCAGATCACTGCTCTGGTGTGTGCTGGGAGCTCATGGTTCCTCCTCTCAGGTTTGAAGCAATGTTGGATCTCCTCGGTCAATTTTTGGGGCAGATGAGATCTTCTCAAACAATCAATTTATCACTTCTTTAGTTTGAATGAAGATGAGAACAACAAGAAATTTTTGATGAGTGATGGCCTTGGACACTGAAATTTTCCTCTTTTCATCCAAAACCATCTGAAATGCTTGGCCTTGGTTTACACCTCAAAGTTTTTCTTTTCCCCTCCATTTTTAAGAAAAAGGGCAGCCAAGCCTTACTTCTTACAGACCAGGGAAGTAATAGCTTGTCATTTGAAAAAGGTTTATGAGCTCTGATTAGTGACCCTTTGTCTCTTGTACATGTGCTTAGGGGGCAAGGGAGGAATTCATGCAATGGCAGAGAAAAGGCTCACATTCATTTCTACAGAGCTGGCACTGTGCTGTTGAAGGGAAAACCCCAAAACAGGTAAAAGAGACCCTAACCAGTTATTCAGCATGTGACCATGCTGAGAATACAGTCAGAAACACAAAGAGTAAAATTCCAAGATTTATTAACGCTATCATGCTTTCCCTAAAAGGATAATCAATGTACCCAAAGTCTCTGAATCAATATTTGTCCTTCTCAGGCAAGCTATGGTAAAGAAATATTCCCAAAAGCACTCACTTCTGAGATTTTGTCTGTTGCATAACATTTCAGTCAACTGCAGAATGTCTCCGATAATGATGATAAATAAGTATAAAGCCTACAGTGGGTCTGTCTTATAGAGGAAGTAAAATAGACACTTATGTGCTTGGTAACAAAAGTTCAGCCCCAAGTAGACCTGACCTCGTGATCTTTTAAATGTATGGCAAAGATTTTATCCACTAGATTTAGGTTAACAGCTCTGGGAATTCGCAGGTGTTAAATTAACCACAAGAGACAGTTTCCTAAGTGCAGCAGAAACACACTGAGCATGATAAGGAATAATAATTAAAAACTGAATTAGAGGGCTGTAGAATTTAAGGAAAAGTATGTGGCTTTGTTTGTACAAAAGTGGCACCTACTGAGGAAATAGGTCTGGTGCTGTGGGGTACCCCAGGGCAGTAGTTCAGGTACAGCTCTGTCAGCTTCAGCAGAGACCTGGCCACGGCCCCTCTGCCAAGGCAGAGACCTCCTTCACCCAGCATCTGTGAAATCTGGACATCCCATAAACCCCAGGGTGCCCCAGGTGCTGCACTGGCAGTGGGCAGCTCCCTTGGGAAGGGGACTGGGCTCTCCAAGCAGTGTGGACTCCTTCCCACAGTGCAATTTTGCTGCAGTTCTGGCAGAGCCAAGCCTTTAACTCCTGCCTCCTTCCTCTGAGTCCTAATGCGGAGCAGGGCACACACCCAAATGCCTCTCAGCTATTTCCTTGCTGACCCATTGACCTGCTTTCTAGGTTCACTAAACACACAACTAATCAAACACTGTTTCAGCTCAGGCACAAAATCTGAGGTATATGAAACCCTGCAAATCATTATTCATTTCTTTTTCCTCACCCACACAGCCTTCTCATTTTCCAGGTGTGCCTCTTCCTGCATGCATGCTCAGCATGAGAGATCACACATTTCTGCAAATTTGGCCAAGATTTAGGCTTGCAGATAGTGTCCAGTGCTATCAGCTGAGCTGGAGTTCTGCATAGGTAATTATTGCTTCAGCAGGGTTCTCAGTAAGGCTCCACAGAGATTTTCCTGCTCTTGGCTCCTTGCTCGACTCCTTCAAAGCCATCAGATTCAGGCACTCTCAGGAGGCTGATCCAGGAGCCAGGGTGGTTGTTAGCAGTGAGGAGTGTGGGGCATAAACACAGCCAGCTACAGGGATAAAGGCCAGCATTTCTCCTCCTGATGGGCAGCAGCATCTCCCAAGGCTGGTTGTGGAAACCCTCCTTTGAGGTGCTTAAAGATACACTGGACAAGAGTGAGAAATGACTTGGTGGGATTGGTGCTTGGAGCTGCCAGGTCATTCATTCCCCAGCATCCATGATTCATGTATCCCAGAACGTGACAGTCTCCCTGGCAATCACTCGGTAACGATATTAGAAGTTGCCTGGTTATTGAAGCCATAATTACTGCATAATTTGCAGCTGTAAGATCTCATGATAACCCTCTCCCTTGCAGACAGGAAAAAATAACCTGGTGTTTTATTTACCCTGTCAACATGTGGAACTTGCCTTACAGTGTAATTACATGGTCAGTAGTTACATGGCTCTCTGGTTGATGGTGTCCTGTAAACAAATAAAGGCCACAAATTCCACCTGTGGGGATTCAGGCACTACATAAAAACAACAGGGTTTTTAAAGCCCTCGGTGTGTGCAATGCTGCACTGAGGAAACTGCGTGCCCAGTTCTTGCCCTTTGCTCCTGGTGTCTGCCATGCAAACAGCTTCTCCTTGCAGCACCACCCGATCTGCATGGTCTGTACCTCAGGTGTTCAGTCAGTGTCACAGCATCACCTCCAGGGCCTAAATTTAGGTCAGCATCTCTGTCTCTGACACATCTGTGCTATAGAATTGAATCACAGAATCATTTAGGTTGGAAAAGACCCTGAAGATCCTCAGGTCCAGAATTTTGTGTTTGTGTTCTCAGCTTCCTCCCCAGCAGGACAATATCCTGCTAGTTTATCTAATTTACTGATGGAGAAGGAAGCAGCTTCCTCATGGTCCCCAAGGACTCATGCTAGATAAGGACTTGGGTTTCTAGAAGCCAAATCCAACCTCTTGACCCCCCAAATCCAATCTTTCTCTCTGCTAGGATATTGCTTTTGGTGAGTTTGCTCCCTGCTTTTGAAATCTGCTTCACTGCACACCCTGGGAATGTGCAGAGTGTGGCAGGGGGAGGGCTGGGATAAATCTGAGGAGCTTTCTTGTTTTGTTTATTTATATGACCTTAAAGATGATGTCCGTGCATGATGTTGAACATGACGGGGGGGAAGCTGACAGGGCAGTAAGTTCTGGCTACCGCAGAGCAAAATCAAAATTACATAAAAATATCAATTGTAAAATTACTCAAATCCATTAGCTTAATTAGCATCATTAATCAAGGCAAAACATTTGATACGTCATGTACTTTCACAAGAGATAAATGAGGCTTTGATGGGAGCCCAGCAGGTTGCCCTGCTCCTGGATGTGCCGGTGGCTGCCTGGACGTGGAGGTGAGGCTCAGCAGGCGCGGGCCACGCTGGCAGCTCGGAGCAAACGCCGTCCTCTGAGCGGGGTTCCAGCTCAGTGAGGGGCTGGCAGCAAACTGGGCCAAACCTGGCCAGGGTTTCACACTGTCAGGCCCATCTGCAAGAGTGTAAAACTGCCTAATGGGCTGCACTCACGCAGTATCATCCCCTGGTCTCGACTGCTTTTGTGACAAGGTTAGCAAGGAAACAGCAAGGATATCAGTAATTCCTGTAGCAATTACAATAATAAATCCAAAGCCTGTGCTACACTGTTTTACTTGAGGAAGGGAGATTCACTGAGCTCTTGCTTTTGTTTCCTAGGGCGATCTCTGGGGAGAGCAATATTTCTCTATCTGCAAACCCTTGCAAGGAGAAACACTTGAGAGATCTTGATAGCGTGCAACAGCACATCTGCAGATTCCCAAGATCATATCTGTCTTGGAGGGCACTCTGGGCTCTCATCTTCCCTTTTCTCTCTGGGATCACACTGTTGTGGTCAATCAGGTCTCCTGTGTGCAGCCCAGGGCACTGGTGATTGCTGCATGAGTTTCTTCCCTTTGCATCAGCACTCAGTTGTTGCTCATTCCCTCTCCCCGTGCCAGGGCACATAATTGAATCTTCTCTCCTGCTCCTTGTAACAAGACCCAGCTACAAAGGCTAAATGCTTTATTCCCAAGAAAAGCCTTAGAGATAAGATTCACCAGCTGTGGCAGCACGGTGCGGGTCTCAGTAAGAGAAATAAATGTCCCTTCACTCCACCACTATCTTTCCAGCACTTTATCTGCAATGAGCCCAAACACAATTCTCAGCTATTTGTATTGCTAAATATAATAAAGGAGAAGTCAGCAGTTTCTGAGGGATACACTTCCATAAAAAACAGTTCGATGGCATTTTTCTGCATTAAACACATTATTCAAGGGCTTTTCTCCTTTCCAATATCCAGTTTCTGCTGGGTGTACATGTGGTTGAAGCTTCCCTCAACATATCAGACACCCAGACTGTCACTGAACTGCAGAAAGCTTGGTCCAGTTTTGGAGCTGGAGCTGGATTTATTAATCCTATTTGAGGATACCTGGACAGTAATTGCCAGCACAGTGATGAGGAAATGATGAACTGATGGAGAGCACTTCTGGCTCTTTGATGTGTGCCTTTTTGTTTTCCTGAGCAGTAGCTGATCAGATGGGCCTGGCTGGAACCAGCAAGGAAAGTCAGACTGGAGAAATGCAGGGGTTTTAAAGAACTCTGAGGCAGACTTGCAAGCTAAAGACACAGCCACAGCCTGTCATCCCGAGAAGAGCTTTTCTGACCACCCCTGTCTCCTTCCTGAGTCTCAAAGGCAATGCAGCTTTTCTCCCTTGCTTGCTCTGAGCAGCACTCAGAGACAGATGAGTTTTGGGCTCTGCTTCGCACCTTGATGTAAACACTGTGATGATAAAGTAATCAAAAATGGGTATACTTGACTGTAAGCCTTAATTAACTATTAATTAAATTTTATGAACCCACTAGTAAAACTGATTATAGCAAGCAGTGACTAAAAGGCTGCAGTCAAAGCAGTTAATGTATCACTCATTTTTATGTGGAAAGAGGGCTCATCGTTTCCCTGAGATGGCCAATACATAAGGATCCCTCCTTGCTAAATCAGTCTGGTCGTTTTCCTACATGCCACTGATAAGGAAGTATTTACGAATTTATTCCTAAATTCAAAGTATACTTCAGGCCTTAATTTACTGTCGTAATTATATCACTGGCTCAATTAGTCCCCAATAAAAACGTTATGCTATTGTATCAAAGAAATGTAGTACCTTTGAAGTAAATGGATTCACTTGCAGAGTAAGAAATCTTCTTTTTTATTGTGTTTTCTCATCTGCTACTTACAGCCACCCTTGTCTTAAATTGCCCTTTTCACTCCACTCCTCGCGAGCGCAGTTTGCGCCTGAGCTCCGGATGCTCGTGTGGAGTGAAATGCTCCTCTTAGCCTTGGGGCTGCATCGGGAAGCTCGGTGGTAACTTCTTCTCGTTAGAGCCTTGCCAGCCTCATTTGCATGCTGATTTACATGCGCTGCCTCCGATGTTTGCTCTGCCACACAAAGGCTGCGGGGTCTGTGGGTTTTTTCCTCCACTCCCCTGCTTTGTTTCCTTCTTGGCAGCGATGGGGCCGTGTTGGGAGCTGCAAGGAAACGTGTCTGTACCTTCTGTCCTATGGATTTTCTCCTATTGCATGTGACAAGCCCTGGCAGGGCTCCCCACCTCATTCTACTGACCCCAAACCAGCTAAGACTGACACAAGAAAAGAGTCCCGTGTGTCCCTGCAGAGGAACCACTGCAGAACCTCTGGCTGACCCATCCACAGAGTTTGGGGACAACGTGGAGCTGCAACGGATGCAAAGTCCTTGTCTCAGAGAGTTCACCCTCCAGACAGGGCAGGAAAAATGGTGAAATTGGACAAACAGTGTGTCAGAGGGATGAGGTAATAGCACAGCAAGGAGAATTTGGCAGGAAATCTATGCTCTGGCTAGACAGCACAGGACACAGATCCGTCTAAGAAATGGGAACGCGTTGCCGTGAGCAGGGTTCTTGTGGGCACGGAGCTCTTTCAGACGTCATTTGGCATCACTGCCTGCCCTCACTTCAGCGAGCCTCTGGAGGCCTCTGATTTTCAGACTCAGGGACTAAAGAACCATCCAACTGTTCATCCAAAACGTGTTCATCCAAAACGTTGTTCAATGTATCTTTGATTGACTTCTGGATGTGTGATAACAAGATCACCTCCAGACCAGAACTGGGCTCAAAACCAATGGTAAAATTAGCATTTTCTGAGAACCCTCTACCAATCCAGAGCTCTGAACTGGTTGACCTTGGAAGAACACATCCCTCAGCAGCCACCAGCCTGAGATCTGCTACCTTCCACTCACAATATACAGAAAAGTTTTGCAATGAGCCCCTTAAAAGATTATTCTTCCCCACAGAATCATTTCTCAGTTCTGGCCAGGGCTGGTTGCACAGCCCCAAGATGTGACAAGGGCCAATTTTGTATCTTATCTGCATTTCCTCTCCAGCAAAAGCATCTGCCTGTGGTTCAGTGTGTTTCAGCTGCCAGTGCTGGTGTCTCCAGTTTCTCCCAGCCCTGGGCAGGGAATGCCATGGGTTAACCAAGTCACACACCAAACACAAATCCCTCACTGTCCCCATAATCCATCCAGTCATATTCCCAGGCTGGGCTGGGTGTCTATTTTAGGTGTCCCTGGAGCTGACATGCCAGTGGGTATGGCAGGTCTGTTCTCCCAGCCAGGTTGGTGACCTTCAGCCAGCTTCTGCTGTTCAAAAAAAGTCACTCCTGAGCTCCTGTAGATAAAAGTCCCAAGTATCCCTGCTTATCCCTAAGAAGATCCATAAGAAATGGTGCCCAGGTTTGTCCACTGGCAGTGAAGCCATAATGAGGGAATATCCCCGTGTCCAAGTGCACAGCATGTGAGATTAATACTTCCTGTGTTGTATTTATCAAAACCAACATATTTGGCATTAAACATTAAAACCTCTAAATATTTTAAACCTGGAGGACATTCTTCTTTTCACGTCTTTATGGTAGATGGAGTTATTGGAGCCTACCATTTTCCCTCACCTCACACAAAAATGTGCTAAAAACCAAAGTAAAAAGAAAGTGAAATTTCTTTGCATATACTGTTTTCTTAATGTCTGACTTATTTATTTTAGCTGACAGTCTCTGTGCCCAGGTCCATGGCTGCTCTCTCTGTGCTACCTGTATTTATCCAGGTGGCTTTGTGCCTATTAAAAAAGGGAATGTAGCAAAATTAATGTATCTTTTACAGCAGGAGAGCTGAATTTATTGGTCTCACCACAGAAATTAATTTAGCACTCCCAGCTCCCCCTTGCTGAACAATAAAGACACAAAATGAAACTGCCACACAAAGTTTTGACAAAATTCACAGTCATATTAAAAAAAAAAAAAAAAGCTACGGGTAATTTACCACCAAATCTGAATCAGCCTTTTCTGCCAGGGATGCACCAGTGACACCACGAAGGGAGTTTCTATACCTGGGGGCTAGATACAAGTGCAGGATGGAAAGCAAACAGATTTATCTTTATTTTTTTTCTCAGATTGGCGAATAAATTTGGGTAATTAAGCAGATTATGGGGCTTGTGGAAGGCAGCATCCATTGGCCTCATGCACCCAGTGGTGTGTGACCAGAGTGATGGTGGATGTGTGGGGCCAAACGCTGCTGTGCATGGAGGTCCAGCTGCGGTGGAAAACACAGCTCAGAGGAAGCAGAGGTTGTTCTGCCTCTCATCTGGTCCCACACCAGGAAGAATCAAGCCAGCACATCCTCTGGATCAATAAATAATTTACATGTCAGTCCCCACCTCTCTCTCTGCACCCTTGTTTTAATGTTTCCTAAATATAGAAATCAAATATNCCATTAGAACAAAAAAAAAAAAAAAAAAATAAAAAAAAAAAAAAAAAAAAAAAAAAAAAAAAAAAAAGAAAACCCAAACCAACAGAACAAACAACTTTTTTGTATTGAGGTTGATTGGGCAGTGGGTGGTGAAAGATTTATCCCGGCAGTAAAGCTGGAAAATGGCTATAAACCTCAGCAGAGTGTCTGTGTGCCGGGTCCGAGGGAGGCTAATTGTTTGTTTGTTCTTCGTGTTTATGGTTTATCTGCAGCTCAGCTGACAGGAAACCTAAACCTGAAGGAAGCAGCACATCAATCGCCATTATCTGCCTTCCGTGCACACACCCCGGGCAGAGCCAGGCAAAGGGGCAGCTCGCACACCCAACCCATCCTGGACCATGCTGTGCTCTGGGGTGCACCAGGGATGCAGGGGAAGGAGGGAGAGAAGAGCATGGACTCACCAGCACTGAGCTCACCTCCCCCCAGAGCCCTCTGCCACAGCAAGGACAGCGGTGCTGGTTGCACAAGAAAAAAAGGGAATGGGATTTTTCCTGCAGTACTGCCCCCGAAAGAGAGATGATTGTTCTAAAAGCAATGTGCGAGTGCCACCAGCTTTGAAATTCCCTTGGGATTTCACTTCAGTGATTTCCTTTACCCAGAAGGTGCTTGGGTGGTGGAGTGAGTTTCAGAATTCAGTGGTTTTAGAGCATGATAAGCATTAGTGCAGTCAGAGCAGCACTGATTGCTGTCCTTGTCACCTCCCAGCCTTGATGGGATCTGTGGTGTCTCTGTCAGGACACTTTGCACTGGTGTGGCACAGCAAGCCCACCTTGGTGAAACCAGTCCAAGCCACCACTGTGGGGCTTCAGCCTCTCCAAGGGATGAACATCCTGCTAGAAGGAGCATGACCTGGACCTGCCTGCAGGCACTGAGGATGGAAGCAGGACGGGGCTGAAGGAGCTAACCCTGGGGGAGCATGGCACATGAGCCTGTCCTACAATGGTCCAGAGCACAGTTGCATCTTCTGAGCAGGTTTGTATCCCTGCCAGAAACACATATCCCCCAAAACACCGGCCCCACGCCGCGTTGCACTGGCCCTGTGCCTCTTGCACTGCTGCAGAGATGCTCCCGCAGGCTGGGACACCCACGGTCCCTGCCAGGGCCCTTGGGCAGCGAGGATAGAGAAGTTTTGCTGCACCATAAACTTCTCTTTAGAAATAATTCCCTGCCTCAGTTTCCCCGTTTCTTCGTTCCCCTCCCGCACTGCGTCACTGCCAACATGGCTGCAAGGGCTCTGAGTGGGAGCAGGATCCTGGAGCAGGGATGTGCAGTGCCCCACACACCCCAGACCCAGAGACACTGTAATGATAACTATTGATTTTCCAGTTTCCTTCATGTTTCGTGGGGTGTTTTTCTGGAAATGGTATAAATAGCTGTCTCTGTCCCTATCCCAGGGCATGAGACAGCAATGTATTTTTTTCACAGTCCAAGGAAATAAAACGCAAAGTTCATTTCGCAACGATTTAAAAGTTATATTAAGGTCCAGGGTTGGATGAAGCAGGAGCAACGTGCCTGTAAGTAGATAACTCCAGAGCTGGAGTGACCGCTGGGGTAAGTCACAGCTGTTACATTTGATTTATCCCAGCGCAGGGGCTCCAACCCTGCACCCCAGGTTTCGGCTTACAGTAACGCTGTGCTCCCCATCCTGCAGCAGAACCCACCCCAGTAACACACCCGGGGACATCCAGCTGCTCTGCAGCCACTCCTCGTCCAAAAAGTGCTCTTTCCATGCAGGAATGCACTCACTGTATCCGTGCTAAATATAGCAACAGAGCACACGGGGAGTGTGGTCCCTCGCCCCTGAGAGCTGCAGGAGAGATTATTCATTTTCAGTCTGTTGTACCTTCACACTGGCAGGAATTACTTTAGCCAAGGGGATTTAATAAATGATCTGTTCATAAACAACTGATCATTTTTCCAGCCCCACTGCTGCTCGCATCCCGAATTTCCAGAGGAAAAGGGGGTGAGAGCCCAAGCACAAGCAGTGCCTACAAGCACAGAGAGCCACGCATTGGCACAACCTTGCTCATTATACTTCCAAGGTATTAAAAAGTCTGGGTGTGATAAGGAAAAAGGAGGCTGTAAAACTTCATCCTTACCTTCCAGATAGTGGAACTGATCTTGCTTTTATTTATGCTGGTGTAAAGCAAAAGTAATTCCATCAGTGCTGCTGGTGCAGAACCCGAGCAGGTGATCTCAGAAGCGTGCCCGGACTCTCGGCTGGGGTTTTCTACTTTTAAATCTATTAATTTGACAAAGATTTTCTTGAGCTGCTGGAACTGCAGATCCAGCCTGCAGGGCTCAGAGTGAGGGGGGGTGAGAATGAAGCCACGTGTGCATCTTTTCTGCATCTTTTATCATCTCCACTTGCATTGTTCTGTTTGATATGATTTTAAAGACAGCTGACCAGATTTTCCAGGTGGGAAATACAGATGGAGTGGACATGCACAGCCCCATCATCCTACATGGGGACACGGGTATGTGCTGGGGGTTACCCTGCCAGCAGTGGATAAGGGTCCGGGGGTAACCAGAGTTAAATGTGCCCAGATAAATGCATGTTCCCTGCTTGTGGACTTAACCTCCTCTCACACTTTTTTCCCCTTGGTGACAAGAGGAAAACGAGTCCAGATTTGCATGTGCACAAAGGAAAACAAAATCATGTCCTTAACTCAATACAGGCAATCCTAATTATTAGTCATTGTTGTTACGTTAATTATTATTACTGCCGCACAAAAGGATTGTAAATAGATAACATCACCTTTTCTTTTGCACCATGTAGTGGGCTTTTTTTTTTTTCCTCCGGCATTTTTCCTTGATGGTACCAATTAAGAAACCACAAGACAAATGTTGGGGAATCAGCTTGCGGGTGGTAATTTCCTTGCCAGCGAGGACGCAGCGCAGAGCCCGCAGCCTGCTGCTCTGCAGGTACCGCACGCTGCAGTGCTGACAGCAGTAAAAACTTGTCTCTGACAGTAAACTAAGCATGTATGACCCGGAAGACATAGAGAGCAGATAAGGGCAGGAACACAGACTCCATTTAGTGCTATTAAAATGGTTAAGTAGACTTACGATCAGAGATGCCAGGCTGAAATTGGAGACGCTCGGAAAGTGAGGAGTGGCAGATGCATGGCCGGCAAGTCGGGCTGCAACTTGGGTCCCTGCAGCACAGACGACTTGTGCCGTGTTTCCAGGCTGGGAAATTTGAAAAAATAAGAAGGTTTCACTGGGAGAAAGTGTTTTTCGCAAAGCAGCATTTCTGGGAATCTTACCCAGAAGGGAGAAGCAGCTTCAGCATCACTTTGTGGGACTGTGACAGGCATTGCAGGGAGTGAAAAGGTTTAGTCTTATTGAAATACACAGAGACACTCCTGGGTACAAACCCACACCCTGCAGCACCACTGACCAGGACGGGACACCCAGAATTTTAAACAATTTGGTTTTGGATCTGGGTTGGCTGGGGAGGTCTGCAGGGAGCAGTGGCCCAGGACTCAGTCCTAGCCCTGGTGCCAGGACACAGCTGTGATCCTTGTGACACCAGTGATGCTCGGGACAGTCCGTGACTCTTCCCCCCACTCCCTCCAGTGCCACAGAGCTGTGCTGCCCCCCCGGGACCATCAGGGCAAGGACTACTGAGTCCAACACCCAAGCACAGCTGTAACCATGCTGGAAAACCCACTCATGTGGTGTTTGAGGGAACAAACACCTCTTGTTTTATTACCATTTATGTGACAAATTGATTTATGGTCGATAGTGACAGAAAGAGCCTGACACAGAAAAAATATTTTTTTTAATCAAGGAATGATCGCCATAAAGAATGTGCTATATCAGTCAAATCTACCCAGCTGCAAACACCCTATATGGTAGCATTAAGAAGATGTATTTATTATAAACAACTTTTTAAGGCAGCTGAGGCTTGGAGGATTTTGACACAGGAAAGGATGAGAAGTATCATAATTCCATATGTGTCCAGGCATTGTGGGCTTCTTAATGAAATTTCCAGGGTTTGTGGGAGCTCTTGATATACACCCCTTACAGCTGTCAGGAGTAGTACAGGTCCTGAAATATTTATTATTGCTTATTTTTTGCCCATATCCCTATTGCTTCCCTTGTGCTCCATAACACTGAGGTTCCCTGACACTCATCACCCAACCACTGTGTCCCCGTCTGATGCCTTCTGTCCCTTGTGTTCTCAGCCTTCCTTCTCTCCAGGAAACTCCAAGGTGCTTTCAGAAGGAACCACATGTCCCTCAACTCAGCAGCCTCCTCTCCTTGTCCCTTGGCTCTTTGGTCCCATTTTCCCACCCCTTTCCTCTGTTACTTTCCATCCCATTCTGCGGATGCCCAGAACCCCGGCTGCTCCATCAGGACAGCAACAAGACAGGAAAGAATGGAGGAATAACATTCTTCAAAGGGTAAGCCAGCGGGTGGATTTTCATGCCTCCACCAGCATCTCCCTCCTACTCCTCCCACCCATGGGAGTGTGTTCCCTGCCTGCCATCCCTTCCCCTCCATCCTATTACAGACACAGCAGTCGATCATTTGTTTCCTGTCCTTGAGGCATTGCCAGCGTGTGACCTGCCGAGATGGCTCCAATTCTTCACTCTCTTCCTCGTGGCTGGTTGTTTCCCCATCTCTCTGTGCAACAGCAAACACGAGTCGTCCATGGCTTCGCCCCACGTCTTTTATATTCCACTCTGTCTTCTGAGGGTGTGCTCGTTGTTAAAAATTCACATTTACGCTGGTTTTGAAGATGGTCTCTGGAAAAAAAAAGCTGGGTTTAGTTTGTGTCAGGGAGGTTTGCTCAGTAAAAGTACAGAAGTAAATGAAGCCACCAGGTAACAGCAAGAATCCAGACTAAGATAAGGAGAGAGGAGCAGGAAAAGTGCTTCCTGCTTGGAAAATTTGATCCAAGTTCTTTTTGATCTTTCACCCCTTCTGATTTTGGGGAATTTGTCCAAAACAAAAAGTATCCTAATTCATGCAAACAATTCATGTGCATAAAAGAAGTTGAAAGGCTGCTGTTTCCTCATTTACACTGTTTCCTTTTTGTCCTCTCCTTGTTTTATATTGAAAACAGTGGGGGTGATAAATAAGCAAGACAAAAGAGAAAGAAAACTGCTTTAGTCTTTGTTTTTTGGCCTTTTCGGAAGTTCTCTTAAGAATTTTGGCTCGGTGTGTTCCTGTTGGTGTATTTTCCCTGTGCCCAGCAGAACTACTGCTACCTCCCTGAAAAGCAAAGCAGGAATGGCCCCACGAGGGAGGAGAGGTGACTCTCCCCAGACATTATCTGGCAAAGGCAGTAGCTGTTTTGGGGATAAACGATGACGAGTGGGCTCCAGCTTCTTGCCAGAGCACTGGACAAGCAGTGTAGGACCGTACAAATCAGCCCTGCCTATTCCTGGTTGCATTTGTGCCCCTTCACCTCCTAAACTGGCCAGTGCCCGAGGTGCCCTTTGCTGGCTGCTTGGGCAGGGATGGTGTTGGCTTAAAATGGACAGAGCCAAAGGCAGACAGATGGGGAGGCGAACACGGCACCGGGCTGGGCTCTGATCCTCCCCTCCAGCCTCCGGACCTGGTGCTGCAGTGTCTGTGTGTCCTTCGTTTTCTGCAACCTGCACTCAGCCCTGCATTGCAGCAGCAGAGTCCCCTCTCTGCGCGGCTCCCGGAGCTCAGCGGGGGCTGCACCAACCTGCAGCTCTCTCTGAGCTGGGGGGGAAAGGGCAGGAAAAGGTCCTAGGGCCCCCAGAGCCTCGTGTCTCCAGCAGAGGTTTCCCCAGCCCAGCTCTGGAGGCTGTGCAAGGGCGTGGGGAAGCCCCTGCGTAGCAGAGTGACCTCCTCGAGTAAAGACACCCATATTTTCTACTAGTCCTGGAGTGAGACAGTCTCTGTCAGTGCTTTAGGATATAGATATATATTTATAGATAGATATATATTTGTTTAGGATCATTTCTGCGTGCTGCAAAGCTCCTCTGGACAGACAAAGAGATCCTCATCCAGCAGAGTCATTCCAGCAATGAGATCCTGGGCTGACGGGATTAAAACCTGTCATCCCAGATTTGGGGGGTTTTCTTTCCGATGTCCTTCTTCCACACACGCACCCCCCGAATGGAGGAGGGAAACCAGCCCTGTCAAACCTTTGGAACAGCCTCTCCGTTGTGGCTCGAAGTAGAAAATGTTAGGTGCCAAATTTTTTACTGCAGTGTAAATTAAAATGCCTGGACTAAGATGATAGACACATCGCGTGGAGATCAGCACAGCCTCCTGCCTGGACAGAGACATATTAGAACAGAGAGCAAACGATTCCCAAATGCATTGCCTAATTGAGAGAAAAAAAAATAAAATAAACCACAGCCCAGGGGGATCAGGACTCTGGTGCCAAGGCCTCTCAAAGCCTTTGGGTGGTTTGAAGGGGCTGCAGGAGGCTTGTGGCTCCCGAGCATGAATCCTGCCCATGCAGACACGCTGCAGATATTTGTCTCTCCCAGTGTGATTACACTCCAAAAAGTGACTTACCATTACTGCCCTTGTGGGATTCTGAGTTTATAGGCTCTGGTGAATTTTCCAGATTAAAAAAAAACACATGAAAAACATGCAGGGGTTTTGTTTCTTTCTTTTGTTTGTTCGGGATTTTTTTTTTTTTTATTTTGCTGGGCTGTTTCCTGGCTGGAAGATCAGTAAAGTCACCCCAGGCTCTGGGGGTGAAGAGGAGCCAAACTCTTCCCATCGGTGGGACAGAGTGATGGGAAGGGAGGCAGCTCCTGCCCCGAAATCACTGCTGGGTGGCTATGCCCTGCTAGCAGGGGCAAAAGGTAGTAAGAGATATATTTTATCCCTAAAGTTAGCAGATCTGAGGACAAACACACAGATCTGTGGGAAGCTGCTGGTTTTGAGGGCACCTTTGATGTGTGACCACACTTTAACCTGATTGGGTTCAACAGCAGGACGTGGCAGGGACCAGCTCTTTTGTGGATGTTTGCAGCGGATGGTGATGGCACAAACCTGCATTAACACCTTCCCAGAGTAACCAAGTACCTGCTCAGCAGGAAAAAAGCCTTTCCTCCAGACAGGAGAGGAGTGAACGAGAGATTCCAGGGTTTGTGTATAAGCGTATCACGGAGTTCGGGCTGTTTGGGTCATTTTTTTGGTTAGGTTGTTCAGGGACGATGCTCAATTCGTCTAAAACAGAAGGATTTTCTACGGCTGTGCTTTAGGTCCTCGCGCCCTGTATGATCCCTGCAGCTCCCAGATCCCACTACACCCCTGAGCTGGTCTGAGAGCAGGAGATGTCCCCACCAGTGCTGAGGACAGCAGCTCATTTCATCAGAAAATCACTGTTTCTGCCCTGGGCACAGTTTCTGCCTGGCACTTTTGGGAACAAAGTCCCACCTTGCAGCATTGCACACACGTGGAATTCACTAAACCGGAGCAAGGAATTTAGCAGGAGTCCTTCCCAGCCATGCTGCATGCGCTTGTGTGTGTTCTCATGTTTGCATACAGTGTGCTCTCTGCTGACAAATAAATGTATTTATTAATTCACACCTGGCTTGGTCCCTGCTTTGTGCTGCCAGGCCCAGCCATGTGGGTCAGCAGCAGGGATCAGTTTTTAGCATTATTTCCCCCCAGTCATGTGCGAGCAGCACTGGCTGTAGAGGCTGCAGCCTCACACTCCCAGTGAACTGTAAAACCAATTTAAAAAAGACATTTCAGGAATTAATGCAATGCCCACTGCAATCACACGTTGGGCTGCTGAGGAGGCATATTCCAGCCTGGAATTTGTTACCTGGCCAGACCATTCGTCACTGCACAAGAAGAGAAAACTTCCCTGCCTTGTAGCCCCTCTGTGCAAGGACAAGGCAGAAATACAGACAGGCTGGAATGTGGTTTTAATCCTGCTCCCACTCCTCTGGAGTCAGCACCATGCTGTGCTCTAGGTTTGCAGGTAAAGGGGTTTTAACAATTTTTTTAGCAATAATCAGCCCTTTGGTACCGCCTCACTCTCCCACCGTGGCTCATCTGTGGGAGACCACAAAGTGTTTCACAACGTGTGTGAATAATTCAGCTGTTACATGAGGAAACTGAGGCAGGGAGAAGCTGCCAGCTCCGGGGTGTTGGGATGGGGCCGAGGGCTGTGTCTCCCACGAGAGCTGTGCTGCAGAGCAGCCAGCTCGGCACCGCCCGGCTCCGGGGTGCCGCTGGCAGGAGTATCCCAGCTCCCAGGAGCCAGGTTTCAGAGGCCATTAGGTGCCTAATGATGCAGGCAGACACCTGGTGGCATTTGCACTGGGAATGAGGTGCTTTACATGCCTCGGCACCTCTGAAATCCCACTAGGCACCCACCTGCAGCTGTAAGCGTCTGCAAAAGCCAGAGCGTTTTCAAACTGCTGCCTGGGAGGCTGCCCTGGGCTGTACAAAAGGCTGTTTTGGCTGCAGACGTGGGTCTTCAGCAGGGGAGAGAAGGGCTGGAGGGCACCACGTGTCAGCCAGTCCCTTACAAGAAACACCCATTGCCCCGAGCTTCCCCCTGGCCACCACCCACAGGGTCCCCAAGCTCGGCCGCTGCACGCGGAGCTGTCACCACATCTCACCCACTCCTCCAACACTGCCTTTGGGTGAGTTTAATAGTTTTTGAAGAAGAGTTTAGCACAGTCTCCGTCCCTTTTGCACAACCGCTGCACACCTGTGCCCGTATCTGCTTACACCTCTTGCGCCTCCAGGCACAGGGTCCAGCTCACTCGGCGGGGCAGAGGCAGGCAGTGATCCCTGCAGGTGGGAGGAGCAGGGATGAGCCAGCTGGATGCCGTGTCTGGACATCCTTCACGTGCCCATGAACTTCTTGTTGGGTTTTACAAACATTGTGGGCAGCAATGTTGCCAGAAGCTCTCAGGAGACCTCGGCTGGAGTAGGGTTTGGATAACAAATACTTGTGGCTTGGGGGATTGGGTGGCTCAGGAAGGGGATGTGTGGGGGAGTTTCATAAATGCTCTGATGCTCCCATTTTCCAGCAACAAGCAAAACCTGGATCCCCCACCCCAGCTTTAAAAAGGGTCTCACAGCTTTGTGCCTGCTCTGAGCCCCCCTCAGACCTCAGCCCAAACTCTCCTTGCTGGACCTCCCTCAGCCTCGTCATGCTGGAAAGCAAATGATCCAGTAATTTATTCTTAAATCAAATATCCTTATGTAGCTCCTTTAATAAGGAATTTATTTCCAAGCTGTTTGGCAAAAAGTAGAAGTCACACCTCCTGGTACATGGTTAGTTTTCCAAGTTCGTGGAAAACAGGCAGAGAAAACAAATGGTTTCAGTAGCTGTAAAATAATCTACAAGGCAGAGTGTGTCTCCTCATCTTCTTTCAGAAGGTTTTATTCAGCTCAGGCTTCCTATACGATCCAGTGATGAATGAAATACCTGGGAGCAGCACAAAGTAACATTATTTATGGAGAATAGTAAAAGAGCATTCCCTTCCTGAGCATGCAGTTTTAGGAACAGCAGAATTTCAAGATTTAAATTTTTAGATTCCTCTCACCTAATTTCAATTAATCCCAAACTGAAAAACAGGTCCAGTACAGAAGTGGTGTTCTCTTGGTCTTCCCAATGTTCCTCATGTCTTTCAAACATCCATCCCTTGGTAAAGACTGGAGGACCAGGAACACAGACTGAGAACCCCAGTTGTCCTCTCCCTTTATTTTCTCATCAGTGAGCCCTAATCATCCATAAAGTCACACCGCACCATCACCTGGGACTTTTAAAACTAAACTGAACGAAGAACTGGCCTTTATCACAACTCAGTAATTCGGTAAGCCCAAATTTTGATCCTTGCAAACAACTGCCACAGCTCCAAAGATAAACTGACCCATCGCTGCAAGGATCCTGTGCTCAGGGTGGGCACCTGCCCTTCAGAACTGCTCTTTCTGCCTCCAAATTCATGAAGTCCTTCACAAACACGATGAAAGTTTGAGCTGAGTGCTGCCAGCTGACTTTGGTGGAACGTGTCTGGGTACCTGGCTGGATCAGGACCCCCACTTGGAAGGGCTTTATTTAGAAAATCATAAAACCGTAGAATATTTTGGGTTGGAGAGGTCCTCTAAAGGTCACATAGTCCAATCGCCCTGCACCAAGCAGGGAGACCTTCCACACGCCTCACGCTTGCAAAGCCTGGGATGAAAACCCTTTTCTTTTTTCTTTTTTTTTTTTTTTTTTTTTTTTTTTTTTTTTGTTTGAAATGGTTTGTTTGCCTGTAAATTCACAGTACGGCTGAGGTAGCACATTTGTGTTGTTAGGTACAAAGATAATGGAGGATTAAAATGCTGACAAGTGTGTAGAGAGGAAAATGATTTGGTTACCTCTTAGCGATGCGGCAGCAGCTGGAGTGAGCCCTGCATCTGTGGCTGCTTCCAGGCAATTACTGCTTCCCTCCCAGCGCTCCTGACAAATGCTGCTGCTCTCCTGCTTTGAACTGTCAAACGCAAAAGTTGCCATGAGAAGTGGTTTCCCTCCTCTGGCCTTTCTTTTGGCTTTGCTGTGATCCGCTCGGAGTATTTCCACAGGGAAAAATCCGAGCGTTTTCGTGGTGGAAATTCCCCAGGCAGGAGGGTGAGACGAGCCTCGGCACTCGGTGCCTTTGTGAATTTCCAGGTTTGCTCGGAAAACACACCGAAGTGACTTTAGTACAATCTTTAATTTGACTTTAACAACATCTCCAGTCCCAGAGCGTGGCTTTCCCGGTAGTCCCCGCGGCTGTGCCGAGAGCCCATTACCCGGGTGAGTGAACTCCCCTTTGGGCCAACCATCGCCTCCTTCTGCCACCTCCAACCCTTGTAAAAACAAACACGGGCTCCCTAAGTGCAATTAGCATCCGAGGAATGCCGAGAGAGGGAGATTAATCATTCATAAACTAAACAAATACTGTTCTGATCCCATTAGCCAAGAGACAGCGTCTCCTGTTAATTTACTTCTGTTTGAGGTGTATCTATTAACCCCTTTTAATCAGCTATTATTCTAGTTAAACTCTTAGCTGGGCTTGGTTATCAGAGGATGAGACCCTTCTGACATGAGATCAAATTAAGATTATGGAAAACTTGTCAGGAACGAAGAGCCTTGCATTTGTAATTAAGTTATAACCTAATTTAAAAAATGAGGTGTGCTTCTGAGGAGGGCCCCGCAGCACTGCTTCTCCCAAGCATCCCTCCACGGAGGTCTCTCTGCTGAATTTTGTCAGCCTAAACTCAACCAGACAGGTGTCACCATGGTCTGCCTTGATGTGCTCACCCCCTGACACATGCAGCTCTTCTCTGTGGCTCCCTTTGTACCTGTGACAGACCCGAAAATTTAATTTTTTTTTTTAAATGGCAGAGAGGCACCTGAAGTTAATACATTTACGAGTTTGCAGCCCTCCACTTAAACTCAATTCCTGGCAGTGGATCCGTGTGCCCCAGCAGCAGGAATGACTGTGGCAGGATGGGCTCTCCCAGTCTCCTCATTTAGTGAGCACACTGTCGAGGGAAAATTTAATATTTTAGCCTACTGGTAGCAGTGTATTAGATCTCCAGGTTTCTGAGGTCACCCTCAGGGAGCAGCTGCCTTCTGCCCACACCCATGAGCAGGACAAGCTGGGAGCTGGGAGGAGAAGTGTGTGCCCTGGAGGTGCTGCTGGCATCCTGTGTGATGCCACCTGGTTGTGGCACTGCTGCTGGGTCAGATGGAGCAACCAGGCTGGGCAGGGCAGCAGGAGATGCTGCCCTGCTTTGGGATCACTGTGCTGTGTTTAATGCCATCAGGGAATGCCAGAGGAGCAAGGGTCCCTGCCTGGGAGCAGGGAGCGGCTGGGTACTGGTGCTGCTCCAGTTATCCAGCCTGAAGGTGAGCGGTGAGAGGAAAAGGCTGTGTCCTGTGCCTCCAAAGCCATGGTTCTCCCAGCACCCAGATTTCCCACTTTCTGGGTGCATAGAACTGCGAAAGCAGAGCTGGCTTTGCCTCAGTGGGCAGCCCCAAAGGGGCTGGGGCTGAGCGCTGGGAAAAGGCAGCCCTGCACCCACAGAGGCAGAGCTGATGCTCTGGAAATAAGAATTTTGATTAAATTGCTCAGTTTCTATTTTAAGAACCAGAACTGCTCAAATGGATTTCATTTTCCTCCAACTGAGAACAGAATTTTAAGAAAAATTTGCAATTTAAGCCTGAAAATCTTAGTGCCAATTACATCCTTTTCCTCGCTGGGGATCACTTCCATGACAACTCCACGCAATCAACCAAATAAAGGAAAAGGAGGAAAGTCTCACCTGAGCTGCCCAGCTCCCAATTAGCAAAAAGTAAATAACTCTTATTTTCTCTCTCTTGCTTCCTGGGCTGTGATGGCTGATGAGAGTGGTGAGATGAGAGCCCTCCCTTCCTGCTTCAGTGCATAAATACTGCATCTTCAGGGATTCGCTCCGGTTAATTTAGGAGCTGCTTGAACTTTGCTTAAAGGCGCCTGCGTGTTACTATCCCTCGGAGTCGCCCGATGTATTTGTCATAGCTGAACCTGCAGTTCATTAGAGGTACAGAGTCAGCTAATTACTCCCAGAAAATGTAGTATAATTTTATGAATTATGCATAAAATATTAACTGCTTGTGAAGTTCATGGATATATGTGTAGGGACTGCCGGGCAAATGCTTCCTCGCTCGAGGGCTATATACAAACTGGGAACAAATAGTGCATAAATTCACTCTGGTGTTGAAGGAAGGGTGGCAGCACACCAAAGAGTGTCATGGAGGTGTGGGGTCCCCTCCAGTGCTCAGCCCATGGAAGGGGCTGCCAGGCTCAGCACTTCTCCAGGCTGGAGTTCAGAGCGAAGTCCCCACTGACAGAGCCTCACGCTCCAAGCCAAGCTGATTTGGGAAGGTCTGTGCTGAGTTGCATGGATATTGGCCAAAATACTGTCTTCTCCCAGCAGAGAGGCTCTGGCACACTGGATCTGTAGGCATCCATCCTTCTCTCAGCCTGGGTGCACTGGAAGGACAAACCCCCAGCACTCCCAGCCCAGGGGAAGCCCTCCTCTCCTGCAGACATGGCAGCAGGACGTGATCCAGGATTTGATCCATGGACATTCACTTCAAAGATGCAGATCAGCAGCAGCAGTCCTCCTCTGACAGATACTCATTTCAGAGTTCACCAGCATGCTTTGGAGACATAAAAATCAATAGAAGAGAGGGAACAATAAAGTTTCATTGTTCAGTAATGAGGTAGACAGCATCTATCACAAACTCCCAAAGTGCTGCTCACTGCAGGATTCTCCTCCACTGTCTCCTCCTGGCTGGAGATAAAGAGCCTCCGGTGCTGGAGCTGAACCTCAGCTAAACAGAGATAGGCTTAGCTGGGAGAAAAAGGAATTCTGGAAGCTGAGCATCCCTCCATGGCCATACTTCACCGCTTCTTCCTCTTGTGTGCAATATTTTAGCAGCATCTTGATACTTTCAACTCAAGGTCTTGAGATGGTTGCTGCACTCCAAATCTTGACCTCCAAAGGGATCAGGAGTCCCTGCAATTGTTTAATTTATTCCCATCAGCACTGCAGAGGGCCATACAGCAGTCAGGCTCTGTGCACACCTGTGTCAGTGGTGGGAAGCTGTGGCCCCCCGGATGGAAGGGAGGACACAGAGGAGCCACCATAGACCCTTCGACTCCAAAGATGCTGATGCAAGTTATTACATTTTTTAAAACAGAGAACCCCACTACGTGGTATTTGGGAGCCCGTGAGGTGACAGGATGGTATTTCAGAGCTCAGTGCAGGGCTGGGGACTGGCAGTGCAGGTTCAGGCTCATTTCAGAGCTCCGTGCAGGTTCAGGCTCTCAGCTCTGTCCCTGTGGGTCCCCAGCTGCTCTCCCATCTCCACCACGAGCATCACCCACAAAAGCATTTCTTCCCCACACCCACAGCAGCTTTTATAAAACAAGCTGTGCTTCATTTAATATTATTTTAACATAACTTTAAGTCACCTGCCTTTTTTCCTCTTCTTTTTTTTTCCCCCGTGCTTTTTCTGCTGAAGAAGTGGAAATGAGCTGCTGGTTGCGTGGAATTCTTTATGCTTTACCCAGAAAAACCTTTAAAACCTGAGATACGGCACACGCTGCAGCGACCAGGGGAACACAAGCTCGTCTCTTCCCGGTGACCAGCTCCCTTGTACTGTCACGCTAACAGGAAGAAATATGCAGTCACCCTTGCTGCATATTCTGGCAGGGTTATTGTCAACTTATTATTTTTTGATTCAGAGCCAAAAACGAAGGGCATTTGCATCTTGCAGTTTTGCTGTTTGCTTGTCTTGCTTATGTTGCTGGAAATGACCTACAAGGAGTCAACAGCAGGCAGCTGGGACAACACGGGAGTGGAAAAGAGATGAAGCTGGGAAGTTCATATCTAACCCTGAAACATCCCACAATATTTAGTTAGTGGGAAGAGAGCAATTAAAAAGCACATGGATGTTGCATCTATAGATTTATTCTGATTTTTCAGGGGTTTGTGTCATAAGAGAGCAAATATGGGATTTGGATTTCTCCCTGAAAGAAAAAAACAACCACACAATTAAAATAAATATAGCAACCAGATGCTAGACCTGTACATGGAGATGACTCTCATTAACATCCATGCAGTCAATGCAGAAAAAAGGAACCACCTTGCTTATTTTCCTTTGTTTTATCTTATACCCTATCTTAACAAAATCATTTTGTATCTTAAAGTCTGAGGATACTTTATTGGAAGAATTTACATAGATGTGATAATGAAGCTGCACAAATATAGTTTACTGTGAGTGGCACTGAATTATATAAGTAAGAAAAGGTGAGGGTTTTTGTGAAATACTGCCTCTCATAAAAATAAAAATAAAAAAGAGAAAATGTCCTAAGAATAATATCTTCTTAAAGACAGTTTTGCATAATTGCTCTGTACATCTGACAGGGCTGGAATGTACTTTTTCTTTTAGGTGTCAAAGCCTCAGCATTGACTGAAAGAGTGGTGCACTCTGCAGTCTTTGGTGCAATGCCTGGTGCATTACGCTCACGCTGCGAGACACCTCCTCTCTGCTTATGAAATGGTTAATTTCCAAAGATAAGAAGAGTTGCTGTACAGCAATCAAATGGAAGCTAATGCACACCTAAGGCTGCAGGCAGCAGCTCTCTGAGCTGCTGGCATCGCACGATGGGTGGGAAAAAAAAAAGAAATAAAAGAAACCTGAATGTTAAATGTGTGAAGAAAATATTCTCCATCCTCTGCTCTGGTGCCAATGAAACTTTACACGTGTGTTGGTGTTGGCCCATAGACTTCCAGCAGGACTGTAGGCACCGGAGCACCTACACAACAAAGAGGAAAAAGAAACTGGCTTTACAAGAGGGGGGTTCCTTCTCACCTGTCTCCTCCACAGGAACAATCTTATCAAAGTCCCTGGAGTTATTTTCCTGCGTGCAGGCAGAGGGACTTGATGGAGGAGGAGAGCAATAGGGACAGGCAGCCTGCAAATTATGTGGGTGCAGGACGTGTGGAGAGCCAGCCCTGACTCACTGCAGGGCTCGGATGCACTGAGGCACCGACACGGATGCAGAGCACCTTAAACTTCATTTACTTCACTGGCTTCAGATGCTCTGGGAAAGCAAAAGCAGAATCCAAGCATTGCAAACACTCTTTGAGTGCTCTAAACCCCTGTTATCAGTAAATCTCTCTTTGAAAGGTCTGATGTCATCAAAGGTCCCTTTCCAGGTCGCTGTGGTTGTCCCCTTGTGCCACGACCCACCGAAAGCCAGTGATGCTTTGGTGACCTTTGTCTCAAGGTCGCAGTTTTATGAACTTGGCAAATGTGTTCCTTATTCCTCTTCTTCTGAACACTTTTCTAGTGACACCCCTGGAAGGCAGCCTTACACTGTAGCTGTCTTTTGGGATTCATCTAGAGGATTTTTCAGGCTGGGTTGCTTCTCCTGAGGTATAGTGTTCATGCTGGATGGCACCTTACTGGGTAACATCATTGCGAGGCAGGTTCCATCCTCTGTTCCAGGTTTGAAAACAACTGGGAGCAGGAAACGGTGAGAGGATGCTAAACAAGGCTCTCACACCTAATTATCATCAGGCAAAATTAAATAAAAGAGAAATGTTTATGCAGTTGGTAATTACTGAGCACAACATTGGGGGAGCAGCTTGGGCACATCCCTCTGGCCGATGCAGAGGCTCTGTAGGAGAAACAGACAAAGTTTTCAGTTCTCTTCTTCTGTGAACAACTCTTTGTACCCTCCACTTTGTGATTATTTATTTCTGAGGTGAGTAATTATCAGCTGTAGAGAGAAAGCTGCTGCAGTGTGAAGTGCAGTGAAGCTCTGAGGGGCGGGAGGGATGCACGCATGGATGTGCCCTGCCAATGTCACCCAAGGCCACCTGCAGCTGCAAGGGTTCTTCTAGAGACAGGCGAGCCCGAAAAGGGGACAAAAGTGAGGGAACACAGTGTGTTTCTCTCCTTTAGAGCCAACGGGAGGCTAAAATGTCTCCTCCACCCAAAGGCAAGGATGCTGAAGCATCCCAAAGGACTTCCCCTGCCCCTTGAGCGGAGCAGGAGGGCTGAGGCAGTTTACACTCGGTGTACACGGCCACAGCTGCCCTCAAAAGGGTCCCACCCCCCAGCTGATGAAAGCATGGTCACACACAGGTCGTTGTAAAACACACCATCCATAAGTGTCCCTTCCAAAAATAGCAAGTCAGAGGAACAGCAGCACCTTATCTGCCCACAGGCATGTCCCTGGGTGGCTCCCTCGGGAAGAGGGAGCGGGACCAGCTTCGCAGGCAGCCCCCAGACACCCGTCACTGACTCAGCAACTTCAGGCGGCAGAAAAAAATTATTCCAGGAGGTTAAATTGATTGCCAAGGAGGTCCAGCAAACCTGACAGCCTGCGAGTGGCTCAACTTCATTTAAGTTATTTCAAGGCAATTCCAGGAGGGCAAAAAGGAGAGCGGCACAGGCAGCCACCGACGGCCAGCCTGTTCTTAAAGAGCACAGTCACATTTTCCGAGGTCGTTCTCTGTTCTACTTCTTCTTCAAGGAATAAAATTTCTTGCAGAATGAAACCTTTTTCTCTTCTGTTTTTTTTTTTGCCTTGCTTTTTAATGCCTGGGTGGCTGCCGAGGAGGGCAGGAGCTGGCCCAGTGTCCAAGCTCTGCATCAGGGAAGCAGGAGCAGCACTGGGTGACTGCATTTCAGGAGGCCACGGCAGAGCCCACACGCAATTCCACAAACACTACAATTAACTATTGCACTGTTGGATGCCAAATAAATTACCTGAGTGGCTGCTCTGAGGCACTTAGGCTGGAGCAAGCAGATGATGTACTATTCACCAGATATTTTCATAAGTAGGAGATAAGAGGGGCTGGAGGAGAGCAAATCAATGTCTTTTTTAGATCTATGGTGCTTGAAGCATCTGTCAATGGTGAAGAGTAAATATTTACTTTTCAACATAAAGTCCATATAATCACTTTTCTATCAGTCACTTACTGCTCCTGAGTGTTTCTTACTACGATGTTGATATTTGCATTAGCTACTTGCCCTGGCTCTGAGATTCATACAGTTGTCAACTGCATTTAGACTTCAGCTGAAAATCCCCGGGTCCTGTACCACAGCTGCTGCAATTGCTAATGGCAATTGGAAAGAGAAAGCTGTGATATTTCCTACAGCAAATAGCAGGCAGAGATAAAGACAGAGGTATGGCAGGAAGGTTATAATAATAGGCTCCCTTGTGCTTATTGAATTAGGGATCCCACTGGATTCACAGTGTGCAGTTGTGGGCAAGACATAGTGAGGAAAACTTAAATTTGGAGAAAGGAAATGTTATTAAGCCCATTTTATTGCTGGGAGAACTGAGGCACAGAAGTTGGAAGTGACTTTGCTCAAGGTCAGAGGCAGAATTGTCTCAGAGATTGAGAAACTGAACCCAAGTCTAAAAGCTGGGGGATCTGCAAATTGCCACAGGACCATTTCTGCTCCTTGTACACTCAGAACTGACTGGAAATCACCTTTGCAAATGCTTTCAGGCAGATGGAGAAAAGAAGCAACATCGTTTGACCTGAGCAATAACCAGGGTTCATTCTGGTACAGATGGGGAGGACCGGTGTCAGACACAGCCGATGGCCACGAGTGGACACTGCTTCAGCAAGGTGTCCCCACTCAAAGATACTGAAGGAGTCAATTTAAAAGCTTCAGAAACAACTCCAAATATCCTGCAAAAAGCCTTGAACAACAACTGCCATCTAAACCATCAAAAACTGCTTTTCAGACTTTGCAAGCAGAGGGAGAACCAAGAAATGGTGGAGCAACTGGAGACAGCTGGAGAGGGGCAGAGGCCAGCTGGGGTGCCCAGCTGGGTACCCTGTCTATGTGACACTGACTTTGCACTCCTGTGGGGTTTATTCCCCAAGTTTTGGAACAGCCAGAGTGAACCAAGGGGCTGCTGCATTTTCAGGACAGTGTTGCTCCAGCAGAGTGACTGTGCTGCTGTGTAAGGCAGCGGTGCAAGATGCACGAAGCCCCTGGGCCTCAAGGTCTTTTTTTTTTTTTCTCCTGTTTTACAGCACAGAGGGGAGGTGAAGGTTTGCCCAAAGGGTGGGTGTTTGCAGGGAAACCTCAGCACAACTCTGCCTTGCCCACTTCTGCCCCAGCAGCCAGAGAGTTCCCCCAGCATCACCCAAACAGTGGGGCTGGGAGAAATGAGCCCTGCCCATGCCTAAAAGGGCAAGGTTAAGTCTGAAACTCGGGGCAAAAATCCCCACAGAATCTCAGCCAAATAAATAAACATGGTTTATGGTTAAACAGGCCCCAACAACAAGCTGAGCTGGGACATTAATCTCAGCCTATACCTCTCCTGGCCATGCTCCTGCGTACGAAACTCTGCGGGCCGGATTCTGGCTGAGTTACTCCTGCTCGCTCCCACCTTGCTTTACAAGCAGTAATTCAAGTTGATGGAGCTCTTCACACAAAAAGCTGCCTCTCGGTGTGCAGGTGGCAGGACGTGGCCAGCACATCAGCATTTCGTGCCTGCCCGCTGCTTCCCCCCTTCCCTTCCCTCTCTCCCCCCATCCTTCCCGCAGCGAGTGGTCAGCGTTCTCACCGCCCCGGCGTGTTGACATGCCAGAAATATCTCTGCTTCACTGCCTGTGCTCTTGGAAGTATTTTGCTGCTCTCTCACCTCTCCATGAGAGAGACACATTCATCTGTCAGCTTATCGGAGGAATTTCCAACAATCTGTGGCAATGCTACAAGTCTCAATCTTGCTGTAAGTACCTAAAGCCAATTAGCATACAAGATGTTTCCCTCTCACGTAGTTCACCACTGGCCTAAGGGCTTCTCTTTTTTTTTTTCTCTGTGCATCGGGATTTTTTTCCTTTTTTTCCTTTTTTTTTCCTTTTTTTCCTTTTTTTCCTCTTTTTCCTTTTTTTCAGGGCTGATAGCTGTTGAAGCACACAGCGGCATCCTCCCGGCATAGACGGGAAATGGGAGAGGATCCAAATGGATCAGCGAGGATTCACGTTCTCCTGATGAATCCCTCAGTCGCTCAGCCGGCGGCAGAAGGGTGTGGGGGAGCGGGGGGATCCCGCTGCCCGGAGGGAGGCGGGGGACCGGGAGATTCCCGTTCCCGGTGGCAGAGGGATGCGGGGGCGGAGGATCCCTCTCAGCCGGGAGAAGAGGGATGCGGGGGATTCCCGCTGCCCGCTGCAAAGGGATGCCGGGGATCGAGGGGCTCTCACTGCCCGGAGGGTTCCGGCGGTGCGGGGAAGGGGAATCCCGCTGCCCGGGCTCGCAGGGATGCGGGATGCCGGGGCCGGGAGAAGCGGTGCCGCTGCCCGGGGCCGGAGCGGCTGGAGCTGCTGTTTCCCACGAGTGCCCTCTCCTGGAAAAGGCTCCTCTCCACGCGTGCCCGCCCCGGACACAGTGACGGAGGATGCCGAGGTTTAAGAAAGGCGAAGTTTCCCGTCTCCTCCCCCTCCCCGTTCCCTCTGGCCCGTGCGCGGACGGCTCGGTGCCAGAATCCTGCCGGTGGTACTTCTCTCCAGCCGTACCCTTACATTTATTTTCGGGCATAATTAATCCTTTTGGCGTGCCAGCTTTCTCCTGCCAACAGAGCCCAAACGCTGTTTCGGAGGAGTTGTCCTTGCCCATGTGCTGGGTGATGGCCAACAAACTTTGTCCTTGCTATCAGACATCCAGCACGCCTTGAGCATCCTAAAGGATAAGGGACACCTACATTCCACATTCCTGGGTGTTTTATTTGGAATAGATCCATACATTTCCCAGAGACTGGATTTAAAGGCTCAAAGCTGCTGCAGCAAAGCTGGCCCGCAGCCCTGCGGGGTGTTTCTCACAGCCCTGAGGATGTTTCTCATCCTCCTCTGAAAACGAAACTCTGATATGGAGCACTGCTCCTGGAGTTGTTTTCATATGGATGAGGATTGGGATATTCTCTGCACCTCTTGCCTGTAAGAACCTCTCCCTTCCTACCTGTGTCACCACTCAGAGCACTCCAGGACAGCAAATCTTAAAAAAACTCCTTTTCTTTGAAGCTGGGGCATAAGCACCTTGATCATGGTTCCCTCAGTAGTTATTCCTACAAGCAATTAAAGCACCCAGTGAACCGATGGCTGCTCAGGAGACAAAGGTCCTTCCCACCACGACATCCTGGCAGATGAACCAGTTAAGAGGAACTCAGGCCAATTTATTTCTTGATAGATAATGATGCGAGTTCTCACCAGGGATCTGTAATTTTCTATTGATGAAAACCTGCCTTTTCTGATTTGCAGGGTTATCTGTCTTTCTCAACTTCAGGCTCTTGCCAAACTCGCAGGCAGCCCTGTGAAAGTGCTGTGTCCCACAAGAGCCATGTATTTTAATATGATGTAGTTTTCTTTGCCCTGGAACCAGGATCAGTTCTCCATGCTGACAATCCATAAAAGACCTAATGACCCATCTGAGGAACATTAACCAGCACTGTGGCCATTCCAGGCAGTGTTTGTTTGTTTTTTGCCCCTCTGCTTGGGAGTGTAATTTCTGGAGAGGATCTTTGGGGGTGAGTTGGACCTTCAGAGATCTCTTAGTGTTGAATAACTAAAAGTCTGGCTGAAGGGTGGCTTAGGCTTTAAATTTAAAAGCCTTATTTGTCAAGCCAAGCTTTGTTAAAGAGCTGTGGTGTGCTCCAGCAGGGTCAGCAGTCTGCAACAGCCTCCAGATACCCTAAAGAGTGAATTTTTCAGGCAGAAACACATTATTGCTTTCACCAAGAGCTTGCAAAACTGACTGCTAATTTAAAGGAATTTTCGTCTTCTAACTTAATTGTCTCTGCTTATAATTTAGTGCCTTATAAAAGAGAACTATTTACACCCCGCTGTATTTCGTGATCTATAGTTAACATTTGTGTTTAGCTGGGAATTACGACCGTTTGGTCTCTGAGAAACGGTTGGAAATATTTAAATGCCAAAGGAATCTTTCGAGGTGAGAGCCTTTCTGCACTGCTGGGTGTGGAGGTGGGACAGAGAGGATCTCCACCATCACCACCACCAGCGCAGAGGAGAGGGCGGAATTTGCAGGGGAAGGTTTGATCCTGGCCACCCCACCCACCGCCAAGGTGGTTTTCGGACTCTTTTTTCCTCCCAGATCATTTTTCCTGCTGCCGAAGGGCTTTGCCATCGAAATGGTGTCTCACTGGCAGCCTAAAGTGGTGGTCAGGGTGTTGAAGCCCCAGGTGTCCCAGCTGAGAGCCGAGGAGGTCGTCTCATCTGTGATCAGCATCCCCAAGCTCTTGGCATTTTACAGACAGCACCAAGACAAAAGGTTTTTGCATCGATCCCCCAAGATCTTCCCTCACTGCCTCTGAAACAGGCTTAAAATCTGTTTGTTCAGGTGCTTGTGACTTCCTCCAGCCTGGTAGACACTGAAGATCTTCCCTTCTTAATTTTCCCTTTTATTCCCCTTCTTTTTCTTTTTTTTAACCTTTTTTTTTTTTTTTTACCCTTGGAGTGCCCTAATTATACAGAGCATTGATTTTACAATGCATTCATGGATTGATTGTACTGCCATGCTCCTCCCACAGGAAACAGCTTGCACACGAGCACTTTTTGATCTCTCCAAAGTATTCCCTGAGGTGAATCAATGGCTCTTGCATCTTGTCTCTTGCTTTAGTCTAAGGGAAGCTGGAGATGTCTTGCTACTGAAATAAGCTTCAAGAAAAATCGGAAGGCAGAAAAAGAGAAGGAAAATGATTCACTTCTTCCTGCCCGAAAAAGATTGTCTCATGTACAGCAAAATATGTTCTTGTTAGCATAATGTTCTCATCCAGCTCAGCCAACTGCAATCTTGGAGAACACACGGGAACTTCCATATAATTATCTTTAATAAACTGGCCAAGATAAAAGTAATGATATCTTAAGAAACAGAGTGCATAATAGAATATATATCTGTATAAAAGCCTATCTGTATCTATGAAATGACATGCTAAAATGAGGAGAAAGAGGCAATTTATGTGTTTTATGGCTTTGGCACCTCTGTAACAGAAATCTTGGATACAGCACTGTTAACCAGACCAAACTTTTTGAAAGAGACCATCTCTTTTAGCCTAAATGAAGGGAATTAGCTCCCGTTCCTAGTGATTCCCTGTGAACAGGGTAATGGATTAGACTCAGATTCAGGCTGAAGGCTCTAATCCCCGTGTTTTAATGACGCTACCTGCCACCAGCCCTAGCCACAGCCTTGCTCCAAATCCACAGAAATCCCCAGGAATGTCCAACCCTTTCTGCATCCAATGCAACCAGAGTTAGCAAAAGGAAAAAGAAAAAAGCCTTGACCTTGAGAAATTCTTCCCAAATTACGGATTAATTCAGAATTAGCACTGAGACTTTTGTTGGATATTAAGGGGGTGATTCCTGCTGCCAAAAGCTTTCTCTAAAGGGTTTGATTTCCTCTTAGGTTAATCCTGGCGAGTGCACTCCTGCCCATTAGGTTGCTCGGTATTAATTTCAATCTGCACAGGGTTCATTTCAGCGGGCTCTGCTGAGAGCTCTGCTGATTGCAGTGCTTAATTACCAGCTGAGTATCATCTCTTTAGCATGTGGTGGCATCGTGCCAGCCCCTGAGGGGTCTTGAGCCCTGAGTAGGACCCCAGAGCACTCAGGGATCCAAATTCTGCCCCAGCGCCACGGCTCCTGCCAAAACTGACCGTAAGTTTTGTGCTTCCCTTTACTCAGCAGTTTCCCAAGGAAAAGCTGGTAGGACGGAGAGGAGGAGGCAGATTCCTCTTGTTCAGCAGCTCACCAGGGTCCAGCCTGGAGCTGGAGGATGCCAAATAGCAATTTGTAATCTGGGTCTGCCCAAGGTTACGGTGCTCTGCCCACCCCTCCCTGCCATGCTGCCTCCAAACCCTGCATTGCAGCACAACGTTGGGTTTCTCCATCAGTTTTCAGGAACACGAACACCCACCCTTGGAGCACTGCTGTGCAGGTGTGTAGGTGCATGCAGAACGTGCTGGTATTTGTAATATATATATATATATATATATATATGCATATGAAATATATAAAGCAGGTTATTTCTTACTTGGCATGCTGAAGGCTCTGATTGCTGGGTTATATGAAATATTTAGATCATGCACAAGAGATAATTCACAAGATATAATGTCGATGTACGATGGGAATCTAGGCTTTATTATCACAGGTGTAAATTTTCACACCTCTGTTATCAATTTTGCAATTATAACTGGGTTTCCTGGTAAAGTAATTTACTACTCACTACCATATAGGATGAAGAACATGATCATTTATCCACCTTCAACTCAATTAAATATTCATCGTTCCCCAAAAAAGGGGGGGAGAGGATTTAAATCACTTCCAAACTGTTCTCCAGATTTTTTTTCTTTTTTAAAGAAGAAGAAGTCTGCCTTATAAAAAGCATGGATTTGATGCAAAAAAGACAATAGGAGCCTAATACATTCAGGCATGCGGCACAGATTTGGCTCATCAGTCATTTGTGTTATGGGAGTACAAAACAGTAATAAAATCAACACAAATCCAACTTCAGTACGAGAAGAGAGGCTGATTCTCAAGTCAGATGAAAGCAGCCTCATTCCAGCTCTGATTAAAGCAAGCAGGTTTTGCTCGTAGAGAGGAGACCATAACAAAGTTTGTTCTTTCTTGTGGTGTTCAGCACTGAACAAACATTTCTCATTTTTGCCTCCTTTGGTGACTTGATATTTCATACAAGAAATTTGGGGTAACTTTGCAGGTAGAGAATTTTGGTGTTTGGGTGCAAAAAACCCCTCGTCTCAATCAGAATTAATTCCCTGGGAGCTTCAGTCTCAGCACCTTTCTCCTCCTGTCCTGTTTTTCTCCTGTCCTGCCTCTGCTCTGTCAAACCTTCCATCATTCAGTCTGTGATGTCTTGTGGCTCCAAACACGCTCCTGTTGTTGGCTAATTCTCAGTGCGACTTTTATTCCAAAGGCTTCTCCAACAGCCTGATTATATAATAACAGCTTGCTCATTACCCCGAATATAAATAGTTGAAGTATCCCCCGAGAATGGACACAGCTGGTAGAACTTCCCATATTAGCACCGCATTAATATTTATGGCAGCACTGTCTAAGTATGCAAAATATTGGCATCCCTCCATGCGAAAGTTTACACATCTGTCATTAATGACTCTGCCCCAACATCACAGGCAGGTCAGGGAGCGGCAGAGGGGAGCCCGAATCCCGGCTGAAATTCTGATGAGGGAGCTCCAGCTCTCACCCAGCATCATTTTGTCTGCAGCTGAGTCACCCCCCGGTGTCCGGGAGGGGTGACGGTCCCCTCGTCCACCGCGCTCCGTGTGCCACCGGCTGATTTACAGCCGTTTGTTTTGGCTTATGAAGTGAAATATTAAAGGACGTGATGAGAACCAGCTAATTGTACATATAACCTTTAAGATGTCTCGGACAGGATTCCAGCCTTCACCTCGGGCTATAAAGAGAAAGTAATGGGGCCATAAACACACATTTAAGTGTGCCTTTAAAGTTTAAGGAGAGTTTAATTGCGGGCGCTGGGATGCCTGGGAGCAGACCCGAGCACAGGTAGTGTTTCCCCGGGAGACATTCGCCGAGGGCCAGGCTCAGCATCAAGCACTGAGGCTTTGCCTGCCCCAAGGGGAATGGGGTTGTGCTAATAAATGTCCCAGCTGCAGGTCAGATTGTAAATGAAAGTGATATTTAATGGCCCAGATCTTCCACTGGTGCAAACCAGCCCTGTGTGCTGCTCGCACAGGCTCTGGGCTTGGTTTAAATCCAGGTGTTTCTGACCCATGGGCATGACTTTGGGAAGGTCTTTGGAGCCTGGTGCTGGTTTACAACACTCCCAAGGAACGGAGCAGTTGCAAGGAGCCAGTCCCTCTGGGTTCACAGCAGCCTGAGCAGACGCATGAGAACCCCACAGTGTCTGCCTTGTCACCCCAAGGCAGGGCCCAGCACCCTGCACCCTGGGGAAAGGAAAATGGAAGAGAGGGAAGGGGAGATTTACTTTTCTTTTTCCTCATGGTGTGGCTTTTAGTGGTGCAGATCGAAACACAGATGGATCTGTGGACATCTGCAGAGCTGGTACAGTGCCCCAGGAGGGCTGTGCTGGGCAGCAGTGGGATTGGATGGAGAGAGCTGTCCCCAGGCTTGGTAAGGCAGTGGGATTCAGCAAAGCATCCAGAAGCAGGAGCTGGGCAGGCTCAGTGACAGCTGCACACATGATGGTGCAGAGCAGGGATCAGACAAGCTGCAGGTTTATTACTTTTATTTAATCTAGAAAAAGCTGTCATTGAGGGGAAGTAGAGTAAGAGAAAGCAGAACAAAATCCAGAACACTTTTAACAAATACTCCTCTGTGAACGCCTCGGGGCTCCAGTTTGACTTTCCCGGCCTCTTTGGAGGTCTGGGTGCAACAAACTCCCATGTGACACCCACCTGATGAACCTTGAGACCCTGACAACCCTGACTGACCCCTAAAGGGGGACATGCAGACATCAGTGCCATGTCTGGTGGTGCTGCAGGAGGAGCACCAGCTGAACTGCCCTCTCAGAGGTGGTGGTGTGGTTGGAGAACGGAGCACTCCAGTTGTGCTCCCAAGCTGGTGTCCCACCGAGCTGCTGCAGCACCACGATGCAGCTCTGAGCTCAGCATTGCTGTTCTGCAGCTTCTCCGGTGCTGTTGGGGGTTTGCTCTGCACCAAAATCTTCACGTTTTTCAGAAGAATGGATGTCAGCTACTCAGCAAGGGGAGGCCAGCTGATAGTCAGCTCCAGGTCTGTGAAGTGTAAAAGAAGAGACATCATCCATCAGTCAATTCCACATTCCCCTCAGAACCAGCACTGATGGAGCAATGGACAGTCTGCTGCCAACCCTACAGACAGCACAGGGGGTCTCCAGCTTGGGAACGTGGAGAGACACCCATTGAACAGCAAATACTTGGGGAGAATATCTCAGAGAAGGGTTGAAGTTCAGCCTGTGCACTCACAGACTGTCCCAAGGTCCCTCAAAGTGCAGGGTGATGCAGGATGCAGGTGATGTGACCCTGCACTGGGATGGGGAGGTGACAGGCACCCAGCCCCACAAACCTCTGTCCTCTCTGGGGCTGTGTGTAAAATTAATTGATAAAGCATAATCGCTGTATCAATGCCTTTTTTAGAAAAGATAAAGTACATTTCAAAGCTAATTTAGGCCTGCAGACAAATGGCTTAAAGAAGAGCTACTGTACTGAAAAATGTCTGTGTCATTTTTTCCCCAAATCATAGTTTCAATGCACACAGCCTCAGCCTGACATTCTGAATTATGGCTTTTATTAAACATTAGTAATAGAGTGCACTTAAATCATGGTTTCCCTGTAAAAGAGAGATGTGTTCAACTCAGATCTGCACATTTTAATGCCATATTTCTTCCTTTTACTCTCCCCGCAAGATAAATTTACTTACTCCACAAAAATGTTTTGCTGAAAAGAATAATTCATCCTTCAGTGTCCATCTAACGCACCTTGTGAGTAATGTGAAACGATGCAAAAATTACAATGCACCGGCCATGTCTGGAATGCTTAGATGCCTCCGAGTTAGAGGTTATGCACACAGAGTATTGAAATTAGATTTAACAACTATCATCTTTTACAATGTTGCCTTGATGATTTTTTTTTCCCCTTTTATAGCTTTGATCAGATGCCTCCTGAATACATTGCTGGTAACAAACCTTGCAGTCTGCTGCTCTGCAAGCCCTGCTCAGCTCTGAGCCAGGTTGCCAATAACTGCTTTTTTTTT
>VZRQ01001930.1:803094-835973 GCA_013397975.1 Machaerirhynchus nigripectus | reverse complement strand
CAAGTTTTCCAATAACTGCTTTTTTTTTTTTTTTTTAAGTGAGAGTATTTGTAGCCACAATTTGCTCTAGCAGGCAAAATTCAGATTGTATTTTTACTCCGTGAGTAGATCAAAAATAGGTTGTGGGATAACCTGACAGCTGTGGAAATAGCATCCTCTAGGTACCAGTCTGGGCTGTGCTGAGCCCCCCGTTCCTGCAGAGTGAGGGCAGACCTGTGCCCTCTGGCTGGGTACCCTGGCAGAGCTCTGCATCCTCAGCACGGCGTGAATGGACCACGGGCTCCATCCCAGCACGTCCCCAACCCCAGCACCAACACCGGGCACAGCATCTCATTCTAACTCAAATTCCTGGTCCAGCCCTCCTCTCCAGGTACACACAGGCAGAGCCAGCCCCTGCAATGTGACCTTTGTTAAAAGGACGGCAACTGTACCATTGAATCAATGTCCCTCTGCCAGGAGCTCTGCATTGGAGCTGCATTGCAGTGTCAGCACCGGGGCTGCTCCAGCTCCAGCTCTCACCTGAATCCACCACGACCCACTGGCACTTTGGGGAGCGCGGTGCCACAGCCCTGGGCTGGTGCTTGAGGGGGACAGTGGGTTTGGAGATGGCCAAGCACCCATAGACACTGGGGACGTGGATTTGCTCAAAACCTGATGCTGTTAACTCTGTGTGGAGTTTGACTAACAGGGAGAAGATGATATTTAGTAAGCACTGCAAATCTTTCACTCTATTTATTGGTAGCATGGTAGGGATATTAACTGATTGGTCCTCCAAGTTTCCTTCAACAGAAGCAGTATCTCTCTCTTTTGTCAGCTCCAGGTCCCTGGGGTAGGAGCAAACACTACCCCCAGCAGCCCTCCCTTGGGACTTCCCAGCCCTGGAACTCACCCTAACACACCGCAGGAATATTTATGATTTATAGGGATTTTTTTGTGTTGGTGCCTGGGACTCCCAGCAGGGTTATGATCCCATTATACACAGCCAATAGGAAAGCCAGTATAGTAGATTGTTTGCAAGAGAGCTATAAAAATGTGACTAAGAGAAGCACCTTCATCTATCCCACACAGCAGTTTAGCAGGGAAATGTCTAATGCCACCTCTATCAGCTCAGAGTCGCACAGATTCAGAGTCTCGGAGAAAAGGGTTGTCTGAGTTAGCTGCTCTAGGACAAGTCCCTGAAGAGCACACAAAGGCTTCTCGATTTGACCTGCTGAACTGAAGTTGTTATTAGGACCTAAAATTATTGCTGTGCTATTGCTGTTTGGTGGATGACAACAGGAAAATCGCTGGACGATGGACATTGGCGGTGACTTTATCGATAGCTTGGTGACTTTGGCTGTCTTCGCTATGATCCCTTCCACTGCTCTTCAGTTCCATTCAAATTTCCTCCCAAAGAGTATAAATGCTTCCAAACTGAAGTGGAAAAACCTCCAGCACATTAGCTAATAGCACATCAGAGGAAGTGCCTGGCTGCGACTGTAACCTCAGTAGGCATCTTTACATGGGAGGACGTAAACTGTCTCTGAATTATTTATTGAAACAAGGTCATCAAATTGGACAATTAACCTTGAAAACTTAATTTAAGCACCATAAAAGAAATATCTCCTGAAAAACATGTCCTTAATAAAAGCCAGAAGCACAAACTGTGGCGGGTTCTGCCATGGTCCGTTGCAGGAACTGGGAGCTTCAGCGGGTTTGTCCCTGAGGAGGGATTAGTGCTGGAGGTGACTTGGCAGGAACACAGGAATTTGGAGAGCAGAGCAGAGCATCCCTGGAGCTCTCTGAGTGCTGCTCCAAAGGATGCTCTCCATCACCAGGGCTACACCTGGGCAGCCTCAGGCTCTGTCTGCCCTGCACAGCCCCAAACCCCACAGTCCCGAGTCCCTCATTTCCCCACAGGGATGGAGATAACACAGGCAGGCTGCGAAGTGATGGAGCTGGAGGCTGTCAGGTGTCATCGCTCCCTTCTCAAAAAGCATCGGATGAGCAGACTTGTTCCAAAGGATTTTACCAGATAAAGGATTTTACCCAGCCTGGAAAACCTTTGGAAGTGAAAGGCAGTTTCCCTCCTCAGTCCCCTCTGCTGTGGGCGAGCTCCTGCTCCAGCTTGGTGTCTGCTGCGCTCTCCCGACACCACTAAACGATGGGAGCTGCAGAAGGCTTCAGCAATTTATTCTGTTTAATTTCCTCCACAAAGGTGTTTTATCCTCACTAATAAAAAGAGTGGAACTTGATCATTTCTAAAATATTGTCCCTTCTAAATCTTTATGGCTCAAAGTGGACTGAGATCATTAGAAGTTACTTTATGTGCAGCTCAATCAGCTCCAAAGGGCTATCTCAGTCACTCCGTGCTTGCTGAGAGCAGATCCCATTTCCCAGAGGCAAAAGGACAATACTTAATCACTTCCTCACTTGTTAGGTGTTTTAACAAGTTGTATTAAGCTTCATCAGTCGGAGCTTTCATGCCAGATTAAAAATGATAGTTCACTTCTCTGTTATTACAGGACATCATTTGTTTTCTTTTATTTTGCTGGGCACTTGCATGCCACTGTAATTTCACAGGAAAATATATGACTGATGTCACCCAGAAGTAATTAGGTTTTAAAAGCCTTGATTGCAATAGACACGGACGTTACGGCTTTATGGTGCCAGTGCTTTGCCACCCACTTTATGGCTGTTGATTCTGCAAGTATTTCATAGATCTGTCGATAGGAATAAGTTAGCTGATGTTGACTGGAACTATTAATCAGAAGGAAGGAAAATACACATTTTTATTTCTGCACTCAGAGCTGATAGCTCAGTAAAAGCCTCCCTACCCAGCTTTGCAACACTCCAGGGTTCCCTGACTGCTGAAATCAGAGAGATGCAGGGGAAACCTGGGCTCCTTCAGGGTTATAAACAAATTGTTTCAACCCACTGCATTGGAGAGACCTGTTCTTTGCCACTGTACATGGATATTGTACTTTAATGCACAGAGAAGCCCACATTTAATTGTTCTAGCCTTCCAATAATATTTTATAGGGATTCATCAGATTCCAGCAAGACAGGGATGGAGCTGTTGCCTTCCCACTGTGCTCTGGGCAGAAAGTGGGTCAGAGTCAAGAGCTCAGAGGGTTACATTTACATCTCAAAACTCAACTCTGGTAGTGTGGAATTAGACCACTCATGTTAAAATGTGTTTCTGTGGTCACGACAGATCTGGGAACCTTCTGGTGTGGTGACCAGCAGGGAAACAGAAGGGAATACAGGGAGGTGGGATCCTGGTACTGCTGCAGGTGAGTGCAGAGCATCCCTTGACCTCGGTGGGACTGGGAATTTGCCCAGCCAGCTAAATGCTGATTTAGGTTCCAGAAAGACTGCAAGGCTGGGGAAACCAGGGAGGATTAAGAGAGTTTGTGTGCAGCCCAGCAGTCTGAGCCATTTCACAGTGATCAAAACCCCTCAGGCTTTTGTCATGAGAACGACAACAAAGAGCTCAGCTACCGGTTTCACTTGTGACTTCGAGTTCCTCAGTTTAAAAAAAGCTGTTCCCTTTCCACAAAAGCAGAAATTATAGATATTTGCTTTTAATGGGCGTTTCTTCTGATGTCACCTCACTGATAAGGTGCTCCTGTAATGGCAGTGAAGGTGTCCTTGGGTAAGGCAGACCCAGACAGTTCTTCCTGCTTGCTCTGAAAACCATCCCCATCAAATGGATGTGCTGGGACCCATCCCAGTGCATAAGGATGTCATCTCTCCCTGGTTACATCAACCTTTTAATCAAATCTTGGGCGGATATCCCAGGTGGCAAGAATGGACTTTGCTGTGCCAAGAACAGAGAGTCCATTCCAGAAGCGGGGACTTGATCCCACCCAGTTCGCTCCAAAACACGCTGGCTACAGCTACAAAACCCTTTGAGTCCAGCAAAGTGAGGAAAAGTGGAGCTTTTCTCTGGATTGCTGCACTGTCCTTGCTTTCCCAGAGCTGAAGCCATACCCAGAGACCGACCACACCATCCTTGGGAGGTTCAGCCATCCAGGAGGCACCAGGAGAGTTTGCAGGTTCAGGTGCCAGCTCCTGTGCACTAAAGAAAGCAATGAGGAGACTTCTGTCTGTTCATGCTTAATGGAAAAAGGATTTCTCCTGCACTGTTGCTTTCATGACAGGAGCTCTGCTTTCCCTGTGATACTCGATGGTCCCAAGGATTTCACCATGCAGGGAAGGCATCTCCAGGCTTTTCCACACAAAGTGCTGTGTCTGTCTTTCATCTGCCTTGAAGAATCTGCTGCTTGATTCCTGATTAAAATATGGGCTGCTTTACACTTTCCTTTTCCTTTTCTTTTTTTTTCTCCCTCAGAAGAAAATTCTAGACAGCAAACACAGGAAGAAAAAAGGCTGAATTGCCAGCAGATAAGCCCAATTTCACTTGACCCCTGAGCTCTATCGGTCACTCCTAACAATGGGATGTACTCTTATCTCAGCACACCACTTAACACCCATTAATGCTTTGGGGAGTTAGTCCAGCTCTTTAAGATCCCCATGTAAGGATTTATTTCAAACACTAGGATGAGTGGGATGACTGCCTTTAGCAGCTGCACTCTGAAGTGCTGGTCTGTCCTGCTCAGTACTCTGTTCACTGTAAAGCTTTAACCCACTGGATTAAGGACCTGTAAAAAAAAAAAAATCACTTAGAGCAGATTTGCAGCTGGTTTGAATTGGGAAAGCTCCTGCAGGACACACTGGTACCAGTTCCCTTACCTGGGGGGCACTGGCATTGCTCCACAAATTAATTCATCCGGGTTCATTGCCTGATGGTGGTGTTGACTTACGTGAGAGGAAAGTCTGGTTCCTCAGCGAGCCTGGAAACCACTCCTGACTTTGGATGCAAATTCTGGAAGTTTTTATTGGGAATTTGAACTTTCTCTGAGTTGTCTCCATTTCTTTTCATTCTGCTGGAATGGCATGAAAATGCAGGCTGTACTAAAAACTTCTAAAATTATTTACTCATCTAATTATCCTGAAATAATTTAAAATCAGATTAAACTAAACGTTGCTGCAAACCTTGCTCTGTTCAGAAATTTCCAAGGGAGTTGAGGCACATGCACAGGTTTTTCAAACACTTACAAGTTTGTTTGCCACCACTGGGCAGAATTAAGAACTTCGGTGCAAGTTTGAAATTTTGACTTTATAACAGAAACAAAATGAAATAGAGATATAAACCAGAGCAGCCTTCCCATGTCCCTGATTACAGTGATTCCAGCCACAGTCTGGGCCAATACAACTGCCTTCAACAGACCCTTCTCAAGGAAAGGTGGGCGTCAGCTGAGATCTCCAATGTTGCTGGAGATGAGTTCCCAGACTGACAGCAAAATTTCCTAAATCCTTCTGGAGGAATGGCAGAAAATTTGGCTTAAACCGCTGAAAAGGAAAAATTACACAGTGAAAATAAAAATAATAATTACAAATTTTCTTACCAATTGGGCTAGAGTAGAAGAGCCTGAAAATTGCAGAAATGAGCTCATCTCTGTTTCATCTGCATCTGTCCCAGCTGACTTTGTCCCAGCCACTGGTCCCAGTCAAAATTTGGACACAACTCCCTTCATGTTTCCAACTGGTCTTAAGTTTCTCATGGATTTTGATTGAATGCAATACCTGACTCCGGCAAAGTGTGTTTTCTTACTGAAACGCTTTTAGCCCTGATTCATAACTGGTAGGAAAAAGTAATCTATGGAATGAAATACGCCGAGGGTTTTAAGCAAATATTTAGGCAAAAAGCAGCTGGTAAATCTCTAATGAATGGCTGGGTGTAGAGCTAACACATAATTCATGGCATGCCAGCCAGAAGGGCCTAATCCATCTCCTCTGCTCCTAACTCCTCATGACATCCCGGGAGCTGGGGCTGCATCGTGAGCACCCAAGGCAGGCAGCAGGGAAGGAGGTGCTTCCACAGGCCTTTCCCTGTTGGTGCTGGGCTCTGGAGCCAGGAGGTTGTAGTTCAGGATTATTTTCTCTGGTTCAGCTTCTCCTGCCCTGGTTTTAAGCACAGGCTGTTGTATGGGGGGACCCAGGTGACAGAGGTTTGAAAGGACAAACTGATCACCCTTGGCAGACGTCATCACTGCTACAGCCACCCATGCACTCGCACTCCTCTCCACACACAGAGCTTAATAAAATCCCATATATCCTGTAAAGAATCCCATTTTCCCTTTTACTTTAGTAACACTTTAAAATAATGGGACATTGATACTGCATTACGAAGCTATTCCCTTTGATGGATCCATGGCACGGTCCTTATCAAGTGAGTTCAAGGTGATTTGTGTTATCATGGTGATTTTGCATCTTGTTTATTACCTTCCAGAGATCACTTTGCAGTGATTTTTAAGGTGGCATGGAAATTACCACCTGAACTGTCTTCTAAATCAATGAAGCCTTTTCCTGCCCGGTAATAAAGCTCTCTTATGGTTTTCAACCAGCAGATATTAGCTAATGCTTAATTACTGTGGAGGGGCAAGTAGTAAGCACAGGAGAGTCAACAGCATCAATAAAACTCTGAGAGTAAAAAATAAATCAGGAGGTACAATACGGGGGACATTGAGGAGCGAAATGCTCACCTCTGGCATTGCCTTGAGGGGACACCAGGGTCTCACTGTGACATCTCAGCCCTTTGGTGTTTCATGGACATCTCTCTCCTGTGAAGATGCTGTTGACCCAGCCCATTACTGCCTAAAATCTCTCAGTGCCTGGAGTGCCATCCCTACCACAGGGCTGGGATTCTCTTCATTGATTCCTGACACAATTTCCCACTGATTTGCAAGAATTGAGCTGCAGCTGGTGCTGGAAGTTTCATATAAATGCATCTGAGGTGACAACCAGGGCAGGTCTGTGAGGGGACAGGTCCTGGCTGTCCTCAGCCCGCAGCTTGTGCCAGCAGTAGGAGGAGGAGACAAGAGCCATGCTTCTCCCTCCACCCCTGCCTGTGCAAAGGCCCACCAGCATCCAAACCTTCTGTCCTCCATGGAAACCTTCTCCTATGCTTCACTGCAGACTAAAAAATTATATCTGTGGTGCCCAGCATTCCACAAGTCACAGCTGGACCTTTCAGAGGATCCCCAAAAGCTTGATGCTGCTTTCTCCCTGCTTTCTCACAAGGAGGCTTTAAAGAAATGCATTTTCCAATTTTTCCCTGCTAAAGGATGCAATTTAATATGAGACTGGGGACTTGACTTTTTTTTGTCACAGGACTCTTGGAAATGGTGTTGGCTGGTGGTTTGGGCACAAGTAAATGGAAGAAAAAAGATGGACAGGTGTGAGATAGAAAAATTTGCCCATGCCTGGGTGCATCCCAGATTTTGGGCAAAGGAGCAGAAGCACAGGCTGGTCACTGCAGGCTCAACAGCTGCCTTCTGTTGGCAGAGTCAATCCCTTAATCCAGCACCAGCCTGTGCATCCTTTTGGATATCATCCCATGCAGCAATGAATAACCAAAGATGAATTACAACAGGAGAGTTGAGGATTTTTTACCAAAACATGCTGAACTCACAAAAATCCAGCATTAACAATAAATTCTCAGCATAATCTTAAAACCAGGATGTTTAAATGTGACCAGAGCTCCACAAAGAGCATGTTCTAACTCTTGTCTGACGCCTGTGCTGCTTCCACTTCTGAGCAGCTTTATTTTTCATTCCCCAGAGGAGTTGCATATAAAATAGATCATTTCAGCGTTACTCCATAATACGTTCTTATAACAGATACATTGTGTAAATAAAATGAAACATTAATAAAAATGGTTGGTGTCTATCTCCGGCTCTAACTTGAATGCTTACAGGCAGGAAAAAAACCCAAACCTCCTGGAATTGATGCTAACAAATTTCACAAACAAGGCACTGAGAAAATGTGAGCACTCCAGGAGAAGGTGGCCACACAGCCAATAAATCCTCTTCCTTAAGCCAACTAGTTATTGTCTATAACGTTCATAAAACTCTTTGCACAGAAGACCCTTCGTGATGAAATAAACCATCAATCTCCACTGCATTACTATTCATTTTCCGTGTGTGCTGAGAGCAAATGTCATTGAAGGCATTACAGTTCTCTCAAACTATATTAAAATACATAGTCCGATGTTATATCTCTTCGAGCCTCTCTGTTCATAAATTGTCGCTGCTGATTGGAACATAAAACATATTTTATAACGCCATAAAGCCCCAGAAGATACAAGATCACTCATGTTTGTCTTTATGGCTCAATGTGTAGGACTTCGAGATGCTAAAGCATTGTGTATTTCACACCAGCAATGGCCAGGGCCCTGTGGAGAGAAAGTCTTAGACATTTCCATAAAACATTATTACCATATTCCTCGATGACTGAAGCACCTCTGTACACAGAGCCTGAGCCCTTAACTTATGGACTGTAAACGGATGAGTTTTCCCAATAAATCAGCTTTGTTTAGGAGCAGAGTTATCCTGCCCAACACTTAGCTTTGAATGTTATCTCCAGGTGTCAGAGTAATGATGACTTTTTTCATTCCTCCATTTTTCTTTTCTTCCTGATATGCCTAAGAAAACTTCCTTTCTAGGGATAAGTCCCCTGAGAAGTTAGTGAGATATTTCAACATATTAGGAAATTAGATCAGCTTCTCAGTGATGTTCTGTGGCTCTGTCAGACCTGCTATTTCTGGATCCTCTTTGGGGAGCCATGGCTATCACCTTCCAACGCACTGAGATGCTTCTGTGTGGAAGGAAAGTTCCTGCCACCATCTCCTGCAATCCCTGCACTTATGTACCCCCCAAGCCTCAATTCAGACCTTTTACACCCTGGTCACTGCACTAGAGCAGTGCCAGGATGCCCCATCACTGAGCCCTGTGCTGCCAGGATCACAAATCAGTGCCCAGAAACACCAGGATGGGGGCGAAGGCTGGGTTTGGATTTGAGGTTTACTGCAGCACCTGATGGATTCAGAGACGACATTGCAGGGAGATGGATGCTGAATGTCAGGCGCCTGTCCATCCCCAAGGCATCTGAAGGGTGGCATTTTGGGTGGAAAGAAAAGAAAGACCAAAAAAAACCAAACCAAAACAAAAAATGATGAAGGCTGCTGGCTGGCAAACAGAATAATTTGTCAAGAGATTTGACAAACCCTTGCAGTCTCCAGCTATCCAAGCCCTCGATCTAAGAGCAGGGACACAACCTCATTCTGCTCTCAGGAAGAGGCCAAGGAGGTGATAGCGGCCCAAATACTCCATAACATCTGAACCTGGGGACTGGCAGGCTTAGCCACAACCTGCTCTGGCTCCAGCTTCCCAGACAGATTTGCGTGAGGATCCCAGCAGCCCTGCTGATCCAGCAGCTCGGCAGGACGCCCTCATCCCATGTGCTGCAGAGCTAAAGCCTTGGTATTCCAGTGGTTTCCTCTCTGCAGAAAGCTGTGCTGTATTTCCACCCATTTAAAGGTCTATAAGGGGTCTCATCAAAGCCAGGTATAGTTTATATTGCAGATGGCTGCTGACATGATATAATCCACACTAACAGGCAGGCTGTTAAAGGTCAGAGTCTCACTTCACTTCTGTTATTAGCTTTGATGTTGGGAAGATGCTGAATTCCCTCCATGTCTTTTTCTTTTAGAGGGAGAAAAGACACTGTTTACTGTCAGGCTCTTCATCAACATAATTGGTGGCTTCTCTGGAATCGCCCCTTTGCTCTAAAAAGCGCTGTAAATCAGCTGTAGGAAGCCTGGTCTTTGAAAAATCCTCGAGCGGAAGAGGAACACGAGCAGCAGTTTGCAGGACCGGCTCCATGTCTGTGCCAGATGTGTGCAGCAGGCAGGGGAGGCTGGAGCCCTCCTCATCCTGCATCCCTAAGCCGGCAAAACTAGTCAAAGCTTTAAGACACGAGCATAACAGAGTCCTGGCAACTTTGGGGAGCCCCCAAGGAGCTGCTGCAAGCTCTGGATCAGGATGGAATCTTGAGCTCCAAGTACTGCTTCCATGCACAGCGGGGATGCTGCTCCCAGCATGTGCGTGCCAGGTTGAGGCGTGGCTGCTCCACACGACCCCTGCCTGCTCCAGAGCCTCGGGGGTCCCTGAGGGAGCAGAGATCACTCCCGGCCATCCAGGCCGTGCAGCCAGACCTGCAGCACCAAAGCACACCGGCAAATATTCCTGGGAGCAGCCTGAGCGAAGTGAGGTGCAATGAATCGAAAGGGATTGAAGTGCCAGGGCTGCTGTCCTCGGAGCCTGCGCAGGGCTGCATCCTCCCCAACGCCTCATCCCGTCCCTTGGATCCCGCTCAGCTGAATGGAGGCAGCAGAGTGGGAATCCTCAGCCCTGTCTGCCGCCCCCTTTCTAAACAGGACCCCAAAGGCAGTTTTTGTTGCTGAATCCCCTATTCAGAAATGATACTGACATTACCCCAGCTTCCAGCCCACCGTGGGCTCCAGCTCCTGGAAAAACCTCTCATCTAATCTCAAGCAAGAGACATTCTGCCCATCGCCAAGTCCTTGGAAAGTCCCTGCTGACCTTGACCACTCCGCTGTGCGGACCCCAAAGCCATTCCCGACCGCGGCTCGGCAGGACGAGGCAGGGGCTGCCGGGCTGGTGCCACGCTCGGTTCTTTGATCTCAGCAATAGTGAGGCTTTGCCTGAAGATGGCACTACAGAATGGCTGGGGCGAGCGTGCGGCCGCAGTCCCGGCGGCTCCGGTGCGATTAATCCAGCACTGACCGGCCAAAGAATCCCAGCTCCTATTCCCCATAAAATGCGAGTCCATCTGCCGTCCCCTGCCGGGTTGGGGTCTGGTGGGGGGAAGGACGGCAGAGGTCACTGTGTGCCCGACAGACACAAACCCCAAATCCTCGGGAGAAAGCTGAACTCTCCCTGTTCCCTGCAAAACTCGGGCTTCCCAAAGCAAAATCGGCCTCTTGCTTTCCGAGTTTCATGAGTTTCATCCGTCTTGCTCCTGACTTGGTGATACTGCAGCAGCAGTTTTAGTTTCTCCCCATAAATGGCTCGGCAGAAGCTCACGAGGTGCAGTGGTCGTGCTGAACGACCTTAAACCCTCTCACTTCGGGGCAGCACGGTGGGATGGTTGTTCCCCCTCTCCTCCTTCCCTATACCATGCTTGTAGCTCCATTAAAACAAGCCACAACAGGAAGGAGTTACCAAACTACTCAGCCTCGCACAGCAAATTGCTTCTTTCCCACTATACCGGACCAGGAACTGTGGCTCCCAAATAATCTGGATCCTCAGGCATTAATGCCAAAAATCCCCACAGCCCTGAAGTTGCCCAGGCAGAGGTGTTTCAAAAGCACTTTTCTGAGGGTTTCCAGCAGACGATATGGGCAGCCAGGGGGAAATTCCTGGGCCAAGGGCCAGGAGGCAACAGGGAGGGAATGGGGAAAAGTCAGGGATTAATTGATCTGTGCCCACGAGGGGCCCGGTGGAGGCAGTGTGCCCGGGCACGGGGCAGCCGCCCGGCCAGTGTCACTCCTCTGGTGGCGAGTGAGAGCGGCTCGAGCGGCTCCGCGTTATCTCAGCCATGGCTGGTACCAGGTCACACCCCGCGCCTTTGTTTCCAGGCGAGGGCAGAAAAAGGGCTCGGCGCAGGCAGTGGGTGGGGGTTATGGCCAGGGAAACACAAGGCCTCCTTGAATCCAAACCACGAAGCAGGGCTGCTGGAGGTGGCCAAGAGAAGGATGCTCGGTCCAGGAGCTCACCCCCAGTCCCCCTGCGTCAGGAGCTGGACTGCAGGCAGGACAAGCAGGCAGGAGCACAGCCTGCCAGGCTCAGCTCAACGTCAGTTCACTGGAGAGGCTGAAGAATTGGGTGAACTGTCAGATAAGCCACATGCCTGAACATGAACCTGAGAAGCCATCGCACACAAAACCCATCTCACCCTTGGCTACCAGCACTTTCCTGACCACTAGGAAGGGCTCAGGAGAATTTGGATCCCAGTCCAGGACTGGCTATGGCTGCTGTCCATCAGCAGCTGTCACCTCCATGCTGTGGGATGACCACGGGCTCATGTGTGGGGAGTTGGGTGCATTGCTGTTCCTCCTCTCTGCAGCCTGTGCAGAAACACCCCTGAAGTTTAAACAGATATTTCTGATGTATTATGTGAAAAAAGACATTTTTACGACAAGAATAATGGACCATGATGGGGTTTAATGTCATTGCAAGCCTGTACACATGGTCTTCCCAATGAAAAGAGCATGTGAGGTATTACCAGAGGACTTCCCAGAGAGGATAAGATATGAAAGGAGAGGATAAACCACGGTGCCAAGTATCCATATGGCAGCGCAGCATTTGTGTTGGAAGCAGAGACAAGCCACAAAGTTCAAAGCCCCAAGCAGAGCTGCTCCAGAGTTCAAGGTCCCTGCAGCTTGATGGCATGAGTTAGTCGGATCTAGCTGCAAACCATGTCATGGCCCTGGCATGTGCTCCGCAGGGCTGGGGATCACCTTCCTGTCCGACCCACGACCAAGTTTTAAAGTTCACATTTGAGCCACTCCAGCATTTTAGCTCATCACAGTTTCTAAGCCATTTCTGCATGAGACATGGACAAAGTTAAAGGTGCCACAATGGGGAGTGGGGCTGCCAGCCCACGTAGGTCTGAATTCCTTGCTTTCCCTAAATCATGTCATCTGCCCAAGCATCCTTCACCAGCTTCCTAACACTTCCCATCCATCTCGGCCGTTGGAAACCCTTTGGATCTCCCTTTTGTTTACAATGAGTAATGGGCAGGAGTTAACAGAGGTTCCAGAGGAAAAGGTCAGTGTAGTTCAAGCAGCATTAGGAAGAAACTCTCAGCCCCGCTTTGATCTGCAGAGGATTTAAGCGGTCAATAAGGCAGCGCGGGGAGCAGCAGCGTCGCCCAGATGCCCTCTCGCTGGAGCTGCTCCGAAGGCCCCAGTCCCAGTCCCAGCCCCACCAGGATGCAATTCCTACCAGTCCCTCGGGGTTTATGGCCGGGGGAGGGCGTGAGTCACCGGCCCCCGTGTCTGGCCGTGCCATGCACAGCTCCCCGGCCGCCGCCGCAGCCTCCCCGCGTGTTTGCAATTGCTGAGGCAGACTGTTTGCTCCTGCCACGTCCAAGGCAATCCAGTAAAAGTTTACAAAGGGCTAGAGCTCAATCGTGAGCTTGTGAAAACACAGCTCCGGGCTCCCCGGCTCTGCGGTTCAAAGTCTGAAGTGTGCCCCGTCGATTTACACACGTATTTATTTTACGGCTGAATGGGAGTCATTTCAACGAGATCGACCTTCCAAGAAAACGGGGTGAAAGCCCTTGAGCTGGAGGGAGTGGGTGGGACTTTTGCTTTTTAACCTTCAAATGCGTTGGGCTGATGGGTCCTGCCCAAGTACAGCAAATTAATGTGACAGGATGAGGCAGGGTGATGTGCTGGAGCAGGGCTGGGTGTGTGGCAGCTCCACTGCCCAGGGTAACACTGGGTCAGATACCCAGTGGCTCAGCTGGGATGAGATTTTAAGAGGCATTTTCATCTCCTCAAGGTGGAAAGACCACAGCCCACAGTCCCAAGAAGGGACTCTTCTTTAGCACGATACCAGCATAACCCCTGGTGTTTATATCATCTAAAACGACAAACACGCTGTATGGATACTCATTCCATATTCATGATGGCATTTTTCTGGTTTATCCTAATCCACTTTTGAAGTAAAATCAGCTACATTTGAAAAAAGTGCTGTCATCGTAACAGAGCTGGTTTTTGTACAACTTTGGCAGAAAAATTGCATGAGCTCACCCAGCACTAATAGTCACGTTTGCTGTGGACCAAAGACCTGCCCCATCCATGGAGTCTCCAACGCTTTGAGTATCATTTCACCCCACACTGTGTGCGCCAGGATTGTAATGGAAAACCCTGTTATCACCCTGTGATTTCCTCCCCACCCTTCTGCCTGTGTGTCCCTCCCAGTTCTCACCTTTCTGCTGCTCCCCGCCCATGCACAGTCACATTTGGTGTCCTGAATTTCTCCTCTACACCCATGCCCGTTCTCAACCCACCATCTCAGATGAACATCTCTTCCCTGCCCAGCCTCCTTCCCTTCTCCTTCTCTCCTTGCTTGGCTGTTGCCTCTATCAGCAGGATGCCTTTGGAAGAGCTTTTACTGAATAAGCCCTATAAATGAAGTCGCTCAGTATCAGACACGTCTCCCGCTGGTTCCCCAGCAGGTTTCCAGATTAGAGGGGGGGAAAAAACCCAAAAGAAATCAAAAGAAACCAGATGCTCAGGGGATTGATTATTTCTGCATGGTCCTTTGGATAAATAAAGTGTTTGGAAAGTTCTGAAAACACATTTTGATGCTGGGAACTAATTTATAAAAAGCAGAGGGCAGGAATAGATATGGGTTCAGGCTTCTCAGATGCCAGGAAATGATGTTAGGTTAGGTTTTCTTGGCGTCAGAGCAGTGCAGAGGGTATGATGGTACCTGCCACCCGTGGGCTGTGAGGTTTCCATGGGTGCCTCCAGCTGAATCGTTTTCGGAATGGGTCAAAGGCAGGAACAGACAGCATCTCTTGCATTTTCCATGGGGTCCCATGCGAAGGACAGCTGCAGCCTGAGCAGAGCCTCTCTACATCCTCCCCTAATCCGCTCACACCCTCTCGATCTGGTTCAAATAAGACAGTGGGTTTCTCCCAAGCCCCAAGCAGGGACGCACATGTTCCTGGGTGCGGGGGAAGCCTTGGGAATGGGGTCATGAAAGGATATGGCTGGGAGAAACCACTCATCGGGCAAAATCCAGGGCTGAGCACCCGCCTGGAGCTCACATGGGGTGGCTCAGCGGGAGCGGAGCAGCCATGCTGCTGGCAGCTGTCCGACACGGCTTCTCCTCCCTCCAGAGGCAGCCCAGGGATGGAGGGGAGCAGGGAGCAGGTGGACCCCGGGGTCACTCCATGGTCCCCTGCCCAGCTGCCCCCAACATCCCACCTCCAGGGGCTGGGGGTCCCTGGGCTGGACCCAGCTGGGGTGGCCCTGAACGCAGTCCTGGGAGAGGCAGGACAGTCCCCTGCGCTCCCACAGCGCGCACGGGAGTGTGCACAGGGGGTCTAAAGGTAGCAGGGTCAGAGATCCAAGGGCAGAGGGTTGCTGGAGGAGATAAGCTCTGGAAAAGGTCGTTAGCCAGAGAGGTTGGTATTTATCTGGGCATGCAAAAACACTATAGGGGAACTGCTGTTAAGTGACAAGGTAAATATTTCAAGTGGTGTTTCTATTAACTCCACACTCCCTTTACAGATTTTCCTTGGTTCTACTCTTGGACTCCAAGTTGCCTTCAGTGACTTTTTGGTTCTTATCTCAATTCTAAATGTTAAACTCCTTGAGTCAACTGATTCTAATAATTTAGAGTGTTGTTTCAGTGATTTATCAGAGTAATGCAAGCCAAAATGAGGGTTTATTTGTGAGAGTTTGTTTGAAGCACTTACAGGAAAAAACCATTTCTGAAAACATGAATGAGATTATTTTCTCGGGGAAAAAAAAGTATGTAATTTTCAGGAGCTGAAATGAAAGCGTTTAATTTTTCTGAAGGCATTTGACAATCAAAAGCTCTGAAATGAATAAACTTCTGGCCCCCTGTATTCCTGCAAATATTTCTATGCTACAAATAAGTGTTAGCATTTCTATTATATTCACCATTGTGCAAAATGCATTTCTGCCATCAATACCTTCATTTATATGAGCCCTTTTGTTGTGCTTTCATTGTTGATATATTCAAGCTATTTATTATTACTCGTTTATTTAAAATCACTTTGCTATGTTGTCTTTATATTTCTTGGCTGCATTCAAAACACATATTTAAATAGTCTGTGTCTCTAAGAGGAACTATATTAATGATAAAACACTCTGTATTCACCCATGTCTCTCCCAGTGAGTTCTTCTGCACATTTTATTATCTCTTTATGCTTCCTCACCCTCTTTTGCAAAGGCTTTAATTTCTGTCATACCATGCAGGGTATAAATACCACAAAGGAGATATTTATATTATTTGTTTATAGGGCACCTCACACATTTACAGCTCAGGTCCAGAAGTTCTCCCATAGTACAGCTAAGAGAAATGCCAGGTATTTTTGGGGCACAATTCCCATCTGACTTTATAACAGAGACATTTCTGCTCTGCAATATTTGCTTTGAATGATAACGATTCCAGCTCTGATGATAAAACCCCAAATCTTGCAACAAGTGTTTATCTTTTTTTTTCCTTTTCCACTACTCCTGGAGTTGTGTGATTGTGCAATTATCTCAGCTTTTATTTGTTATCATCTTTTATACCTTGTGGCTGCCAAGAAGAGCTTGAAACGGCGAGCTCTGATGTTTCAGGCATTCAAAGGTGTTGAGAAGGGGGAGGTGGTGAGGCAGGGTTCATGTGGCTGAGCCATGGTGAGGGGCCCCTCTCCATGATCCCAGGGGAGGTGCTGGGGTTCTTCTACAACACTGGGTGCTCCTGCCTCCAGATTGGGCAGGAATTTACCACAAGGCCCAGCACTGTGCCCATCAGGCTGGCTCTCATCCCACCCAGCCTTACCCTCTGACTGCAGTGAGATGCCCACTGAGATCCAGGATTAGTGGGTTCTTCCAGGATGTTGTGAACCAGAGGGGTTTTTTAGCTTAAAATACCCCTCAGAGAGGGGTGAGTGCTTGGGGGAGGCTGCAGAATGCCAGCGGCACGCACACACATGGGTGGCAAAGGCGCACATGGATGGAGCAGGCAGCCCCAGCTTCCCAAATCATCCCCACGTGCTGCACAGACTGAAAGCCTCCGAGGGACATCCCCGAGCCTGGGACAGCCCCAGCGTGCTCCTGTCCCACCGTCCCCCCAGTGCCAGCACGGGGACCCGCCGTCCTCGCCAGCTTTGCAGCGCGACCTGTCAAGAGCAGGGTCAGCTGCGGGTCAGCCCCAAAGAGAGAAAACAGCGACCGCCTCCCTCTTATCAGCGCTTGGGGCGGGTGGAGAGACACCCGTGGGGTGGGAGCAGGGGAAGGGCCGCGGGGATGGCCCGAGGGTCACCCCTGGGTTACCAGCTAGCAGCTCTGATGGGGGAACGAGACCTCCAGGCAGATCAATCCCGTTCTGTGTCCAGCTCCCGCGTCCCCACAGCTCTGGTATAACCCCAATACATGCTGAGCAATGGCAAGTACCTGCCCCACCCAAAAAAGGTGCTTTGCCAGCCAGAATTATGTCCATTTTCATGCCTGACCCAGGAGAGAGTGAAGCTTTGCTGATGCACAGGATAATCATGTAGACGGCTCTGCATCCTGCCCATTTTTGTTCTCATGCACCTTGCAACCTCCGACTATTTATATATTCAAGGCTTAAAAGAACAAAGCATTTAATCGTGTGCTTAACATCAAGGCCACCAGTAGTTTCCTTGACACTGAAGGAATTATTCCCAGGTGGAGCACCAAGTCACAGCCTGCTGTGTTGGGACTTCCCCCAGCCCTGCTCCGAGACATTTTGGGGCAAGCGGGCACAATTTCAGGAAAAACAGCCCCATCTCTGAGAAGCAGCCTGGGATTTATGGAAAACTCAGGATCATCCAGAGCTGGGTTAAAACAGCTGCCAAAAATGAATGCAACACTCAGTGTTTTGGAGGATTTCTCATTTTTCTTGGTTTCTGGTGAACTGTCTCCATTCCACTTGCCTCTGTGAGGGGCTATTCAGTTCTGCACCTCCCCAGTGCCCGTGCCCCTCGTGCAGGGCTGCGGCTCTGGTGCTCCATCTCTCTCTATTTTCCTTTAGCCCAGCTGATCCAATCTGGGAATAAAAACAGAGGGAAACAGATGGTCCATTGTACACTCTGCTCCTGCCCGCACCGGCTCCCAAGAACCCGGTGCTGGGGCCAGGTCTTGCCTCTTATTTTCCATGTTTCAGGTTAAATGCATGTGCAAAGAGGAATGTGGGCAGGACAGCTTGTGTTCCTGAGGGGGGGCCCCTCAGTCACCCCCTGCTTTGGGATGGTTTTCCTGCTAGTGCTGAAGAAATTGGGTGGAGAAGACCCCTGGAGCAGGAATGGGTGTCCTTGAGCCAGGAGCCCCTGGGGTGCCTGCAGGTGACCTTTTTGTCAGAGTGACATCTTAGGTGCCACAGCAGCTGGAAAACTCTGAAATATGATTTTTGATGTCAGTGGATTATGTTTCACAAAGTCGTGTCCAAACTCTATGTTACCAACTCCCCTTCACAACTTTTATTGTACTATATAATAATTTATTGACACGACATCAGCTTCTGTATCAAACTCTGCCTCCAATTAGCCCAACTCCAGGGCAGTTTCTGTTTCACTTCTGCACAGCAAGCATTGGCCACATCCAGCACAGCAAACACCAGACACAGGCAGCTGGTAGCTCCTAACCCTGCTCCCATTTTCCAGGCTTTCTGCCTACCTTAGGAGACAAGAAAATGCGGAAGGCTGACCCCCAGCATGATGAATTCCTGCTGAGCTTTTTCCCATTAACTTCAGTAAGGGCTTAATCCGGTGGTTTTCAGAAGCTGGGTGGCTGGTGGGGACTTTTGATGGAGGCAGGGGAGAGAAGACAGGGTGTTAACATGTATTTCTGATTAATTATAGTGTTCTCAAGAGTAAGTGAATAATAGTACTGGTCAGAGCCAGGCATCACACAGGTCTCAGCCCTGCAGAGTAAATGGTGTCTGAATTGTGAGTAATGTTGACCTGGCAGAGGCCAGATAAGATACGGATTTTTCATGTCCAGGACTGGACAGAATTCCACATATTGATAACTAAATGCACCAAAATATGGGCAGCACTTAGCACGCAGCTCTTCCTCGCTCTCAGAAATCACATTCAGCTGGGTCAGACAGCAGAAGTGCCCAGCAGGGCAGGTAATTCATAAGAGAACAATTAGGACATTAAATTGCTTCAATAACTTCCAGCCTTGCTGCATATCTGGTACAAAAAGCATCTTTTCCTATTAATCTGGTGAGAGCCAGGGGCCAAATCCTGCAGTGTCCAGGGGAGATTTCTGCAGGGACCCTGACAGTTCCCAACTGGAATTATGTTCTGGTGCCACCAGATAAAATCACAACTAAACAGGTGCTGGTGTTAAACAAAATTGTGGCAGAGTTGTGGAGAGAACGAAGCTGTCCCTGCACCCTGGGTGTGTTTGGTGGCTGAACACTTTCCATGCACTCTGAGCCAGCACCTTTCATAAATAACTCCTGAATTTACCCAGAGCTCTCAAAGCCATCTCACTCTCCTCTGTTAGAACTGCCCAGAACAACTAAAAATTCACATGGTTGTTTTTCAAAGCACAATAATCTGCCTAAAGTCAGCTGTTCTTGTTTTTAGTCGTCTTGAAAACATGAAGATACCCCATTGCTCTGAAAACAGGCAGGAGGAATGCAACAAAATGAATAGTTTGACTTTCGTGGTTTTATTTTGGTATATATTTCATATCTATATCTCATATCTATATATGATATATATTATTCTATTATTGACCTGTTCAGATGTTTCTCAATGGAAAATGTTCAAAATTTTCAGTTTATGAGCTGTTCTCAGAGGAGAGGTGACTTTTTGACACTGATTTGGAATGAAAAATGGTTTGAATAATCCAAGTTTCCTACAGAATATAAACTCCACCTTCCAGCCTGGTCTGGGAATGATAATTTTCCTCCTACTCCAGGTTTTCTCACTTATTCAAAAAAATAAATTATAAATGTCATGATATACACTTGAGTCTCCTGCATTTTTGCCAGGCTAAGCGATGGAGAAATTGCTTCATCCCTTCTGATGGCACTGGTGGAGATGCTGAGAAATGAGCTGTGTTTAATTCCATCCTTCTATCAGGAATCTGCTAAAATTTGGGCTGAATGAAAACAAACATTTCCTCAGGAGCTGCAGTCAGCACCCACAGCATGGTGGGAACGGGTCCTACACTGCCTCCAGCAATTCTCCCCGAGGATGCCACTCCTGTTTACAGAGACACGCAGGGGTGGGCAGAGTCAAACCAACCTTAGATATTTTAGCACAGCACATCCACTGCCTTCTCAGATGTGTCAGAATGAGACACTGCTGATCAAAAAGTGATAAAAATACAAAACCAAACAGAAACTTGGGGTCACCCCACCTTTTGAGCACTGCTCTGTGCTGAGCTTTGCAGACCCCCAGCACTGCTCCAGACCATCTGCCCCAAACCTGAGCGTTGTAGGAGCTTTCCTGCTGCATCAACAGATTTTGCTGGCTGGTGTTGGATGAATGAGGCAGGTCAGAGCTCTCAGTTCCTCTTCAAACTTCACAAAGTCAGGAAGACTGTGGCTATTCAGTATTAAATATTATCTCCTGCAAACAGGACTAAAGAGCCTGTTTAAAAACCATGGGCTTTAAAAACCGTAGGCTTTAAAAAGCTTGGGCTTTCCAGTCCAGCACAGCAGCAGCACACGGGGCCACATCAAATTCTTCTTTTATGAATCACGAAATAGATGCTGCTCTAATGCTGATGAATATTTGTAAACTGGGAGTTCTGACTGAAGCCAGCGTTTGACCTCCCGGCATTCCCGGCCGGACACATCCTGGCATGGCTCGTTGAAGGTGCCCATGTTCTGCGCTTTGCCTTGTCACCGGGAGATATGGCACACAGATGGAATGATCATACTGGCCTCCAAAGGAAAATATTTAACCCAGGGATGTCAATGGAATATAGAAATGATGGTTAAAATCCCAGAAGCCTGCCTTGTTTTTGTCTTTTTCCTTTCATCTAGCACTTTGGGTCATGCCATCACTTATACGCTTCAGCCCAAACAGGCAATTGCTGAGTTAAGAACCTGGAGTTCAAAGTGAACCATAAACCTTAGTCCATAAGATAAATCATACAAATTACTTTACAGAAATAAATAGAACATTTGGGAGAGAGGTTATCTTCTTGCCTTCAGTTTACATCTCTAATGACTGTAAGTTCACAAATGCATTCTGTCAAGAATATAAACATTGCTTTTATTATACCAAAGACAGATATTTATGACCAACTTTTACAGTATGGCCAGCCAGCTTAGAGGAAAACCCTGGAATCCGGGCAAGAATGTAGAAACTTTGTCATGATAGTTATTAAATTTGTGGGCACCTTTTTAAAGCACGGTGAACTCTACTCAGAAAAAAATCTCACCATATGGGTTAAACTGCAGAAATAAGGTTTTAAAACAGTGGTCAGGGCTGAGCTTTGCTAAATTTTTCTTGTGCATGTGGTGCTGACATGCAGAAATAGGTGTTCCCTCACAAACACACCCAGGTGGGATTTCTCTAAAACTTTGAACTCATCTTTCCCACAGTTCTCAATGATTTTATTATTGCAGCCTTGCACAGTGCTGTGTTTCAGGGCACAATACTTGCTCTCCTGCTCTTGTTGCCAGAGGAATTTCATTTGGATTAGACTAGTCACTCAATCCTTTTTTTCTATGGCACTGTATAGTAAGGAAAAAAAATACTAGATTGACAAAAAGAGTTTTGCTGAAACTGGGTGTTGGATAGGTCAGGGAAACACGGAGTCAACCCCCAAGTGTGTTTTACACCAAGATCCCACCATGGAAACTGGTCCCAGTTTGTTTCTTAAAGCACTGCCTCATGCTGCTCTGTGTAGACCACATTAGAGTCCCCAGCAAACCAAAATTTTTTTTACTGCTCTTTGAAAAGCTCCTCTTGCAAAGCAGGGGAACAGCTTGTGCAGGATGCAGCTTGGGTACCTGCCCTGAAGCTCCTGCAGACCAGGAGATGGGGATAAATAACATTTTCCTTGCACAAATCCAGGAATATTGAGGTGCATTGCTGTTGTGGAACTCTGGCCTCTGCTCCCTGCTCTGTCTTTAGGATAAGGCTGGCTGGGGAGAGGTTGGGCTGTCTGGGACAGGAGGTGCTGCTTGTGCCTTGGGAAGTCGTGACATCAAGTGTTTTCTCTGCTTGATGGACCCAGGGTGCTCCTGGGGAAAGAGAGGCCAGATGCAGGTCCAAAAGGATAAGAAAAATACCTCCCTGAGCCCCAGAGGCAGCTCGGCAGAGCAGCGAGAGCGTTTGGGCTCTGCTCCATCTCATCTCACTTACCCCTCCAAAACAAGTCCCTCCGAGCCCAAGCTAAGCTTAATTAGCAAAGCAAACGTGGGCACGGCTCCACTCCCGGTGCCTGGGCTGTTTTACGTAAGCCCACGGGTATTTCCCATCTCAGCCAAATCAGCACCTCTCCGCAGCCCTCTTCCCTCCCAGAAAAAGTGCCTGTTCTGGAGCAGGAGAAGAGGAAAGGCTCGCCCCAGAACCACTTTGCAGCTCGTATCACTGGGCTGCATGTGCTCTGTGGGAGCAGCAGTCATGGATAAGCTATGAGAAATTGGACATGAGATTGCATTTCCTGCTCATGCATCTGCTGGATAAGCTGTTTGGAGCCTGCTGCTCCATCCAGGGATTGTTTCTTTCCTACATCGTGGTAGTCACAGTGTCTCTGGTCGGTTGGGGTAAGTTATGTCTGGGAAGGGAAGGAAGAGAAGGGAAGGAAAGCGGGAAAAAAGGAGCATGTTGAAGACAAAGGCATTTAAGCCTGGACACGTCTGTGAGCATGTGTGTGACACATTCAGAAGCAGAGATGTAAAATCTGTGCCCCCAGTTGTGCTCAGCAAATCAAAGGCTGGAATGGAAGAAAGAAGGAATTCCTCAGCTCTGGCTACGCCTGCAGATCTTGCCCAAATGTTGCTGGCGTGCCTCCCCCCCCCTCCAAGCAGCGGAGCTGCTGGGAGGTCTGGGGTGCAGACCAGCTCCCAGTGAGGATTTCATGTCTCCAGTGCCCCCCAAATCCTCACTGCAGGAACCCGGGTCAGCACTGAGTGGCGGGAGGATGGGCTGCAAGCTGGTCCTCAGTGCTCATGAGAGCAATTTATCAGTGATCAAGAGATCTCTGGGCTTTTCCCCTCGGATAGCATCCAGCTGGGAAGCAGAGGGCAGAGGAGGGAGAGGAAGGACCATCACCCACTGGGCATGGGTGAGTTTTGGAGTCAGTGGGTTTGTGAGGGGCAGCAGGAGGAAGCGGGGCTGCATCTCCACAGAGGGTCAGCAAACAGTGGCACTGCCAGTGTCCCCTGTGTGCCCAGTGCCACACCCAGGTCTCCTCCCAGCTCCACTGGGGCACGTCAGGGAGTGCCAGCTGCTCTGTGTCTCCCCTCGCACCTTTCTGCTTTGCATACAGGGGCTGTGACAGAGATGAGAACCTCACCTCTGCTGCATAAACCCACGGGACCATTTAAAAACCTCTCCCGACGGAGGGACGGCTCCACTCCCTCACAGCAATGCACCAGAGGGTGTTTTGATAAACTGATTGTATCCACAGCTCAAGTGGATGGGGGTTTCTGGAAAAAGTCCAGGGATTTTCTGCTCCATCTGACATCTCCCACACAGGCTCCTCCCTTTTGTTCCAAGCAGAAGTGTTACTTTCCTTCTCTTTCCTTACCTTTTTTTTTTTTTTTTTCCAGAGGGAATCAAGATACAGGATGGGAAGGAAGACAAATGAAAAAACAAACAAAAAGCCAAGAGAAATTATTTTTGCATTGAATCATGCAGAAAAAGGCCCACTCCTTTCAAATGGAACTGAACAGCCAAGAAAATTCTGAGAAAAATGGGATTCAATGGGAGAAGTGCATGGAACAAAATAGATTTTTCTTCATTGGAGGTGTTTTGCAGGAACGCCTGAGACTCCTCCAGCCCCTGCTCCTGTGCCACCTGCCCTGAGAGGGGGACACAGAGCCCAGCCACCATCTCCATCCTTGAGATCGCCCTTTGTGCAGAACTAACCACTGCCCATAGATTAACAGAGGGATTAATTAATAATTTGACTTAAATGGTGTCTCGGGCCTCTTCATTACTTGACTGCTTGGCTGGAAGCACCAGCAAATATTTTTTGTTTTAGCACAGAACTGAGAGCAGGAACATGTTAACTGCACCCCTGATGGGGTGTGCCTGGTTCAGCTGAGCCTGCCCCTTGGAAGACCCAGACAGATCCAGCCACTTTCCCCATACTCGTCTCTCTTGCACTGGAGCCACCTTCTCAAGGGCTTTTTTCTCCAAAATTAATTACAACTTGCATTAAAACCAGTGCATCTTAATATGTGCTCTGTCATAGTCACAGATGAATGAGGTATCTGGATGTACACAGTGAAAACTTCTCTTCGTTGGAGCCATTTACAACACACAAGTACTCCAGGATTATTCCAGGCAATAAACAGCCCAGGACAACAGTGATTATCCATGAAAATGAACGATGGTAAATGGTTTAATACAACGGTTTGCACAAGAAGTAGTATAAAAAAACATCTCCCAGGCATCTTACCTGAATGATAAATGAAAACAGAGCCTCAAATAACAATAACAATGCAAAACAATTTGGGAAGCCTTTTCTAAGCAGCACCCTGGTTAGAGTCCAAAGAAAATACATGCAAAAAATATTCAAAATCCCATGCTTTACATTGACTTTGGCCAGCTCCCAGTTCTTGGGTATAAAGCTTTCTCCCAAGGTTTTGCAAGTAAAACAAGTTCTTTGAATGAGGACCTGATCCAGCCAGCTGCTGAGCACTCTCCATTCTCACTGAGGTCATCGACATCCATGGTTTGCAGCACAGACATAATGCACAGGTCAAAAAAATATTCCATAATGAAATCCATCACATAAAGCACACCAAAAAATGAAACTTGCAGGATCCACCCCATTAATTGTGTAATACTTCTTTTGGTTTTTTTTTAATTAAAAATAGCAGAGATTTGAATACTGAAGTCACTGCTGGAAACTGTTCCGGCATCCGGGTGACCATGAGGCCCATGGAACTGGATGCTGCTCTCAAGGTTAGGGCCAAACCCGCCCTGCTCCACTCGTGGGAGCAGCCTGATGCTTGGAAGCAGCTTCTGGAAATGCTCCTGCACACAAGCTGCCCCTTCAGCCCCGAGCACGGCGCAGGATTGGGCTCTGAGCCCTTAATCCCCACAGTGAGAAGTGGAACACTGCACACAAGATGTAGCAACAAAATAGATTTAGTTCAAGGTTAGTCTCAAGAACCCTTATCTGATCAGTGACAGTAATTTATCACACAGAACCCATCATTAGTGTCAAGCTGTTTTATTACCCACTAACTTAACACTGTTTTACCAAGAGTCAAGTGTGATGTCACTCATGTTAAAGTAATTTACAGCTAATAGATATGAGGTAGGAGTCAATGCTGGCTCGCCGAGTTCCTTTCATACTCGGTGCTAGCTCCTCTCATTTTGCTCAGTAGGCAAATCAGGGAGCAAGGAGAGGCAGCAATAAAGGGGAAACCAGCCCAAGTACACAAAGAGGAGCTTTGAATTCCCCAGCAACTTTTGCTCTGAGTACAAGAACTCACTCAAATACATTAACTGTGAAATGGACAGTAGGATTCAAGAGACAATAACAAGTAATCTGGTTTGTGGGACAAGAGGTGTGGAGTGCTTTGGCCATGTGGAAGCTCCACACATCAGCAGAGGGGGAATCCCTCTAGAAGTCACATTATGCACCCCCAAATCCTACAAAATCTGTCTCACCAGGAAAGAATAGGCTTGGGCTGATTTGACATTGCCTTTTCAGTGGTCTCAACTTTGATGTTGAGTTCCCCTAATTTGGAACACTAAGAGAAGTTACAGAAACCTCGATAAGGAGTTTTGCTGCAAAAAAAATTGAGACAATTGTGCATGAACATTGTTTTCCTTCCCTGCCTTCCCCGTCTCTCCAGCCAATTCTGTTCAGTCTTAAGGTCAGCCCCAGTGCAGGCTGTGTTTATAAGAGAATACATTTCCCATTTCCAAGCACTTGCCATCTCCTCTAATGAATCCTCCTGCTGACGTCTCTAGGATCCATATTCTTAGCCTGCTAGACATTCAGAGATAATCCTGACTAATGTGTATATATTCGAAGAGTTTTATTGTGGAGAATTGTACGTTTGGGTTAAGGGAAAGGGCATCCTCTATCAGCTCACCTCTCCAATTTTATACCCATTAAAACTATTTTAAATCACACTGTCTGCTCTTATTTCTCCTGGAAGTACCTAAACTTTGGGCTATTCGCATGGTGACTTCAAATGGTCCTGGAGGTGTGACCCTTCAAGGGACTGCGGAGAAGGTCTCCAGAGATTAAATTTTAACAGTTCTTGGGTTTTCAGGTAAATATGTTGCTCTGACAACACACCTGGACTGTAAATCATTGGAGCATCTCTTTTGTCAGCTCTGTCAATAACTGTCCTGGCCTGTAAATTCTGTTTGATCAAACAACTCTTGGAAACAATCACGATTTCAGTGGTGACCTCCGTTTCAACCCACAGCACCAATTGTGTGCAGATTGGCCAATGGCCCCTGAAAGGAAGACCCCCAACTTTTGGCTGCAGGAAGGGACCAGCTGACCAGATGTGAGGCTGAAGGTTTGGAAGAGCTGGACAATGGTTAAACTCTACCTAGAGATTGGCCTGGGTACAGTCAGATGGGATATACATGCTCATAATTTTCTTCCTTTCCATGGGGAACTGAATGAAAGCTTGCCAGGACTTCTGCTTCTGCATATCTCTGCTCTCTTAAAATCATTCCAGAGGTTTCTTGTAACACATGGCTTTGCTCAGGCTGTTCCTGCGGAATCTCAAGAGCGATCAGGAGATTGTGAGTGGCCCTTTGCCGTGTTCTCCCTGGCCACAGCACTGGTGGGCTTCCACTGCACTGGGAGAAAGCAGCTGGGCACGACCAGCTGTGATCCAGGCCTAAAACTCACATGGTGCAAAGCCCAGGTTCTGGCTTAACTTTTTACTTGCAAAAGTAATAATAAGCTTTCCTTTCTCCTTCCCCAGCTCCAGAGCTTTCAACCGTGGATGCCACCACATCTCTTGGGCAGCCCAGAGAGACAGAGAAGTGCTCTGCTTCCCACTCTGGCCAAACCAGCTACCTCTCCACCCTTCCCTCTCCATGCCACCTTTCCAACTAGTTGGAGCCATGTTTTCGTGCCAAAGCAGATGAAAAATGCAGCCAGTGAGGGCTGAGAGGTTGTTCAGAAGATGAAAAATTAGGCCAGGAGAGGTCAGGGATGCAGCCAAAGAGGCAGAGAGGAGTAGGAAGGGAAGTTCCATGAGGTGGAGGAGAAGATTTGCTGACCCAAACCAAGGCAGTTCAGATGTGGCAGAGAAGCTGTGGAAGGAAAGCACAGCCTGCAGTGAGCAAAGGCAGGAAGAGTACTGGGCATAGGGATATTCAAATGAAGCACAGCAAAGCAAGGCAGGGAACATTAAATTTAGTTCTAGTGGGTAGGAAAGGCTGCACCATTCATTTGTCACATTCTTTCAGTACCTTACTTATAAGAAGTCACAGTGCCATTTCTCCATCATGGAAGATTATTTTTAGACCCATAAGGTACTTGAGGAGAGAGATGCGAAATGAAAATTAGCCCATAATGCAGAGAGTGTCCCAAATTCATCCCTAGGGCACCTGTATCAACTTTAGTGGAAGACTCCCACCAGAAGTTCATTCAAACCTGTATTTAGAAGTGCACATCTGTGCAGTGCTGGACTTTTGAGTCAGGAATTTCACACCAAGCCTAAAATGGGAAAGAATAAGTGCTTCTAGCTATAGATACCAAATAAAGCCAAAAACAAGCATTAATATCATAGGTGATTTAGGGCAGAAATGTTATAAGATGTGAAATTCTGTCCCTGTTAGTGCAGAGTTAAATAAAACTCCAGTAAGTAAAATGAGGGAGAGTCATGTTTTGGGACCATGCCTTGTCCTGGGCCTTCAGAGTCAAATCTATGCGGTCTCCTGATTAAAACAACAAACTTCTGCAAACCTTCAGACCTTGGAAGAAGAAACCACCTTCCATGCAGCCAGATTCTCAAGTGGTTGGATTTACTAAGTGCATAACTTCTCACTATTTATATTTTAAATCAAAAATTTCTTGCTTCCTTCTACTCTGTACACATATGTAACGATTTAAAAAGTGGAGATTTGGATTCAAAGCAGCTACAAAAAACCCAATTGATCTATCCCCGTGTGATGCAGGGACTCCTGTCCTGAACTACATGCAGAAGTGGCCAGGTAGACCCACCTGCAGGTGACACCCTCCTGACCCTTCCCTCCAAGCAAAAATGCTCAAAGAACCAGGAATGATTCCAGATGGGGAAGGACTACAGAAACCATGAGGAAGGTGACACAGGCACAGCCTTGCTGCTGCAGGGGGGTTTGTGTAGAGGGTGAACACTCCCAAAAGCTGTACCTCTGTTCTTTGGGTTGTTTGGGAAGACAAATCTCCAAAAGAGACCCACGTTCAGGAGCCAGAGACCATCCAAAAGCTGTCAAGCAAATCCTAAGGTGAGTGAGTGCTGTCTCATTTTCAAGATAAGGGGTTTAATGTTGTATTGAAAAATTAAAGTCTTTCCACCATGAAGGCTGGTTGGACGTGTGTCCAACCGGAGAGCGGGGCCACAGCACCAGTCAGGCAACAACTTCTCAGCCTCCCACTTTTTGTCCCAGGTAGATGAAATCAGCAATGCTTCCTCAAAGTCATTGCATTTCCAAGGAATAACGAATCTGAGGGTCTCCCTATTTGCCAGATGGATTTTTCAGTTTTGATCCTTGAGATGTCCCCATTTCCAGTTTCCTCTCCGCATCCCACAGAGCAAGGCGCTCTGTTTATGAGAATGCTGCTGTTGATATTAGAGCTCATTACTCCAGAGCCTGAAGCTTTAAGGAAAAACACCCAGTATCATGAGATTTGAAATGAAGAAAATGAAGAAAATGAGCTCATACCCCAGAGATGTCCAGCTGGGAGATTCCACTTCACGGAAACAGGGCACAAATATCTCCAAATGACTTGGGCACCAACATCCCACCTCCCAACATTTAGTAATAACATAACGGTCCCAGTTTCCTTCCCTGGCATGGGAAGAGGAAGATCCTTTGCACGTTTCTCCCAACCAAGCAACAACCAGGTTACATCATGACTTTGGTGGCCGAAGCTCCTCGCTTTCCTCCCTCCCCCACCCCAGGAACAATGGCTAACTGTTCTTTTTCCATCTATAAATTTGTCTGAGTTAACAGTTCCCAAGATCTGGCAGCAAGCTGGAGCTGGGAGTGAGCTGAGAGATAGGAGAGTGACAGTCTGAAATGAAACACAGAGCTGCTGGGCCTGCAGCCGTCAGACAGGAGCCTGGCTCCCTCCCTTAAAGATTAGCGAGACTCCTTCGCTGGAGCCCTCCGCATTCCCCAAAATCCTAGCAACAAAGTGCTGTCTCTCAGCCGCCAATGAATCATGTGAATTTAACCTTTCACCTGGCCACAAGGAGGTTAATATACCAAAATAGCCTTTTTTTTTTTTCTTCCCCCATTTATTGCCCATAATGGCAGCGGGGAGCACGGTGAAAACCCTGCGTAGCTGGAAAGGCTCTGGAAGGGGTTTGATACCAGACTTCTGCCAGGACCGGGCCGGCATGCCCAGCACCAGCGCACCAGGCTGGAGTTTGCACAGGGAAATAGTTTCCATTACTCAGTACGGAAGATTTTGGCCTCTCCTTGCTTGGCTGGTGCCTCTCTGTGCCCTCCGGCTTCAAGCCCACAAACGTTTACCCAAGGCGTCCCCCATTGTGCCCACGTGGCTGGATCCTGAGTCACCCGCTGCTCCAGCCCACGGCAAAACTCCTGGAGGGCTTCCCAGGTGGGGCCAGACCCTCACCCCCTGTAAGATGCTGAGCCCTCCCAGGTCTGTGTATCCTCCTTGGGCTGGAAGTCCTTGTCCTTTGGGCTTGGGGCAAAGTTGGAGCCCTCAGTGTTCCCTGCATGAAAAAAACATGGACACCACAGTTTGCCCATCTGCAGAAAAAAGATGTGGTCTGTCCCTCACAGAGTATTCCCAGCAGCAGGAGCTGCAGCCCCAGCCTGTGCTCACTGGGCCTGCCATGTCAGCCTGAGGATTTCCTGACTGCTCTGCAACTTGGAGCTTCTGTTGAATCCGCTTGGAAGGAAAATAAATTTTAAACAATTTGGGTCCAAGTCACGCAAGCACAGGTCACTTTTTGGGGGCACATGCCAAATTACCCATCTGAGCAGGGCACACATTGCAGCTGGCATTTTGTACCATTTCAGTACTGAAGGAAAAGGGGTGATTTTTGTAGCCATTTTTGGCTCGTGGGAGGCTGGAGGAACGGCTGAGACTGAAGCACCCCAGTATAAAGGATCTGTAGGGGACAGCAAGCAACATCATCTCTACAGAACACCTTTTATTTCCTATGCCAGTGAAATCCTTGTGGGCTAAGGAAGAAAACAGAATCTCAGAGCAAAAGGGGGAAAAAATCAAATACCTTTGCCCACCTCTATCACAGCCCCCCTTCCTGAGAGCCACTGCCACATGCACATAACAGGAGATAAATATTTTTGGCAGAGCTTGCTGTTTATTTAACCCTTTTGAGACACAGCCCTCTGGCATCCCCTCACTCTTCCAGGCACAAAACCCGTCTGTCTCTGCCTGGCTGGGCTGGGGCAGCTCAGTCCTTGCCCACAGCCTCTCGCTGGACAGGGCCTCCCCCAGCCCTGGCTGTGTCCATCACTTCTCTCCAGCTCTGCCTTTGGAATCAGCCTGGCCTCGACTGCAGGAGGTACCTGAGCTTGGTCCTTGGACAGGGACCAGCCCATCCCTTGGAGAGTAGGTAGGAGGGGTCTGGGGGGAGGATGGAGGGATACGGACCGGGGAATGTCGGCAATGGAGACCAGGGGATGCTGGAGATACAGACCCTGTTGGTTTCCTCCTGTCCATCTCCTCCCCTTCACAGGGTGGGGAAGCAACTCCTGGGAGCTTGCTGTGCAGAGTCAGAGAGCAGCCCGGTGCCGCCCACCGGGGCTGAGGGGACTAAATCTGCGATGGGTTTCCCTTTGCACAGGGTGGCTCGGGATGGGGGAATCAGAGAGGGCCCGGTGCCGGCTGGGCGGGTGATCCAGGGCAGAGCCCAGCCGTGAGCACCGCCTGGGCTCGATTCTAACATCGGAGCTCGCCCTCCCCTGCACCCCGAGGGCAGGGGGCTGAGAGACGCCTCTGAGCCCCGGGGAAGGATGCTGCAGCTCGGGGAAGGCAGAGGAAGGAAAGGGGACATAAGTAATTGTCACCTCCCAGTGCACCGAGGGGAAAGGCGACCGTAGTTTCCACACTCGGGGTTAGCCTTGCTGCCCTGCCCGGTGCAGCAGGAACGGGAACGTCTCTGCCCTTCTTTCTCCACTTGGCTTTTCTTTTTTTTTTCCCCTTGGCTTTTTCTTGGGGGAGGGGGGAGCTACAAGCCCCCTCCGGGACGGCGCAGGACGCTCCCACGCGTCCGCCCCGCGCAGGACTCACAAATCAGCCGGAGCAGGATTAGGGCCGAGGGGCCGGGGCGCCGGGCAGTCTGTCCCGGCCCGGGGGAGCCTCACCTGAGGGGTCAGGGCTCCCCCGGGGCCGTGTCGAGCCCCACCGGCCCCTCTGGAACTCGGCCGGAGCCAAGCGCTGCCTGGACGGTGCTGTGAGGGGGTATGGGGAGCCTTTAGGAAGAGGTCGGACCCTTCCTAACCCCCTCAAAATAAGTGGTCGAATCCCCCCGGGAAGAGCGGAGCCGGGTCCGGCTCAGCCCGGCAAACGGACCGTAAGCCCAGCAAGGGCCGTGCGCCGGGGTCAAAGCTCCCGGAGGTACCACCAGGGTGCCTCTCCCGAGAGGCCTTCCCGCCCGTCCCACCTCCAAACGGGGATGCAAGAGAGGGATCGGGGTTTCCGGGCATCACCCTCACCGGTGCTGTGTTACGATTTTTGTATCTAATCCTCTCCGTGAGCTTGGCAGGGGTGTGCGGCCGCCACGTCGGGGTGCCCTCGGTGGGGCAGCGATCACCGGGAGAGCCCCGGGCTCCCCGTGTCCCCCACTCCGGTGTGGCTTCGCCGGGCGCAGTGCGAGGGCTGCGGACGGGGCATCTCTGCCGCCTCTGCCACGCTGGCACCTTCCCTCCCACTTCATTTAAGCATCGCCCACCGGGGCCTTCCTCACAGGAGCGCCCCCGGGCCCCCTGCCTGCCCCCCGGTTACCGATCGCAGCCCGAAATCCTACAAATACCCCAAACCACGGGGTGTCCCACGCGTGGACAGCCACACGCGGTCCCCACGCGAGGGTGACACCAGCCCGGGCCGGTGCCCAGCGGGGACTGGAATGTGCGGCCAGTCCGGCGGCTGGTGCTGGAACCCTCGGTTTCGGAGCACCTGCCCGGCGCTGCTCCGAGCCCGCGGGCGCTGCTGGCGCGGCTGCGGGAGGAGCCGCTCCTTGGACCCGCCGCCCCTCGCCGAGGCCTCGGTGGTGCGAGAGTCCGGCAGCCCCGACACCACCGGAAGAGAAAATGGGTTGAAAAACTAGTTTTAAAAAAATTAAACAGAAAAACCCAACAGCTGAATGGATCTGTCCACAGACACGCCACAGGTCCCCGGGCTGGTTTTTGCGCACGGTGGTTTCCTCTGCCGTGAATACGCTCACCGGGTACATCCCTCCGGATTTAGCAGCGCCTCGTTTATTTCTACGTTTTCACGTTTCATTGAACGCCAGAAGCGATCGAAGAAGTCAGTTCGTACGCATTAAAAAAAAAAATATAATAAATTACAGTTAAGTAACATCTTGAAATTGTGTAAACTGGAAACCCACGCGAAACGAAACGAAGGAAGCTCCAGCGGTGGCTCAGCCACAGCAACGAAGGGTTTGGGGCTGGTTTTCTGTAGGGACGGTTTTATCCGTGCCTCCGTGGGGCTGGGGCTCCCTTGGGTTTTATTTTCTTTTTCTATAGCTTTTTCACATTTAAAATTTTATTTTTCTGCCCTTTTTTAGTATCCTTCCCCCCCCCCCCTTACTTTTATCTCTTTTTTTTTTTTTTTTTTTTTTTTTTTTTTT
>VZRQ01001930.1:716581-801644 GCA_013397975.1 Machaerirhynchus nigripectus | reverse complement strand
TTTTCCTGGGATTTCCCTGGATGGTCTGAGCACAGCTCCATGCCCCCACGGCCATGCCCGGCTCCGCTCCCGGCACGCTGCCATGTGAGTACCTGTGCGGGAGGAGCGGGCCAGGGCGGGATGCTCTTGCGCGGTTCGGCGGCTCGAGCTCTCCGTCCGCACGGAGAGGCCTGTCCGAGGGTTACTGAGCTTTTTAACAGGAAAGCGGCAGCGCCGGTGGCTGGGGAACACCGGGGATGTTCCCGATCCTGGACCGCTGCCCAGGTCCGTCGGGACCCCGCTCCCGCAGGGAACCCGAGGGGCCGCAGCCGGCCGCGTCCTCGCCAACAAGGCCCCGAGCTGCCCTCCAGGCCCTGGGTNATACAGTACTACATCGTTGACTGACAAAAAAAAAAAAAAAAAAAAAAAAAAAAAAAAAAAAAAAAAAGACGGGAAGGGAAATATTGTTGGGAAAAAAATTTAATTGTTGGAGTGTTTTTCCGGCCCCTTGGAGGTGCCCAGGCGGGCGGCGGGGCGGGGGAAGGTGACGGAAGGGTCTCTGCCCATTCCAAGGAGGTTAATTCTCGCCGTGGCTGAGAGGAAAGTTTAAAGGAAAACAAAACAAAGAAAGAAAATCTTACAAATTTCAGCCCCTGTTTGAGGCAGGGAAGAGGCGTTTTCGGCGGGGGAAAGGCCGTCGGGTCGCCGGTGTGTGCGGGTCTGAGCCCGCTGCTCTCGGTTCTCCCTCCAGGTTCCTCTGAGTGAGCCCCTCGGCACCGCCGGGCCGCAGCCGGCCGGGCCCTGAGCAGCCGCCGGCGCCGAGGACGGAACATGTATCAGGGTCTGGCGCTCACCCCCAACCATGGCCAGTCGGCTTATTCCCACGACTCCAGCAACTTCCTCCACTCGTCGGCCGGCTCGCCCGTCTACGTGCCCACCACGCGGGTGCCCTCCGTCCTCCAGACGCTTCCCTACCTGCAAGGCTGCGAGCCGCACCAGAGCCACCTCGGCAACCCCCCGGGCTGGGGGCAGAGCGGCGGCGAGGCCGCGGCTTTCAACGCCGGCAGTCCGCACCCGCCGTCGGGCTTCTCGTACTCGCACAGCCCGCCGGGCAGCAGCCCCTCGGGCCGCGACGGCGCCTACCAGGGGCCCCTGCTGCTGGGCGGCGGGGGCCGGGAGCAGTACGGCAACGCCTTGGTGCGCTCCGTTAACGGGTCCTACTCCAGCCCCTACCCCGCCTACGTGACCCCCGAGATACCGCCTTCCTGGACGGCCGGACACTTTGAGAGCAGCGTGCTGCACAGCCTGCAGACGAGGCAGGCGGCCTTGCCCGGCCGCAGGTCCACTTTCGGTAGGTCGCCGCCGCCCTTCAGCGACGTCTCGGGGCGCCGGGTGGGAGCCATCCCCATCTCAGTGTCAAACGCCATCCCCCGCTACGTGTCGGTGGCCCGGCCCCGGGATGAGCTGTCCCGCTGGCATCCCCGACGGGAGAGGATGATTTTATCCAGGGATGGGGAGATGGTTCGGGAACGGGGTATGTGCGGCTGACCCTGGACAGAGGTGGGATAAGGGAGGGGGGTGCCTGTATGACAAGAAGGGCAAAGACCACGTTTCAAAGCAGAGCAATTCCCCCGGAGCAGAGGCAGTTGAACCCCTTCCCTCCCCACCCCACCACCACCCCCGCGATATCTCCTTCCCACAATATCGACTTTGTGCCTGTGCTTCAATACTTACCCTTGTGTTTAAATTAGCGGGGCAGATTTATAGCTCCCTCCCTTTTAAGTAATTTATTGTGGTAAATTAGTTTATATTTGAACAGACTCTCGGTCTCCTCATTCGCCTTCGCCCAAACAGGTCCGCAGCTGCATTGCTCTGCGGCCTTTGGGGAGACACAGAAAGGCGCTCAGGCGTTGAACAATAAACTCAATTCCTTTGCATCCACACCGAGAGTCCCTTTAAACCAAGTTCTGAGCAAATAAAGTTTTGGGCTTGATTTAACAGGACTCTTCGTGCGCGGGGTTTATAACCCCGGGGGCACTCCACCAGCCTCCTCCGGTTGTGGTTTGCAAAGTCCTTTAAAAGCCACTTCAAGATCTCAGCCGCGTTATCATCTTTACTGCGGTGAACAGAATTATCTTATCTTCACCCCGAGAACAAAGTTAAAGCAGGGAAGCAGCCCCCTCCCCACCGAGCTGCCTCCCCGGCTCGGCTTTTCCTCCCACGCCGGAGGTGCTGGGCAGCGGTTTCTTTCCAGGATTTTCTCTTTGTGAAAATCCGATGCCTTGTGCGGGAAAGGATCGTCCTGCTGAGGGAAGTGATGCCTCAGAAATATTTTCTGCACTTTGAATTCGGTGCTTTAAGATACAGGATAGCGGCTGCCGTCCTCTCTGCCGTTTATTTTTGCTCTTGGATAGTGTAAACTCTCTCAAGTAGCCTAGATTATTCTTTCTTTTTTTTTTTTTTTTTAATTTAGTGAGTTACTGCAATTTTTTTTTTTTTTTTACCTTTTCGCTTTACATTTCATTTCTATTTTCCATTTTCTTCCTTTTAAAATTTGGCTCTTTTTCCTTTTTCTTTCCGTTGCATCATTATTAATCCGATCGAAGATTTTAAAAATGTATTTAAAAAGCTATTTTTCCTCGTAAGAAAAGAACGGGAAGAATAAGTTATTTTTTAAAAGAGGGGGGAAAGAGGTGGGAGGAAAAAGACCGACTCTCGATTGAGAGGTGCCCCCGTTTCGGTCCGGGCTGCCCGTTTGCCCCTGAGCCATGCTCGGGGCAGGGATGGACGGCGGACAGTGCTCCGCTGCTCCTTCCCTGGATTTTTTTTTTTTCCCCGGAGACAGGAAAAGTGAGGAAGAGCCTCTCTAGCATGAGTTAGGAGTCGCGGGCAGCTGATGATGCTCTTCTGGGGAGCCCTGGAGCCGCACGGGTGCCAGCCCGGCATCGCTCGACGGGCACCTCCGAGCCTTCCCCGGCCGGGCAGTCCCCCCCGGCCAGCGCCTGGGTGTGTTTCATGATGAAAATCAGTAAAATCGCCCCATTTTTCCCTCTTTCCCATTTATTTTTGCACCCCGGGATAACATCGCGCTCTCCCGTTGGTGACCCTTCCCCTCCCCATCCCAGGGAGACCCCAGCCGCGTTCAGCCTTTTGGCGTCTTTCGGGGAAGGGATGGGGGAATAGGCGGTCTTTGAACAAAATATTAGAAGATTAAGGTGTGGAGGGAATAAAGGGGTTTGTTTTTCACACTTCTAGGGTGGAGGTAAACCCTCCCCGGACAGGGATTTCCCCTAGTATTAGGGCACAGAGGATTGGAGACCCTCTCCCGCAGGGTCCCCGGGGACATCCCCGTGCGCTGCGAATGGCTCCTGACCCTCACGCGTTTATTCCAGAGTACCTGGAGGAGTTCCCCGGGGACGGCCGGGAATGTGTGAACTGCGGAGCCATGTCCACACCGCTCTGGAGGAAGGACGGCACCGGGCCTACCTCTGCAACGCCTGCGGGCTCTACCACAAAATGAACGGCATCAACCGGCCGCTCAAGCCGCAGAAGAGGCTGGTAAGAGGGGGAAACCCGGCCGGGATCCCCTGCTCCACCCAGGGCTGGCTGGAGGGCAGGGGACGGGGGGCTGTCGTGGTGCTTGTTGGGGTCTTTATACTTGTTTTAGGGCCTGTTTGACCCCCTGTCCTCCCACAGATTAAGTGCCAGGACACCCTTGTTGCGGTGCAGAACCGGCTGGGGTCAGGGGGAATGGGATGACGCCAGAGGGGTTTCTGCCCTGGCGCGAGTGGTGGGCAGTGGAGACAGGGCCGCAGGGACTGGAGGGGTCCCAGGGCTGCACAGCGGGTCTGCACCAGAGCCGAGCAGGGTCAATCAGTCCCGCCTGGGGTCGGGACCCTGCAGGCTTCCCCTGGCTCTGTTCCTGCAGTGGCTGCGTTGCTTTGTATTCTACAATTACTATTATTATTATTATTATTATATTATTATTGTTTCCTAGTTCTCCGTGCAGACACACTCAGTCTAGGCAGAGCGGTTGAACAGGAGGCAGGGCTTGTCCTGAGCTGGCCCAGCGGGTTTGTGGCTGCTCACAATGGGAGCAGGATGGGGCTCAGTTCCCTGCTGCCTTCACCCACCCGCCTAAAGGGAAAACTTGGGGTTTGGCAGTTCCCAGTTTCCCTGCTGGTTAAAGCATTAATTCCCTCTGTCAGTGTAATATTGGGCTTCCTCCAATTGGGATCCCATGGTGAGAGAGGAAAGGCGCGTCCGTTTTGGTTTTTTTTTTTTGTGGAGTCGCTTTGGGATGTTTAAATTTGGTGGTAACAGTTTTGGTTTTAGAGCCTGTCATCAGACGCCGTCATTACAAACAGGATGTTTGTTGGAGCCGTGCTGGGGAACAGCTGGGAGCTCCTTGGGCTTTCGCTCGGGGTGTATTCGTGTAGTTATTTTTTTGTATTGCTAAACACATTATTAGCAATAACCCAACAGTGACAAGTTTCTGCGTAGGAAAATCAGTAAGGAAAAAAGAAAAGGTTGAGATTGAGCAAGATGTTTCGTTCTGATTCCGACCCTCGGAAATGTAGCTCCGGATTTGCAAAATGAAATGAGTAGTAGCTCCATGGGAAATCCCCCTGTTTTGTTCATCGCATTAAAATCAAGGCATTTGTGTGAAACATTTAGCATTATCCAACAGGATTTGCCTGTCTCTCCAAAACCCTTCTGTCTCCTTAAATGTGATGGCATTAAATCTGCACCCCCGGTCGCTGCTGTGCCGCAAATCTGAGTTACGCTGCTGATTTCTTCAGAGCAAACACCATCCGTGCATAGAGAGAGGTGTAAATCAGTTCAAATCCAGCTCTGCATTTCAGACTGGCACCCAAATGTGTCACCCAGATGAATTTCTAGGGGATTTTTGAGAGCTTTCCCCTGGGGCAATTGGAGACATCTTGCTGTTATTCCATATTTTATTTCAGCACATGGGAAGGGGAAGAGCCCTGTGTTGCCTGCACCCTGCCCGAGCCTCATTGGTGGCACCCACCAGGCATTTTTCAACAAACATTTCACCAAAGTTTTCTGATGGAAAACGCTTGTTTGCAGGATTAGACCGTTTCCCAGGGGTGAGCAAATATATAGTTGGGAATTACCAAAGTACTTCCAACCTTTTTTATTATTTTGGCAATAAATACACCAATGATAAAGCTCAAATGAAAGACCCGATTCTTGTCCAGGGGAAGTGTTTTGCTAGGGTTGAAATACTTGAGGGGATTTTAGTTTATGGGTTAGAAAAGGGGCTGGAACTTTGACTTTCCATCCCGACTTTGGAACGAAACACTTTGAAACCTTGGGCTTTCCCAAGGCTGTGAAATGTGTTGTTGCAACAAGTTCTGCCATGTTGGAAGAAGAGGGATCTACTGATGGTGGGCAAGAGGGTGCCAGCTCTGGGAGCAGAGCAGTGAATGCAGTGACTCCATGGCTGTAGGAACAGTGAAATCGGCTTTCACTGTGCAGTGAAATACAGACACAGGAAAGAAAAATGGTTGCTTTCATCCTTTACGTTATGACCTTTGTTCTGTACGTAGACACTGTGCTGGGAGTCATTCCGACTTCTGTTTTCACAAAGCAAAGTCCCCCAGAAGAGAACACAGCACGGCCCAGATAACACTGGGGGAATGGTGTCCTGCAGCTCAGCCTGCTCGTGCATGGGAGAGGGAGAGCAGCAGTAGCGTAGTTTCCACTTCATTTTTTGTTTCTTTTTTTCTTTTTTTTTTTTTTTCCTCTTATGATAAGGGCAACATCCTCTACACAGCAGGGACAGCCATTCAGCTCCAGCCTGTGTCTGGATTCAAAATGCTGTGGCTTTCAGCAGAAAGGGTTTGTGTTAGAGGAGGGTGGAGGCAGCACTTTATTTTAGGCAGCACGTTTTCTAGCCAAAGTTTCTCGGTGTGTTTCACAAGATGGTATCTCAGACCTAGTCTGAAAAGCCAAATCACTTTTGGAACCAGGAGCAGCTGGTGGAGTTTCATGGCTCATGCTATTTCCCCTCTTAGGAGGGATCTGCCCTGCACATTGCAGCACGGGGGGCAGATGCAGCAGAATCCTGAGCTGAAGGACTAATCTGAATCCTTCCAGCTTGGCTTAGAGGATAATTTTTCCACCTTGGCCCAGGAGGAATTTTTTCAGCCTGTCCATTTTACAGTGTGCAGTGGGTTTGGTGACACCTTTGGGGAAGGTGGGGGTGGGATTCGTCACAGCCTTTGGACAATCCAATTGGACCCTAGAACCACCCAGTGCTCATGGTGTGTGCCTTGGTTTTCTTCTGCCCCTCAGTTCTTGCTACTCCCTCATCCTCCAAGGTGCAGGTTTGCCCAGAGCCGTAGTAACAAAGGCAAATCTCAGAGGATGCTGCTGCCTTCAGCTCTGAGCCTCAGATTTCCCCACTTTCGGGAGCTGAGCTCAGATACCTCAGCATGCTTTGCTACAACTTCTTTCCTGTAAACCGCAGGTCCCCTCGAATCTGCTGGAAATGGGGGCAGAGAGGCATTGAGGAAATCTGGGGGTTCAGTGCCTTCTTTTTCCTGTGAAATCTGGTGGCTTCTTTTCCACCTTTGAAAAGGAGGTCAAGCAAAGTCCCTGACAGCTTGGTCTCCCTCAGAAGGACCTGCCCTGCTGGCTCTGAATTTTTTGGGCTCTCCAAGCAGGTCTCGCACACAGTTAATTCAATAGGCACCAACTCACCATTCCTTGGGCTTATCAGCAGCACTTGGCTGTCAAGCCAGGTCTGTGAAGAGTTTTTGTTTGAGTGTAGGGTGCATTTGTATAAATAAACACTGAGCACAATGTTGAAGTCAACAACTTCCTAGACAAGGTCAGAATGGTACAAAGGCAGTGGGGTGGAGGCAGGCAGAAACGCATTTTCTTTCAAGAGAATTGCTGGGAAACCTGCAATAATGTATTGTAGCCTCGTCCTTCAGTGAGCAGTGGTAGCCTTGACTGTCTCTTGCTTGCTAAGCTGGCAGGTTGTGGTGCAGGGACAGGTTCTCGTGGGGTTTCTGAGGTTTAAATTGTAATATTGGCGGTGGAGGATGGTCTCTTCTCTCCCTGGCTGTGCGAGGAGGAGCCAGCCTGCAGAGTGGCATTCAAGATGCATAGAAGGCACTTGTCACTGTCCCATCAGGAAGCCCCCGAGCAGGTTGTGATGCAGTGCTGGCAGGGTGGGCAGAGCTCTGGCAGGGCTGGCGTTGCCCTTGGGCCACCAGAGCCACAGGTCTCATTGTCACCTCATCTGCAAGATGTGGACAAAGCATCCTGTAAAATAGGGAGAGTGTGTCCCTCCCTCACAGGGACCTGTGGTGGCCCAGAAAACTTGAGACTTTCGAAAGGGGTTTGTGTTGGCCTTTTCCCATCTGCAGGAGAGGACAGATTGCAGCAGGCAGCGTTGTCGCAGGGCTGAGTGCCTCCAAATTCCCATCTGTGCCCACAGCAGGAGTCAGACCTCAGAATCCCTGCATCCATCAGGTGCTCAGCACCTCCCTCTGCTCCCAGCAGAGCCGAGGTCCCTCCTGGTTGCAGGGAAAAGCAGCACAGCCCTGGCAGCTGAAAGGCTCTAAGAGCACCCTGTAGGTGCCCCAGGATCTTGCTGTGACACCAGGTCCCTTATTAGGGGCAAAGATTGTTGGTTCATCCTCTGTGCCAGGCTTGTCAGCTCACACCTTGGTGTTTTAGTATTTTTGCCTGGTTACTTCTTGCAAGCTGAATAACTCCCAAAGCAATGCCATTATTTGCAAATAGTTGCTGAGACCTCCTTGCTGAGCAACAAGTGAATCAAACCTAGGGCATGTCACTTGTGCCTCTTGAAATTCAACGCTGATCTTTATTTGACTGCTAACCTTGTAAAAACATTTAGTTTTTATTCCTACTCTTCCCACTTCATTTGTTATATTGCTCAGTCAGGATATCGAGCAATAATGGAAAAATAAACAAACAGGGAGTTCTTTATTGCCAGCATCACCTTTTGTCCTCCTTTGAGTGGATTCAAAGCAATTTTTCTGATAGCTGAAGAACTTATTTAGACACCTGAATGTGGAGAGCCTGAGATATTACTTATGCCACAGGTATCTTACACTTAGTGAGGTCTTTTATTAAAATAGTTTCAATACCTGGTGTTAAGAGACTCTCAAATGAAATGCCTATTGAGCTGGCAAGTCTGTATAAAGAGAGATGGGAATTTTCCAGCGGCTTGGAGGGAAGTTGTCAGAAATGAGTTTGCCTCTTCTGCCAGAATGTTTTCCTTCTCCATTTGGAATTATTAATATTTCAGAGCCAGCAATCACTGCACTCACAAAATATGTCATTAATTAATGTCTGCAGGGTGTTTCTGTGGCCTGTAAGAGAACAGATTATCTGTGAGACTTGAAGAATAACCTCCTTGGTCTCACCATGGACCAGTTCAGTTTGGTTCTGCCCAGTTCAGCCAACTGATTCCAGTTGTCTTAGCCCAGTGATTAATTGGGATGTTGCTAACTTTAGTGGTAGTTCCGAGTGCAGAAAAACAGAAGAGTTCACTTAAAGCATGAGTTTTCTTTGTGCATTTAAAGCCCAGCTGGCATTTTCCATCTCTTTCTCCATCTGAGTAGATCTCCTTGAAGGAAGTTCTCTATGCTCTGAGTCCTGATCACTTCCAGCCGATTTGTTGGAAGTTTGTGAAATGAGTTGCACGGATATTTTCCAGGTTTATCAATCGAAAAAAAAAAACAACCCAAACCAAAACAAAACAAAAAAAAAAAAAAAAACCCCAAAAAAAAAAAAAAAAAAACCAAAAAAAAAAAAAAAACAAAACCAAAAAAAAAACAAAAACAAAAACAAAAAACAAACCCAAACCAAACAAACACTTGCAAATTAGAGTGACCTCATTTAAATGCAATTTCTTTGATCTGAATTTGGCTCTCGCGCGTGTTTCACGTTTCCCAGGAATATGGTGTACTTGGAGATCTCATTTTTCCATGGAAGGAAACTTCCCAGTTCATCACTCCTGTGCGTGCACTCACGTGTTTGTTTGCTTGTTTTGAAGTCTTCATCGAGACGTGCTGGCCTCTGTTGCACTAACTGCCACACCACCAACACCACCCTGTGGAGAAGGAACGCCGAGGGCGAGCCCGTCTGCAACGCCTGCGGCTTGTACATGAAGCTCCATGGGGTAAGCAGAACGTCCACACCGGGAGGGACCCTCTGGGGTTTGGGATCACTGCCCAGCAGGTCTAGGAGACCAGCTCTGGGAGGACCAGCATCTGGACTGGACCCAGAAGAGCTGCACCACAGTCCTGTCTCCTCGAACAGTTAAAAGCTCAGTCTACTGCGGTTCTCCAGGGTGAGGCTGAGGGAGTACTGGAATGCTCTCAGCTTGCCCAGAGATGTGGATGCTCCATCCCTGGAAGTGTCCAAGGCCAGACTGGATGGGCCTTGGAGAAACCTGAGATAGTGGGTGTTGTCCCTGCCCATGGCAGAGGAGCTGGAACTACATGATCTTTAAGATCCTTTCTAACCCAAACCATCCTAGGATTCCATGAAATGAAAGCTTACCAGGCTCCAGCAGCTGGAGACTGAAGCTCCCCAAACCCAAACTGAGATAAGGAGCACATTTCTTCTCTGTGTGCTAATTAAGAATGTGTGAAGGAGGCTGAGGAGCCCACATGGAGGCTGTTAACATTTACCCACAGAGGCTGGGACATGTCCATCAGCCAAAGAGGAGACACCATCCCTCCATAAAGGCTTCTTCAAACTTCTGCCATAGAGGCTGAAGCCTCTTTACCCCATGCCCATTCCCTCTGAGCCCTGTAGACTCTCAGTCTGTCAGTGTAATTTAATAGGGCCCTGTCATAAAGGTCACTAATAAATCAGGAAAAGAAAAATAGGAAATAAAGGAAAAAACAAAATTTGTGGGAAAGCCTTAGCTGTTAGCCTTATACATCTTCCAGCCAAGGCCTGATGCAGAGAAAAATAGCTCTTAGTGAAGGACAAGGACTTTAGGTGCTTTGCCTGAGCCACAGCACAGAAATAGGAGAGCAACACGTGTGGGAAGGAGCTGAATAAAATGCAATATTAATGATTCCAAACTTTATGAATGTCAAGGTACCACGACCTCTGGCCATGAAAAAGGAAAGCATCCAGACGAGGAAAAGGAAGCCTAAAAACATTACCAAAGGCAAAGCCTCAACAGGTACAGTGCTGTTATGATCCATCCTGGGGCCTTGGAGCACGGTTCACTTCAATATGTCTTCTGCAGGAAATTATGATAATTAAAAAATAATGTGATTTTTTTTTCCCCTGATGATTGCTTTAGATCTAGGGCCTGTATTTATGCATAGACCTTGTGTGATAGGAGGATGCTTGGTAGGATATCTGAGTGCTGTCATATGCTTGTGAGGTTCCTCTGGGCTGTGGGCACCTGGCTCCAGTGCAGCAGTGCTCATGTTCAAGCAGATTTGGGCTAAATTAAATAAAGGGGGAAAAAAGCACTGCCAGATTTTGAAAGGGTTCCCCCCTCCTCCATCAGACTCTTGACAGCCAAATACAAAACTTTTTCTGACAGAGATGTAGTAGGAAGAGAACAGCAGAGTCTTGCCATGAGATGTCATGGTTGCCATTAAAACAGAAATTTCTTTAAGAGCGGATTTTCACCCACATTGCTTCACTGCCCTCTGCCAATTGTCTTCCAGGATCCACGACCTCGGCCACTAACTCCCCTTCTTCCATTACCAACTCAGACAGCACGGTCACTTTAAAGTCAGAGCCCAGCACAACCTCACAGTATCCCGGACAAACCATCGTGTCCCAGGTAAGGAACGGGGCCCAGAGCCATCACCTGCTGGGGTGGATGATCCACATACCTCCATGGCCGCTGCCCTGTGGGGCCTTGATGAGGTTAAGCAATTAATTCATTGCGCTGTGGCCACCAGCCTGGTGGACTCCCTCAGGCTGAGAAAAGCAGGGAGCATGAGCCAAGATGCTGCTGATGAGAAAGGTCTCCAGCCTGCTGGCTTCCCGTGGGATCTTTCATCCTGCAGTAGGGAACTGGCCAGAGGTGGTGAAAATGCTTCAGCGCAGAGCTGAGTTTAATTCCCATCTCCTGCCATGAAATCATGGGAGTCACAACTCTGTTGAGCTGGTGAGATCAGCCTGGGGTGGAATCCTCTGTAGCTCCCAAGTAAAGGCTCCCTGGGCATGTGTTATCTGCACCTTATAGCCCTGAGGTGCTCAGTGACCACAGAGCAGTGGTGCTGTCAGAGGCCCCACTTCTGTCCCAACCTTTTCTTAGGGGCTGGTTGCTATTTCATCTTGATATAGGAAAATAAGGCTCTAAACCAACACACACATCAAAATTTTGTGGCCCAGCACTGTCTTCATGCTGAGTCTAAGCCCTCCCTGAGCTGGACATGTGTGTATGGAGGGGAAGCTCAGCCCCAGCACCCAAGGGCCTGGTGCAGCACCAGTTACACCATATGGGATAGGGATCTTCTTGTTTGAAACCAAGAAATCTGTTTTGTGCTGTGCTCTGAAAAAATATACACACTCCTAAGGATCTCCAAACTGGACATATTTAATCAATGAATAAATGCAGGTGGGCCCTGGGATGCCTCCTCTCTGCCTGGCCATTGTGGTTGCATTGAGGGTGCAGCACCCTTCCTGCCCAGCTCTGGCCTGCTCTGAAGGGAACTGTAGCATCAGGGTTAACCCACCCTGCTCACAACCCATCCTAGTCCTACCTCTGCATTATGACAAGGGGCCAGTGGTTACTGACAGGCTTCCTAATGCCCCTCTGCTTCCCTCCCCGGGGCAGGCACAGAGCCAGTCGGACGAGGCGCTGGCCAGCGGCCACGGCGAGTTCAAGTTCGAACCCGAGGACTACAGCTTCTCCCCCAGCAGCATGGCCCCGCAGCCCGGGCTGAGCGTGCCCCTCCGGCAGGACTCCTGGTGCGCCCTGGCGCTCGCCTAGGAACCCCCAGCCCCCAGCAGAAAGCCTCGGGACCAATGTTTTCGGCTGTCCGATGGGCAGGAGGACGAGCTGCCCCAGCGCCCCGGGACTGCGGGGTGTCAAGCCACAGCCACAGGACAGGTTTCTCTTGGAGGATGCCCATGGAAAACGCCAGCTGGACGGGGCTGGGGTGACCCCACCGTGGCACCAGGTCCCCAAAAAGCTCATCCTTCCCCGGAGCGACCCAGGGCTGCCTCCCCAAGGCCGGAACCCCAGGGCTGCCTCCGTTTTCCCGGGGAAAGCCTTCCTTCTCTGAGATGAAACCAGCAAATAAATGCATCCCAGAATCTATGTTTATTCGCAGTGATTTCTCCCTCCTATGACTCCACTGTGTGCAATTTATTCCACTTTCCAATAAAAGACTGTAATAACATGGCACCGAATAACTTAATTTTATTAAAATGTAAGCTACGTGGCCTGCCTTATGTTTTATTGGCCACAACAGGAAGAAAAGAGAAAAGGAAAAAAAAAAAAGCAATGGTTGTTTTAAACATTTACTGTTTTATATTAAAAACGATCATCTCTATAGAGTGTTGGCTTCTAAAGCATTTTGCGCATCACCACTGAGCTGATGAGTCATACATGAAATAAACACTCTGCTCTTCCCTTTCCAGCTCCAAACAAAGAGGTTTTTATTATTATTTTAGGCAAACGACATGACAAAAATGGTCAAAACCTCCCAATAATAAAAGAATACTAAAATGCTGGGTTTTTCTTTTGTATTTCCTGATTGGTTTTGATGTTGCCAAATGTGAGCATTAGAAAATCAGAAGTTAGTCCTCCAAAACTTAAGAGAAAGTCTTGAGGGACTGAAAAATAAGGGAAGTATTGAAGGTGTAATTGTTTGAATCCAGTTTTGGGGATGTTTAGAGTGGAGGATTTGCATCTTTCAGCCATGCAGAGCAGATTGCTTTTTAATTGTTTTAATGAAGGCCAAGTAACAAACAATTTCTTGGAGCTGAGCTGTAGCAAAAGATCTTCAGTGATGCAAAACCCACACCACACTCCCAAAAGCTGGCAACAGCATGTTTCTGCAGCATCTCAGAAGTGGGAAATGGGGAGCTATGCTCTGTAAAGGGGTGCTGAAAGTCCCAAGGAACCTGGAGATGAGGAGTAGACAATAGTGAAGAGGAGAGATGGGTGGGAAATGAAGGGGGAGCAAGGTCATGAAGTTACTTATGGCCTACTTTATTTGTTATTTCTGAATAAAATCCCCAGCCTTGCTGTACAGCTATTTATGGCCAGGAAACTGTCAAGTAATAGCTCCTTAATATAGAAGTTGACCTGTCCAGGGCTTCCTGGAGCAACTCTTCCTCTTGTCAGAAGAGATGGATCGCTTGATTTTTATTATAAACAACAGGCTAAAGAGGATCAGGGAGAGTGAATCTGACATCAAGTCACAACTCAGCTGAGATGGAGGATGATGCTTTCCACCACGCGACCCTTGCTGGAAGAAAGGAGATGCTCCAGACACTGGGGAGCCTTGGTCCCCTGCAGGGCCTGGTCAGTGCAGGCATAGTGGGGGTTCCAGCCACCCTTTTATCAAAGCCCATGGGTGAAAACTGTCTTTGGAGGAGTATTTCTTGTGCCTCCAGAGCTTCATTAGCAGCCTGCATGATGCCAAGCTCCAGTGCCAGGGCAAAGGCTGTCATGGAATGGCATCCCTCCAGTGCCAGGCCAGCACTGGCACACCGTGTTTGCAGGGCCAGGCTCTGACCATGGATCCACATCTGCACCGTTTGTTTTTCCACTCTCTGGCCGGCCAACATCCGCAGCAGAGCCAGGCACAGCCAGGCAGCAGATAAGCCAGCAGCACGGGACTGGAGGGTAACACCAACCCAAATCCAGCCCAAACTGTGCCTTCTGGGACTCGGGGAAGTGGGTGATGTGGCCCGAGCTCAGGCGACCTGCTGGCACCCGGGGTGACGTGTCAAGGCACAGGCTGGCAAGAGGCAGCAGAGCCCTGGGTAACGAGCAGCGCTCCCGGGCAGCTCCCCAAACTCCAGGCTTTGCAGGCAGAAAAAAACCGCAGCGCAGCACAAGTCATGGCAAGATGATTTCTGCGGGTGATGGCAGGGGGTCCTCGCTTTTTCATCTGCATGACCCCGAGGAGGAGAGTTATTCTAAAGGCAAACAAGGAGACCAAAACAATGCCAAGATGTTGACACCAGTGGCTCCAGAGGTTTTATTTATTGCCTGTTGGTAACCGTCGACCGGGCGTCAGGATGCTCCGAGGGCTGGTGACAGACGAAACGAGGCAGAGGGACAAGAAGTGAAACAACTGGGACATGTGTAATTTTTCCTTCCTGCTCCCTCCCTGCCCTCGCTGGGTGACATCATCCACAATGCTGGTTTTTCATTTCTTGGGGGCGTCTTCCAATCTTTCGCTCCCATTCCCAAGGCAGGAGCCATCCCTGCAGACTTGTGTCCCTTGGTCTCCTCATGGCAGAGGCAACGTGTCTGCCCAGCCCCGTGGGACAGGGGAAATTCCTTCCCTCCAGGTCCTTGCACCCACAGAGGAGCCAGCACCCCTGTGCAGGTCCCAGGCTTGCAGACCCACATCCAGGGGGACCCATACAATATTTAGCTGTTCCCCTCCCCAGCTGCCACTTTGAAGTCCTTCCCTAAGGAATCCATGTCCCTTTGTACCCCCCATTACATGGCAAAGAGGAGCATTTGCCCCAGTAGGTGGGAACAAAAACCATGGGAAAGTTTGGATCTTCCCAGTTCACACTGTGTCCTCAGTCCTGCTCCTACAGCCTCCTGGTGGCACAGCCCTGCTGAGCCCACGGAGTTTGTTGCAGGAATTTGAATGTTTGGGGTGGCAGGATCGGAAGAGATCAAGCACAAAACTGAGCTCTGGGGGAACCAGGCCCTGCAGATGACCCCCGCAGCAGGCACTGTCCCACCCCTCCTATCTTCAGCCAGGTTGGACCCTGCCCGACCCGCTGTGCCAGCAGCAGCTGTCACCTTCAGAAAACAACTTTTACTTCTCTTTCCTAAACCTTTCTCAGCCCCCTTGGTGCTCCCTCCCCTTCCAAGGCACAGGGTGTATTTGCTCTCCTGCAGGTCTGGTGACTCGTGGACAACTATTCTGTTTACTGCTGTTGTACAGCTGCCTCGGAGCTATCAATTGCCTTTGTTCAAAGGTTGCCTGCCCAGATGATTTTACAACATGACTACAATGATTTGCTCCATTTTGCACTTTAAACTGATGCCACGGTGATTTCTACCAAGTCAGCGAGCGAGTAATGAAACACTTGAGCCTATAAACACATGTTGTTCTTGTTTATGGTCATATTAATAGCACAATAAAATCATTGCTCACCCAAGCAGTTGCTTTAGAAAAAAAAAAAGTTTGTTTCCTTTAGGTTTCTGCATGGAAAATGGTAAGTTGTGGTTTCACATCTGCTGGACCCCCAAAGCCCCAGACTCTCTAATGGGGTGTCACTTTTATGCTGGAGCACAGAACCGTCATTTTTCCTGTGCTGCACACAGAAATGTTCAGCACAACTTGTGTGGCAGCTCAGCTGCCGCCTGGGCTCTGCCCAAACTGCAAATCCCACCCCGCTGGCAGAGAGGTTTGACTGCTCCTTGCATGAGCCTCGGGGGGTCACAGCCTCAGGAGAAGCTGTGCACCACGCTCCTGCTTTGGCTGGATCGTGCCAGCTGAGGAACGAGCCCACTGTGGTTCTAAGGGATGGGGGCATCAAACTTCCTTTCCTTGGTCCTGTGGTTGAAAAATCTGTGAAGCATTATGTGAATCCAAGAGATTTCTCCTGGGAAGAAGGTGGAAGCCAGGTCCAGCAGTGCTCCAGAGGATGAAGAGTTGTGGGGCTCTGTTGCTGGTTTTTAATCACTCTGGAAGTGCTTGGTGATACGCAGAGGCAAACCCAGTGTTCCTTCCCTGTCCCTGTCCACAGCTTCACTGCTCCCCTCCAATGTTTTGGGGTTTTGTGCCAAGCTCGTGTCATGTGCCAGCCAGGGGAACAACTCATGCTGCTTTCCAGGTCAGTGTGCTGCAGTAATTAAATATCCAGGCTATTTATTCGTGCAGCAGCTGAAGCAGAGCTGAATGTTCAATCTCACCATTGTATGCACAGAAGAAGAAAACAAATAGCACCAGTCCTTTCATCACATCAGGTGGTCCTTCCTGGAGAAAGCTTTGTGGCCAGGGGTTGGTAGGAGGTGGTGTCTCCAAGAATTTCTTCTGTTCAGTATCAAATTTACATAGAATACACTTAATGAGGAGCAGTAACACCTTCTGCAAAGTGATTTTGTTTCAAAGAAGTTCCTCCTCAAAGGGAAGCTTGTTGAGCAGCACATTCCAAAAAGGCTCTTGTTAGAGGGAGTTTTTCCCCACCCAGTCTTCTCTGAGAAACCCCAATCTCATGTTCCAGTAAAATTTCTACCCAAGAGCACCACCACAGGTAATGTCATGGATATAGCAGGTGTTGAGAGGAAGGGTGGGGAGGAGTTTTGGACAGTTCTTATGGTCAAACTCGGCAAAAAGCATCTTCACCTACAGTTTTCTAATGCCTAGGGACTGCTGGGGTTTACCAGCCTTTGCCCTGTTGTTGCAGGCTCTCCTTAACATCGTTAGGAAATGCATTAATATTGGGATATCAAGAAAGATTTTATAGCAAGCATTTCCAGAGCAGTGTTAAACATGGCCAGCAGCAGACCTTTACCATTGTGCTGTTTGAAAACGTTGGAGGCTGAGCTGCTTCCAGGGCCAGTTTCTCAGCTGGTGCAAGGTAATACTGCTCAGCCACTCTTCCATAGAAACAATTAATAAAGGGGACACTATTTGCATTTCCTGATGACCTAGAAGAAAACAGGAGAAAGCAGGAAAATTTTATCATTCGAGCAGAAGATTCTGTTTCAGTTTGGGTGCAAAACTTGTTGCTTCATGCCTGGGAAAGCTTTGGAAGCCCTTGTATTGGGAATGAGTGCAAATAAGCACACTTGGGGGAACAGATGGATAGAAAAGAGCCAAGTAAGGTGCTTCTTATGATTTTTTTCCTCCAAACCAAGCAAATTACTTCAAGCGAACTTTCAGCCCTGGTTGCAGTTTCACCTGTGCTCACATTTCCCTTCCCTAGGGAAAGGCACAGGACTGACCCTTCTGTGGGACTGTTGGGAGGAAAGGAGAAGTGGGCACAGACAGGACGAGGAGCAGGGCCCTCGTGCCACTGTTCTTGCAGGTGTTGGTGTCATTCCTCCCATCGTTCACTCCTTGCTCGCAATAAAGAACAGCCCCAGCTCATTAAATGAATGGAAATGACAGGAGTTTAGCCCCGGGAGCCCACTGTGACACCTGACTGAGGGGTGCTAAAGCTACTTTTAGTGCTGTGGCCTCAGCCAGGAGTTGGGAAACACTGCTGGAGACCCCACCCCTCCTGCGTGAGCAGGACTAAGGCGAGTGCCAAGGTGGAATGGGTGTTAATCATTCACCCCTGGAGGCTGTAACAGACACTCCGTGTGTGTCTGTGGGGACCTGCAGCAGGAGTGTTCAGTGGGGAAGCTGCTGCTGCTCAAAGGGCACCAGAAAGTGGCCTTTTGGGGAGGCAGTTGATTCAGATCCACCTTTGTTTGCTTTGCGGGAGCACGTTCCCCGTGCCATGGGTGCTCTGTCACTGGCAAGGCCATCACTGCATGGGGACTGCAGGGTGACTGCCGCTCCTGAGCCTGACCTTGACGTCTTTCCTTCCTGATTAATAATGCCACAGAACCAAACAGGAGCAGGGAAGTTACAGGGAAGGTGACAGCTAATGGTGAGTCAGGAATGATGGTGATGTTCAAGCCTCACTCCATGGGAATGGCTTTGGAAGCATTTTAATCTGGTTTTTCTGCTGTCCTAAAGTGTTTTTAACACATTATGTCATCATGGATAGAGTATGTATATATTTCTTATTAATTAATGCAGATATAACAACAAGCCAAGATTTGGGATTAAGTTGGCACTCAGGTGTAGCTGAACACATTGCTATCACCTTCGTTAAGGAGGAAAAAGTGATAAATACAGGCTGCCCTTCTTCCACCCTTAAGTTCATCCCAGTCAACAGCAACCCAGAACTTCCTGTCTTCATCTCGGGTTTCTGCAGTTCATGCCCAAAACCAGGCAAGAATCCAGGAGCAAAACCTTCCTCTGTGAATCTTGCATTTCCATGGGAGTCTGTAGAAATCCCATGATAAAAACCAAGAGTAAGAGGACATAATTCCTGAATGTGTTTCTCTCCTAGCTCGCTGTAGAGCTTGATCCTAAATCCAGCCTTGCATCCGCAGAAAAGGGTCTGTGAGCATGAGCCTGGTGTACCAGCTCAGTCCTGTGCTCTGCATTCAGGGTGAATGTGGTGTCTGTGGCTCACAGGACAGTCCCAACACATGAAAGACCCCTCACCTTCTCTGGAAGGAGGCTGAGGACCCAGCAAGGCTGCTCCAGAAGTGTTTCTCCCAGAAGGAAAGTCGGTCTCATCAGTATTCCTGCAGCAGGCTTTACTACGTGCCCAGGAGAGATTGACAGTGGCTCGAGCTTTGTTTTAAATCATGCAGCTTTGCCTCATATTACCACATGGTTAGAAAGGATTTAGCAATTTAAAATATTAATAATGGATAGCTCATTTCTGAGCAGCCAGTTTTAATAACAGTGCTCCTCCTGAGATGGCCCTGCTCTGAGGTCATTGACATCGCTGCTTGCCCTCACCTTCCGAAAAGATGCAGAGCTGTGTCCTCGTGTTCCCCCCTTTCCCTGCTGTGTGGGTGCCCTGGGCACTCTAGTTTCAGGGACAGTGATACCTTTGTGGGGTTAATGGCACCAAACCTGGGGAAAGAAGAGCCACATCTGCCCCATCACCTCAATGTCGCAAGGCTGGGAGGGCAGGAGCACCCTGGGGGGCTCGTGGGGAGGGGGTGCTGGGCCTGCCCTTGTTTCCCACACCTGGAAATTTTAGACGTGTCTAAACCAAAGTGCAAACAGGACTTCTATAAAGCACTGCTTTATACGATTTTGGGACAGCCAGGACAGACTGGAGACACCCCGAGCTGCCTTGAGATGCTGGCACCTTCTCCTCAGGAGCTCCAGGTTTCAGAAGGTCTCTGTGCTCACAAAAAAAGTTTTCTTAAACTTTTTGAAGCCTGTGGTGGCTCTGAAATGGAGATACCTCTTCACTTATCTTGGCTTGCTTTGCCTTTGTGGCTTGGTTGGTGCCTCAGCAATCATTTTGGCCACAGTGGTGTCAGTGGGGCTGGGAACATAACCACAAAATCAGAGCCATCTGGAGAAAGCTGAGCAAGGTCACCAGGGATGGAGATGCTTTTGGTTTTTAAAGGCAGCCTGGATAAATGGCAACCAAACCTCTTCCACTTGCAGGAGGCAAAAGCCAAAAATAAAACCACAATAGTATCCACAATTTTTTAAATAGCTGCCTTCCACTCATGTAATTAAATTTAGTTTTGATTTTTCAAAGAATAACTGGCTAAAGATCAGTCCCTAATTCATGGGAAATTGGTTTGGATAAAATAGAAATCTACTTACCTCCTAATCAGAAAACAAATCCAAACAAAACCAGAATCTAATTTGAGGTTTATAAACTTTTTAAAACTCATATTTAAGTGCTTCTGAATGTCTCACTGAAACACAAAACTAGGAGTAAAAAAAAAAAAAAGTCATGGAGAAATCGCTGTGGTTTCTCAATCTTACTCAGAAGCAGGAAATCTGGGGACTTCCTTGGAAGGTTTCTTGGGAGACTGACATGCTTCTCGTTATCACTGATGCCTTTTATTGAGGTGCACAATTGGTCTGCAGAAAACACAAGGCAAAGGCTCAGGTCCTTTTTCCCTCCTGAGTCAGGCTGCCCAAACGTGGTAATTCATTAAGCATTCTGTGCTGCTGCTAATTGCCAGCTTGGGTCTCAGCTTCAGTGTGGAGCGGATCCTTGGAGTGGAGGCTTATCTCGGGAGCTTCCTGAGTCTGCAGAATTGAATGAAAGTCTCACCAGGAAAAGTGGTTTGTTTTGCTTTTAGTTTGTTTTGTAAGAAAGCTGAGAATTTCCCTTCCCAGCCAAGGCTGAACTGACCAGAGGGAAGCTCACAAATTTCAGCGCTTTGGATCGTCAGGCACTCCGGACTCCAGGAGTGCTAAATTCCTTTTAAAAATATATAGCTGTGCTCCACTGAAAATATATTTTCAGTGCTCCACTGAAATTATTAATTCTGTTCTAATTTGGATAGAGGCTGTGAATATGCTGGCCTGTTGTCAGTTGATTTCCTTCCTTTCCCCAGGGAGATTTTTTGGTCAAACAGAGGTAAAACGTTTAAACTCCGTCAGACTTTCAAGCTTGGCTCCCCACTTTTAACCCTGTAGTTATGAGGGCACTTTCTGGTGTCATCTTTGTGTCAGGAGTCATCTGTCACACCCATATTTCATCAGTGGCTGGAGCTGGGATGTCATGAGGCGAAGTGACCTGCAAAAGGTCCAGCATGAGGTCAGTGGCAGAAATGGCCCTGGTTTCCTGGCTCTGGATTTTATCATGGAATTGGGGTAAAACCAATCTATATAGTAAAGTTTGGACTGTGTTTGAGAAGGGAAACCACTGCTGGGAGACAGTGGCTTAGTCCTGCTGAGGGACTTGGATCTCCAAACCCATCCTGGAGTTGGAGAGTTGAGCTGCTGTTGAGGAGCCCTGGCCACCCCTGCCAGCACCCAGCTGTAGTTCCCTGAAGACTGGCAAATCTTCCTAAAAAAGGTCATTTCAGGCTGGAAAGCAACAAAGCTTCTCCATTTCAAACCAAAAAGGTATTTCTTGGGGGTGGGGGAGAATAAACTAAATTTGGAAAACACTTAACCAAGTTGCCTTAACTTAACAACAGCTTTTATTAGATTGCACTTGTCCAGTGAGATTAATGGACGTTTTCCTTTGAAACTCTGGGAGTCTTTCCTAGACACTGGGAATAAGTAGGTTCCTTCAAATGTTCTGCTTCCTACAGGATTTACTGGTGAAAGATTTAATACAATTCAGCACAAACATTTTAACCTTTCCATCTAAAATGCTGAATTCAACCGTTTCCTGAATGTGTATAATTTAAAGGCTCGTGTTTTCCTGTGTCATGCTCTCTGAAGCATTTTATGTCGCTTTGCTCCTATTGACTCTTTTAAGAAAACACTGCAGGAGTATACAGTCACTTTCAGATAACTCAGATTGTTTACTTTATGAATGAAGGAGGAAATTGAATACTCAAATAAAGTTATGCGTCCAAGTGCCAGGAGCTAACTGCCCTCTTAAATTTGCTTGTCTCCTTGAAAGAGTCCTTAAATACAATTTATGACGTAAAGAGCCTTTCTGTAGTGCTGAGAGGGATCTCCACTGTTTCTGTTCTAAATGGGTGCTCTCAGCAGCTGCTGGAGTCTGGGCCAGGGACAAATGTTGGGCTTTCAGGAGCTCTTGTGCATCCCATTGATCTGTGTGGGGTGCAAAAAGCAGGGGCTGCTGCCTGGGCTGCTGTTTTGCTGGAATTATCTGGTACAGACCATGGGAAAAAAAAGGAAAAGAAGGTTTTCTAGCATCATCTAACCACTGTCACACTGAACTTTAATATTAGGTTTAGATCTCAGACCAGGGGAGGTGGTGTGTGGCTGCCTGTGTGAGCAGTGCCATTTCTTGTCCTGTTTCTCCTGCCCCTGGTTTGGAACAAATCCAGTCTGGTTTGTATTTAGGGATATAACTCAGGCCAGTCCCAAGTTATCCTTGTCTCTGCAGTGTCTTAGCACCTGAGGTAATTGTTTTTTCCTTAAAATAGCTGGCACGCATGATTGAATTTGCATTGAATTAAAAAGTAAAGCAATTCCCCAGGGAATTAACCTTGCAGACTCCCCAGCCTGCTTCTCCACCCCTTTCCTTCAAGAGAATTTCTCTCAGGATTTCATTCCACTGCACTAATGAATCGCTACAGTAATGGGAATGTGATTGACATGTTAAATGTCCTTCCTTGAGCTAGAGTGATTAGACAGAAATAAATATGAACAGGCACATGTGGCCAGTTTGGCTCTGACAGCTGTGGGCATGGTTTTGGGAGAGGCCTGGGGGATGCCAGGGGGCCAGAAGGACTCAAGTGCAGCCCTCCCAGGAGAGACTTAATGCTCGTAAGCCATCATTTGGCACAGGGCTTTTCCACTTTTTTTCCAGGGCTTTTTCACATCCAGGTGCAATGCTTTGACTTATATATCCCTTTATTTACAGAAAGAGGAAAGGTTCAGAGCCCGTTTGGGTCCTGTTGGCTGGGATTTGATGGCAGGATGAGGGAACAAGGTTAACTTTCATGGATCCCAATTGGATGTGGGAGTTTGATGGCCTTCAGCTCTGTTCTCCTCAGCAAAGCCACGACATGCTCAGAGCAGAGAGCGACCATGGAAAGCTGCCTCCTGATGTCCAACATCCTTATCCAGAAGCGGGACCGGGGACCAAACTCTGCTTCACACAATAACCTTTGAGCCAAGGACTGCCATCACCTGCACCCTGGGCACAGAGTGCAGAGATTGCCCTTGAATGGATTATTCAGGCGCCAAAAAGGTGAGGTCCTTGAAACCTGGAGCAATTGAGAAATTGCAAGATAAAGAGCAGGAACCCAAATGAGATTGTGGCCTGCAGAGTGGGGGAAAGGGCCAGATGTGGGGGGTGGATTGGTGGAGAGAAGCACTGATTTGCATCCAACCTCCTCTTCAGCCCCTCTGCATCTCCCCAGCACAGAGTTCTCCACATTTCCCACAGTCCTTCCTGATGTAAATTTGAGAAGCTTTTGGGGCATGAAGGAGATCTGGAGAGATCTGATTATTCCCATGGCTTGTCCTTCTTGCGGAGCACTTTGTGCAAGGGCAGTGACCGGAAAGGAAGTGTCTCAGACCTTCCAAAGTCAAAAATCCCCCTGTCTGAGGGAGGTGCTGGGGGCTTCAGGCAGGTGAGGCAGGCAGGGGTCACCCACAAGGTCCCACCTCTCCCCCAGCATGGTCTGCAGGACCTCTATCATGCACTAATATTGGATTATGATCGTGAGACTCCACAATGTCACACTGATAAGGGCGAAGGTTTTCCCCCGTACGAGCCTGTTTCATTTTCACACGTAGGTATGTCAAGTGAAGGGAATATTTTCCCTTCTGCATCAGACTCCAACTTTGCTGAGGTTGGTCACGGGAGAGTGTGCAAATGTCAGGGAGACATTTGTCTGGCAAGGAGAGCAGTTGTGGGGTGCAGGCTGCTTCAGAGCTGTGGAAAGGGAAGCGGCTGGGAATGGGATAATGTGGATCAAGATGTGGTGAGGATAAGTCTGATTTTCATGAGTCATGCCTGGCAGAGCTGCCTGGCTCTGTGTTTCAGAGGCTGCTGCAATGTTACAGACAGTTAAATCATGAATAGTTAGCAGTTTTCCCAAGCTTATCCAGGTAGTGTTTCTAGAGTGTCTGGTAGACACCTTCACTCTTATTTTCTCAGGTCCTACTGAAACAAGCAGGAGCTTGGTACAGCCTGTACCCAGATGTGAGAGACCCAGAGAGGGTCTCTCACATCTCCATTTACACCATCAGTGGCTTCAAAAGGTGCTTCAAACGCAGAGAGGGACCAAGAGGTGATGTTGCAAATGCTTCACTGACTGAGTGAGAAAGCACTTTTTGCAATCCTAGAGAAGCTTTCACCAGAAAGTGATGATGCACTGACAAACTTGATGCTGCTTCACTTGAACACAGCCTACTTGCACAGTGCACCCCCAAACCGGGTAATGTCTGAGGAAAGAGAGGTGGGAGTCATTTGGAGGAGAAAAAGAGCGTAGCAAAAAGCAAATACTCCATTGTCTGGGCCTGGGTCCCACACAGGCAATGCGATCGCCTCCTCTCTCCCTCCAAACCCAAGGCTCCCTGGGGCAGAAGATGAAGTGGTGCTTGAGGAAGTGCGCCAGCTTCCCTTGGGCTGAGCTCTAATTAATGAATTAAAATTCAGAAATGCATCACAGCTTGTGTTCCCTGGTCACTTCCTACTGAACAACCCGTGCAGAACCTCTGCCAGCTCCATGAGCATCCAAGTCAATACGTGCACCAAAACGTCAGAGGGGACAATAGCAACTAAAAATAAGCAAAGACAGGAATTTGCCTATAATATTTTTAACCTTGGAGGATGGCAAAGTTATATATAGCTAATACAGAAAAATGGGTTTTGTTGCCTAAATGAGGAAAACAAAGAGTGTGTCTGTTTAGTTGGGTCACTGGTTTAGTGTCGGTTGAATTTCAAACCTAACAACACTTTTTTGGCACTGTACCTGTGTGCACTTCTCCTGGGGCTGTTGTACGGTGTGTGGGCATCCTGGGGGAGCAGGGGAGAAGCATGGATCACATCATAAAGGCACTGAGTGTTAGAGGGGGATTTCACCCCCTTTTCCTGTTTGCTGCTTAGCTGAGCAGGGGAGAGGGGTGGAGGGCAGGGCTGTGACTGCAGAGACAGTTTGGAACTGGGCTGGTGCAGTTGCTGCTGCCTGGTCTCTGGGCAGGGACCAGCATGTAAGGTGGCTCCTGACATCATCTTTAGCTCTCCAGCCCGTGCTGGAAACCTGCCATCCATGCTGCTCCTTGGAGGGACAAGGAGACGGGAGCAAGCCCAGGCTGCTGCTCCCTCTGCCGACTCTGGGTGCGGGCAGGAGGCTGAGCCAGGGCGAGTCCCAGGGCTGAGACCCAGCAGTGCCCGTGCCCAGCTCACCGCGAGCATCGCCAGGGTGGGAACCCCCTGCCAGAAGAGCTGCTTGGTAAATACTCAAAAGGGCAGTTTTGCCTTACAGCAGAAAGAGATGAATAAACAGGAAATAAGGGGTTGAGCAACTGTTCCTTTTTTTAATGTATGTCTATGACAAACTATGACTTTTAGCAAAGAATATCTTAATGATAAAGCATTCGGGATCCAGCACTGAATCAAAGAAAACTTTGCCATTTAATTTAATGGGAACATGTTCAAGTCTGCAATCTGCAACTGGAACTCTTTGCTTTTTTTCCCTGCAGATCCCTTTAATCCTTTAGCAATCGTGTATTTTCCAAAGAGGTTTTCTGTGTGTCCCGGGGGTATAAAATCACAGTGGGAAAGAAGGCTGCTCATAACCTGTGAGCAGCTACAATCTGCCTCCCACTCTGCTGGTAACACCCTGTGGATATTTGCTTCTCAGAGATTAGAGGAACAAAGCAAGACGAGAGCAGCGTTCCATTATGGTGGAGCATATAATATTGTGATTATTACTCATGCCCTCTGTCTAATTAATCATTTTGTGTGTTATTTGAAGGCAAACAGGGCCTTTGGTTCATTATCGCTTGTACATACACAGAACTGGAGTCACTTCAGTGCTGTCAGACTTGGTTAATCCCTGCCTGGGTTTTGTACATGTCTGGGTATCTGAATCATGTACATGGCAAATGATCTACTAATATGTTTGCTCCACCAGTTTGTTCATATGGAGCCAAATATAGGAAACCATTCAAACTCCGGAAAGTGCAGATATGGTCCTAATGGACTTGACAAAGGCACCTAATGTTAAAGGTTATGAAAAAAGGGTTGCTGATGAAATGCTTTTTTTGCTTTCTTTTCTTTTCAAGTATTTTGTTTGTGTTTCTTTTATTATTTATATTTTATCTTACTCAGTGTTTTAAACTGGGAAGCAGGAAAGCGGATCAAGAGAACTCTGAATTCTGTGAAAACAGACTTAGGAGGCAAAACCATCAATTTAATCTGAAGTAGAGGAAGAGGATGGTTGCTGAAGGTGGGTGCTTTGTGGTACCCAATACAGGAGCCAGCCATTTACCAGAGTTCCTGGGATGCTGCAGTGGTGGCATAAAGCACAATGGCCACCAGGTGCAGTTGTCCTGCCTGCCCACCCCGTTGGTGCAGTTGCCTCCATCCTGCCTCACTGCATGGCAGCACTCTGAAAATCTGGGCCATGAATTTTAAAATTTAAAGAATCTCTGTATCATTTTTCCTCTCGGCTCATCTGTACGAGAGTAGAGCCTGCTTTGAGACTCTGCACTTGGAAGGCTTCACATTAAGACTGTAACATTTTGATTACAAGTGATATAAAATGCAGTTCACTTTATTTCCTAATTAATGACAGTACATAAGGCAACAATAAACTCAATTGCTTCCAACAGCTTTTTATATTCACTTGGAGGCATTTACAGAAATATGACTCGTGTACCCAGCAACATCTTCGCTTGACCAGATGTAGAAGGAAAACAGTTTTATTGGCTCCATGATAATATCACTAAAGAGGAAACAAGCTATAAAAATAATAAAAAACCACAAGCCACCCTGAATTTGAGAGTTGCTAAACTGAAAGATACAGAAACAAATACAGAGAAGATAATAAGGCCTTCTACTGATAGTGCTGTCCTGTGTAAATAACACAGACACTGAGTAAGTCCCTCTGCAGTGAGACTCATTAGAAACACGTACATCAGCCCAGAGCAATCACTTTGATGGTTCCCCAGCTGCTTTTCACAATAAATGTCCTCAGACCCACCAAGCTTGGAGTCAGTCAGCTCTCTGCACGTCCTTGCAGATATTCAGCCATGCTGCAAACAGGGAACTGCCACGGATTTCCCACTCAGGAATCTTGGGCTCATTGCTTTATAGAGCAGATTTCAGGAGAAGTGATGGTCCAGGAGAGCTGATTAAACAAGGCTGTTCAAACATACAGAGAATGAAGCACCCATTTCCATAAGGAATGAGCATGGCCAAGGATTGTATTGATCCATGGCTGTCCAGCACATAGGTCTTGTCTTGGGTTTGCATCTGCGGGGTGAGACGCTCTTGAGCCACAGTGAAATCCGTGTGGACCTTGTCCTCTTAAACATCAAACTCTTTAACAGATGAGTCTAATTAACACTTTTTTTTGCTTGAAATTAGAGATAGTGGAGTTCTGCACACATTGGCACTCCAAGAACTCAGCAGTGGGTTTTCAGAGATGGGACTTGCCTGGCAGAGGTACAGCACAAGTACCCACATTGCAAACCATCTGTCTCCTGGGGGAGCTGCAAGAAGTCAAAAGAACTGTTTGGCTGGAAGTCAGGAATGAAAGCTAGATTTCCTAAGGTAAATTTCTTTTCCTCCCCTTAGTTTTAAATGTTTTGCCTGGGGAAGGTCCAACGAAAGGACAAAATAAATGAACATGGGAGACTGCAGCCTTTGGTAGCATGATAGAAGTGTAATGTAATACCAAAAGTAAGCTGAAAGCCAGTCAGAGTGAAAATCCATATATTGAGGACACTTTTGTCTTTGTATTTGGTAGTCTGAAGGTGAGGAGGTGAGTAAATGATAGCCAGCAAGCAGAAACATTAAAGTTGACTCTGAGGCATAAAATTTCATGGTTGCATGGGAAAAGGTGAGTGGTGAGAGTCAACAATGAGCAAGACATCAAATAAATTGGTGTTTCACTGTTCCTAAGTGACAACAAGCACTTTCTCTCCTCTTGCTGTCACAAGTTTTTTCTTCTGTACACAACTTTTACAGAGGGATGGGACAAAGCCAGCCCAAAGCCTTTCTCTCGCAGGAGTGCAGCTGCTGAATGTCCAGCTTCTGAAGAAAATTCTTACTTGGATTCTTACTTGATGGTCAAGACCATCCTACTGTGACAACAGAAAGAAGGACACTGCCTTTGGCAAGGCAGGAAAAGGGGAACTGGAAAGCATAAAAATATATGTGGAGAAAACTGAAGGGAAAGCAAAGAGCTAGGATTTCCTGAGATCCCCCTCCCTTGTGAGGGTGCAGTCCTCACGAGTGACCAGAACAGGTATTTACTCCAAAGAGTTAATCTTTATTAACAGCCCCAGAATGCCCTTCAGCTGGTGCACAGCCTGGTTCAAAGGTTTTCCAGAAAAACAACATACCATAAACCAAAGGGCAGCACTAATTGGAAACAGTGTAATTCTGAAAACAGCAATACCTTTTTGTGGGTTAATAACCGGAAATTAAATTTCATGTATGTTAGCAAAGCCCATCATAAAGCACCAGGTGAATGAGGGGCACGGGCAATAAGGGCAAGGGTTCAGAGCATGCACAGTCACCATCCAGCAGCAACCCCTATTCCTTGGTCACAGCCAATATTCCCAAAGGATTAGTCCTTGAACTCCTGGTTGGAGGAAACGGTTTGCACAATGTGGCTGCTTGCTGCTGCGTTGGTGGTGGAATAAAGGTGGTGGAATAAAGAAGGACATGAGTTCAGCTGTCCCCAGAAGCAAAGTTGCTCTGCTCACGTCCATGTGGGGTCAGGGCAGCAGTAAAGGGTTGCTGTGACTTGTCCCTCCAGTTGGATGTTCCCCCAGTCCAGTGCTCAGGCTACTGGTGCTGTGAATGACCTTGCCATCTGCACTGGATACACAAATGAAAGACTTGTCTGAACAGTTAATGGGATTTCAATGTTAGAAAGTCATGCAATGGAGAGCAGGTACAGGCGCATGCTGGGGTTGGGTTTGCTGCTGATGGCATTGCCTGAAATGGAAACTCAGCTAATATTTGGACTGCAGGGTGTGTGTCTCTTACAAGGAAGTGGCTTAATCTGGAAAAGGAGGCAGAAACACAAGGTCAGATCCTCTCTCTTCTGCCCTTATTTCCTCTTTTGGCTGCACTGGCTTCCCTAGCGCTGCAGAGGAGTCAAGAGACTGATGTCTCCAAGACCAGGCTGTCTCTCTCCAGGGATTCCTGCCGTGCAAGCCACCACTCCAAGCCAGGGCTGCAAGAGGTGGGTGCTGGGAAGGGATGCCAGATCACCTTGAGTTCGGTGGCGTCTTGCAAGTAGCACAGCTCTGAGGAGATGGATCCCATCCAGAAGCTGTCCTGACCCTGCCTGACATAGTAAAGCCATCTGCTGGTCAAGCCAGGCTGATCACGTTTAGCTGGAGATACCCATGGACCATCTTCATTCCTGGGAGCTCCTTTATGAATAACCAGAGGTATGGCCTCGGGCAGGTGCTGTGTCTGTGGTGGCAGTCCCTCCACCTGGGCAGTCCCTCAGCACCTCTGCTTCTTGACACACTAGAGAAACATTTGCTACTCTTTGCTTTATTTCCAGCTCTTGGTGGTTAAGATGAAGAGCAGGAAAGCCTGAAAGCCAACATATGCCTGGGCAAGGGAAAAAGCTCTCCAAGCACACCACAGGCTGCAGAAAAGGATGGTGACAACCAAGTGCCCCTGAGGAGGGACAGCCCTTTTCAGCTGTGAACCACAAACTCTGCTTGCCACAAGCTGCTGCTGCTCAGGGTCTATTTTACTTTTCCCTGTCGCTGTGTTTGAGAGACTTTTTGTCTGAAAGCCTCTCTCCCACTGAACCCATTCATCACCAGCGCTGACAGAGGTTCCTGCTGCCCAAAATGGCCAGGAAGACTCGGTGGAGCCAGAACCCCAGAGGTCAAGTCCAGGTTGTCATGTCTGAGCAAACGCTGCTCCGGATACACGTGGCCCAACGTCATGTTTGGAAGGCAGTGGAGGACCAAGAGGGAGGAGAAGGAAGGATAGGATGTAATCTTTCATCCTGAGAGCAAGCATGGGAATATTTCATTTTGCTGCTGCTGATGGTCTGGCTCCAAGGGGGTGGAGGAAGGGAGTCCCCAGCCCAGGCAGGGAGCAGCCACCCTGGCACCGCTCTCCTGCTCACTATTTTTGGCTGCAGGAAAAATACAAAGGCACGGAATGTTGGGGACACCAAGCTGAGCTCAGTGATGCTTCTTGTGTAATCAAAGAGGAGAAGGTCTAAAGGTACACACATCCCATGGTCGGGGTCCAGATGTGAGCAGAGGAGGAAGGCTGCAGGCACAGCACTGAAGTGATGGACACAGAATGAGCTCGGGGTACCCTAAAGCAGCTGCCTCCCAGCTCACCTGATGGGTGCACTGGACTTCATCTCTCCCCAGGGTACCACCACCATCTTCCTCTTTGCTCCCACCAGTGCCTCCAGCACACCAGTAGCTCAATATACCTGCAGCTGGTTTTACCCAGAGCTGCTGCCCAAAGGTCCCTGCAGCCCATCCCTCGATATTCCTGGTGCCAGTGCTCAGCTGCTCCAGGCTGGGAGCCCTCACTCCCCTGCTAGTGTGACCCACAAAATGTCACACCTGTTTTTGGGGCTGAACTCTTATTGGGGGTCTATACCAGCTAAAGGGGACAGTGACATGCCACAGCCTGCCTCAGCACCCCACTTTATATCAGACAAACCCCACACAGCAACCTTTGTTCCACACAGTGGGGTGATGGTCCCAGAGATGGGTGCCCACTGAGCTTCCCTGGAGCAGGCGCTGCAGAGACAGTGGTCATGACCCACTCCCAAACTGCACTTTGTTTAGTCCCATGTCCCTGGAGGAATGCTTTGTTCCCCTCAGGGCTGCCTCCTGCCCGGGGAGCAGCCCCAGCCATGCACAGAGGAGCGAGCACTGAGCACCGAGTCACACTCACATTGTTTCAACACATTTGCTTAATTAGTTTATCAAGAAATGTGTTTGGCCTCATCTGAGGGAAATGCTGTCTGTCATTCCCAGGCATCCTGCAGGGCCCTGGGGAGCTGACAGACCCTGGCTCCTTCCTATCTCTCCTTAACTCCATCTGCTGGGCCTATTTCCCTGTTGTTTTTTTTTTCCCCATGTAGCACTCCCTCACCATTTTGGGATTAAAGTAATAGATAACAAAATCATGTCTAAAAGAAGACCATGACAGGTAGGGAAACAATGTAAGGACCAGGAAGATTATCTGGAAAAATGTTAAATCAGTGGAAGTGGAACTTGAAATTATTTTTCACTCCAGCTAAATTCTCCATAGATTGGAGTCACCTCATAGAAGTGGCAATGAATGAAAATTACTAATTATGCATAAAATGTTAATTCTGTGCTTCCCTACGTGAAGCAGAGTGTGCTCCATCAGTGTTGTGTGGCCCAAATGAGAGGTTGGCACATGAGCAGGATGTCCCCCAGCCCTGGGGGAGGTTATTTGGGTGCTTGGGCATTGCTGGAGCAGGAAGATGAAGGCACTGCTGGTCCCAGGCGGGCTCAGGTAAGCAGCAACCTTCAGTGATGTAGCATTTACCCCATGTGAGCACTTGCTGCTCTCCTGGTGTGCAGCATTTGAGGTTCAGAGTACAAGCAAGCTCAGGACAAGGGAGAGAGTGAGAACCATGGCCCCGCTCCTGCCTGGGGCCCTGCAGTGTGTTAAACTGGGTGTTGTCTCAGGAATGCAGCTTCAGGGTCTGAAGCAACATTGGCTTCTTCCAGAGGTGCATCGTTCATTGTTGGAGAAGTTTGAAACCTTCTCCCTTCCCTCGTGGTGACAGGGTCTGACCTCCCCGTTCCTGTTCCAAACTGCTGATGAGGACAGGGCACTCGCTGGGTTTCTGGGCTCAGCTGTGGCAGGACAGGCCCAGGGAAGCCCACGTGCTGAGCTGCACCTGCAGCTATTTATCTGTACCCGGGGTTACTGGGGCGGTGCAGGCAGTCCTGGCTGCTTTAGTAGCTTTGTTGTGATAACAGCTGAGCACTTTCAAGCAATTATTCTTATTTTAATCCTTCCCGTGGCTCCTGATGACAGTTTTGGATGTATCTCATGTTGTTTCCTGTTGCTTTATAGCCATCTTCTACCAAAATAAATGAATAATGTGGGGGTTTTTTTTTATGTGTAGGACATAATCCTAGGGCTCTCACTGATTCTCCTGTCACAGCTGTGGCAAGCTGAGCGTCCGTGTGGCAGTGAGGAATTCAGCTCTGGTGTGTAGTAACCTACTGCAGCTGATCTTCTGGTCTGCGGAAGCCAGCTAATCACTGGTTGGCAAAGCCCCATGGTGTCTTAACTGAGGTTTCATGGGCTCAGTGCCCTTTTTCCATCTTCCTTCATGTCTCAGACCCGGTGAGTTGGTGTCAGCCCTGTGATCCTTGCACAGCAGCCAGCTCGTTACCTGACATTGGCACCACCAGAGCAACACTGCTGCTCTGGGCAGGGCTGGGGCAAGAGGGCTCTGAAGAGGGGGAACTCAGAAACCAGTTCTTGTCTGTGGGCTTGGTGCAGATGTGTCTGTTCTGAAATGATGAGATTTGACTTAGGCAAATGCAGAACAAAGCAATAGTATGGTTTTTAACTCCTGAAAGTCATACTTCTCTGTTAAACTAAACCAAAATAGCTCTGGTTAGGGGGGAAAGAAACTTACTCAGTTCAATGCTTGAAGGAGGTGTTTTCAGACTAGTTCTCAATTCCTGGGTGAGCTGGCAGCCCAATGCCAATGTTAAAACTCTGCCCGTCGGCAGTGGGGTGTAGAAAACCACCTTTAACTGCTTCTGTTAGAGTCTTCATTGCACTGACGGGACCTCTGTGTGATACCTCGATGTGCAAGGGCAGCTCTGCTGCCTTTGTCCCACCAATCCTGCTCCCACTGAAACCGGAGCACTGTGGTTGTGCACTGGAGAGGTGGAACTCTGGTCTGTCCCCTCTGTCCCGAGTCAGACAGGAGACACTGTGACTCATCCCTCTGGCCAGTGATGTCTCTCCCTTTGCTTAAGATGGGTGTGATTCCCCTTGTCCTGGCTGGGACTGGGAGGAGCAGCAGGCTCCCGTTATCACCGTGGGGGCTGGAGCCAGGGCAGGCAGTGTCGGGTGATGCTCGCCAGGTCCCCAGCTGGCACTGCCAAGGCACGCAGGGCTTTGCTCCAAATGCTCCCACCACAGGGAAACATGACTTCTGCTGCCAGGGGGACAGGAATGTCACTCGGCTCGGGGACAGCAGGCCATTGCAGCGTGACAGCCACTTCAGCAGTCAGTCCAGCAACGCTCTGGGAAAACAAAAGGTGTCTCCATGCCAGAAGGACTATCTTCGCTCCCAGTGGAATACATCAGATGTCTGGCAATTTCTGGGAGCCTTCCTCAATAAAAGCATGAGGGAATGGGAGTGATGAGTTACACAGCAGTGTCCTCTAAAGTTCAAGGCATGCTGGCTAAATATATGTCACATTCCTATAGCTCTTGCCAGGATAAAGGTTGTACAAGCTTCATCCAGGGTCTGCTTTGCTTCTCCATCAAAAGCCCCTCTAGATCCAAAGCTATCTGAGCCACTTACACCCTGGACTTCTTTTGGCTTGATTTTTTTTTTTAATTTTAGCAAATGAATAAAGGTGGATGCTTGCTTCTCAGGCAAATATAACACCATTTTTTGGACCTATTTCTATGTGCTTCTCTCCCTATCACAATATCACTGGAACACCAGGGCATAAGACAAGGGAATCTTGTCTCTATTTTAGCAGTACAAAGCTTTTGTGTTCCTTGTCCAGAATTGCAGAACAAGCATATGGGGGTGGAAATGGAGAGGCACTAAAGAAACACTACTTCTCAGTCACAGGTTTTTAGAAAAAAGTAAGCTATCTGTTGGAGTGAGCGGGCACTTTCACTGTCCAAAAAAGTGACAGAATGTAACAAAATATCACTAAAATTTCCTGTGGATCTAAAACCAGCATGTAGCCCTCTGAGTAGTGGAATAGCTCTGAATAGAGCTCTTCTTTATGCAGAGGGGCTCAGTTCTCACTAGAAAAAATTCAGTGCATATTGTCCAGTCGAATGCCCACGGCAGACTTCCTAGTTCAGTGAAATTTAGACTGGTTTAAGTACTATTTAAGCCCTTTCTTAAATTTGGGACACGGAATAACTCCATTGGTGGCTCTGCTGTGAAAAAAGTGCCCTTCAGACAGTGACCAGAGCTCTCTGCTTTCGTTACCAGTTTTTTACTGACTGGCCATGGTCCCCTGTCCTAAAGGGATGACCTGCAGATATCTCAGCTCACTTCTCTTCTGGAGTGGTTGGTAACAAGCACATGAAAGGCAGATAATTAAAACACTTCAAAGAACCTACTAATCCAGACTGGGATTGAGAAAGGAGCATCAGTCTGCCACCACTGCTCTGTTGGAAGGGCTGTTTGTTTCTTTCTGTATTCCAGATTTCCCTAGGCTGTCATATTGTCAAACACTGCCGTGATCTGCGAGTCTTTATTCCCAGATAAAGATGTGAACTCCCGGCTCTTGTCACAGATAACGGCACAAAGCGTTACAGCGACAACACAAAGACTTAAAATGCAGCTTCAAACACGCAGCCATTTGTTACTGTCCTCAGCCCGGGCCAGTCTGCTGCAGGTTGTTCACGACTGGGACAGCTGAGCTGGGAGAGCTCATCTCAATGTCCTCAGGCTCCTTAGGGATTTTCATCCTGCTGTGTCGCTGGGCCAGTGTGTCTGTCCCTGCCATCAGCTGCTGCAGGGCTGCTAAAGGCTGGTTACCAAGTGAGCACGTGCAGCCTTGGGGTCCTTCATGCCAAAATGCCAAAATTCCTCATCTGTGGCCCCACAGGCATCCTTCCTGGCAGCAGGTACCTCATCAGTGCTGTCTGACTCTGTAAGTCAGACCTGTGGGTTTCTCTCCTGCTGTACTGCAGGTCAAGAGCTGAGATTTCTTTTTCCTCTTGCAAGTGTCAGACCCATCTTCACTGGGGACCTGTAAGTCTGGTTCATTCACTACATCACATGAATATTCTCAAGCAAAAAAGCCGGCTTTTATAAGAAAACCTGTTCTGAAATAAGCTGTTAAATGAAGACACATTTGGAATCTTCTACTTAAAATGGCAATGAGTTTAGAGTAAAATTATACTATCTTTTGAGCAGTACACAGCAAGAACTACATCTTCTGAAGGTGGTGTCATTCCTTCAAGTAGAGTTACACCAACTCTGGGCTGATGTAGCTGAATTTGGGGGACTATTTGAATTTCCGATGATGGATTTCATTACCTGCTTAGAGTGAGAAAAGCTCCTTCTATCTGTCCCTGGAAGAAAACACTTTAGAAATAATTCTCTCCTCTACCAGGATGCAAGTAACCTTTTCCATGGAGGTGGAGGCTGGTGGTCCCCAATATCCTCCTTTTGCTCAGCCCATCCCAGCGCCTGTGACCAGGCAGGGACCGGCAGCGCCAGCCGGAGGCAGCGCTGGAATTGGGATCTCCAGCTCGGGGCCGCGGCCGGGCTCCCATTGTTCCCAGCCTGCCAGACAAAGGGTTAAGTAAATGTTTGGAGAAGATAAGGTGCCCTGTTGACAAGCAGCAGGCTCCAGCGGTCTCAGCAGGATCTCTCCCAGCAGTGATAAATGGGGAGGTTTTCAAAGTGGGATCAGCAGACGCCACGGAGAGGGCGGTTGCTGATGCCGTGATTGGCAGTGGGGAAGGAATCTGAAGGTGTTTAATGATCCCACACTCTGCCGAAGCTTTTTTAAAGACTCTGTGTCTAGCCAGAGGAAAATCCTCTATCAGCCACAGAGGCTCACGTTCCCGGGTCTTTTTTGTTGTTGTTGCTTTTTTTTCCCCACTAAAACATGGGAACATCCACTGAAAGGGATCCTGATAAGGACCCTCTGCGATTCCTCATCCTCTCATATCAGTTTTGTCTCTTTTAATTTTCTCTTTGAAGTGCCCTGTGTATAGTAGGTGAACTGTTTAGTTTGGCTAACTTCGGTCAGTAAATGTGTTTGGGGGAAATTGTGTCTATTAAACTAAAGATGTGGGTTTTTTCTTCTCTGCATAGATGTGTTATTCCAATTATTGACTTGTCATTCCTTTGCTCTAGTAAGTATATAATTAAATTACATCAAGGATAAAACTCTTGGAAGGATCTGAACCCCTGATGTGATATTATTTGGTATTCAGGCCATTAAAGGGTTTCCTTCCTTTTAAATAGATCCCAAAAGCTGTTTGAAGGGCTGACCACCAAACTTTTTTTTTCCCCAGACAGGTGAAATATTTTCTGTCCTCATCTCTGCCTGAAGGCTTCCCTGGGCAGTAGGAAAAGCTGCAGTGTTGGTGTGGGAAATAGAATAGAGCAGTAGAGCCTGGGAGGATGAAGCTTTGCCATGTGCATCCATGGACTGCCTCTGAAACCAGGATTTTGGTCAGCTGTATTCCCTGTGGAGTGAGAAACGGATATAAAACACTGCCTGATCCAGTTTATACCTGATTTATGCCAAGAGAAGGGAGACAGCCAGGAACATTGATGGATTACACGGATCCAGGCACAGGGAAAGAGCTCACCCTTTGGGCCAACTTCATCCTAGAAAGACTGGGGTGGGTGAGTAAGTCTTTTTTGGGGGAACAAGCAGTCTGGGCAGTGCTGGTGCCGCTGACCTGGGCGGGCTGGAGGGAGCCAGGGCTGGGAGCTGCTCCATGGGCAGAGATGAAAGGAGCCGGGTACCCCCCAGCAAAGGGCCAAATGAGTCGGGACATGAAAAGCAGCGGAAAGTATCTGAAGAATGTAAACACCAAGGTGGAAGAGGAATTATTTAGCATGTTACGGGCTTGGAACTAGGTGCGAGGGGATGGAACAACGGGGAAAACTCCCTCTTGCAAGCAGGGAAGCTCTGCTAGCAGCTGGAGATGGAAAGGGAAGACATGGCTTCAGCAGAGCAACTCAAGAAGTCTTCTTGTCTGGAGGTTGCTGGGGCAGGGGGACAATTGGAGCCACTTCCCCAGACTGGGCTGGGAGCCAAGGGGGGGTCACGCCGAGAACAAATAGGATTTAGTGATCGTAAGAGGGGAATGCAAAATGCCCGGAGGAATTTTGATTGAAATTTTATAACTTCAAGAAAAATCTGTCGCAGATAAATCAGGAGGTGGTTTAATAAACAATTTGAGAGATTAGTATTGAAACAAATCCCAGTTAAGTCTCAGCAGAGGAGCGGGTGAGGGAAGACCACTGCAGAGAAAGAACGTCAGGGGTATTACAGGCACTAAACAGAAGGCTTTCCAAATATATAAACAATCTGGGGAGGGGGCAGATTGGGAAACCTGTAAAAATAAGCAGAACCACATTAAAAGGCTAAGCAGTGGAGCACAATCAAATATTGAACATGGGATTGCGAGGGAGCTTTCATCTCTCAGCATTGGCCAGACCTTTCATACCTGGACAGGATCCAAGGCCAGGTCCCCAAGGGGGTGTGGGGCTTGAGGGGCACAGCCTGTGCCATGGTGGGACTCTGGTGAGATGTGGCAGCCTGCAGCCAGACAGACCAGCATCCTCCTCCAATGGTCACACATGAGATATCAGGGGAAACATCCCTTTAATGAGTATCCTAAATGCTTTGGACACTAAGCAGATGTCTTCCATACAAGATTTCTTAATATCTGAAGTACCAAAAGGGATTTTTGTCTAAAAAACTTCATAGCAAAGCCCTGAAGACCTGCAGGATGTGGTGATCCAAGAATGGATGATGGATCTGGCAGAGTGTGTGCAGGTGACTTACACGGAGTGAAAGCTGGGCCAGCAAAGTCTCTCTGTAAGCAACAAGCCCAGGAACAGCTCAGCAGGGATCTCACCCTGTGAGACAAACCCCAAACCCATTTCCACTACCGAAATCTTTGGTCAATAACGTCACTAAGAAAAGGAGATGGTGTGGAGGCAGGGATCTTTGACTTGGGAAATCATTTCAAGCCAGACCCTTAGATGAGAAGGTAACACATCCCCAGTCCCACATCCCACTTTCTCCAGAGCACCTGTGGAAGAACAGACATACTGCTCCTTGCCCAGACTTTGTGTCTCTTGCCTGCCTGCAGTGAAGCCACAGAGATTCCCAGGTGGACTCACTAGGAACTTCAGAGCCATCCATCCCGTACATTTGACTCCCTGGACCCATGTTCCCAGCATCTCTGTACCACATCTCTGGCATCAGTGTGAGCAGTCCCTCCAATGAGGGTGTGTAAGAGCAGGACCCCCTCAGCCAGAGCAGAGGAGGGAGCTGCACACTGATGCTGCAGGCACAGGCAGGTTCCCATGGGCGATGTCCGGCAGAGGAGCAGGGTGTCCTGGTGGCATCCTCGGGTATCACTGTTACATCTGCCAGGACCCATCAAGATGAAGCGGCGTGGGTCCATCCAGCTCATCTTTAGACTGTCAGCTTTGCAACTGTGTCACCTGGGCTTGAGCAATCAGACTCAGCCCACCCTCAGAAGGGAAGGGAAACGGCCCGTCCTTGGACAGTGTGACTCCTGCTGAGGGGACACAGAGGCAAGGCAGGAGAGGACTGCAGGGTGTGATGGAGCTGAAACCAGGAGGAGTTGGTGCCTCCATCCTGGTCCTATGGCTCTCCAGCAGCAGCACAGTGACAGACCCTGTGGATGTCCATGGAGGGCCTATTTTTAATCACCTTTCCACTGGGTTTTTGCAACGCCCCGTTCACACTTGCTCCGTGAAAAAGGATGTCAGAGCAGATTAACAGCTGGTTCCTGCCTGCTCCGACAGCTCTGACAATGCGTCCCTTCTTCTCAAGGTGACAGGAACATGCAGCTGCCTAATGGGTACAGAAGTGTCTATTCTTTCCCAGTGACATTTATTGTGAAATATCTGAGTGGGACTGAGAGACATGCAAGGCTTTCCCTCCCTTATCAGGCGACCCTGGTCAGTGTCCTGCTGTCAAGGACTAAAGTAATTTATGTCAGAGCTGCAAGTGTTTACTTATCTGCCCCAGCGCCCAGCTCGGCCAAGAGCAGCCAGACTGGCTCCAGTGGGGCTCACCAGCCTTTTCCTGCCAGTGGGAAAAGCTGGGTGCCGGCCCTGTCCCAGCCAGCCAGGGCAGGAGGGGTGAAAATGGGCCAGCAAAAACCTTCCTGCGTCTCTGCAGGGGGACAGCGGCAGCACTGATGTGAGAGTCACAGATATGTCAGCAAGAAGTGACATCCCAGAGCAGAAGGGACTAAAACAAAGCCTGAGCAGCAGCACGAGGCATCTGCTCATGATGGCAAGGGCAGAGGTGTGAATTTAGAGAGGGTTTTGTCAGGTGGAGCAGAGCAGCATCCAGCCAGTGGAAGCTGCAGCAGGTCCCTGCGTGGTTTTTCCTGGGCATCACTCCTGGGAGCCCACAGAAAGCGCTGGGGGAGGGTGGGAGAGCTGCTTGACAGCTTCATGCCTTCCTGTTTTCTCATCTTATGGACTTCTGGGGTTTCAGTGAGTGGAGGATTTGTGAGGGCAGAGGGGCTCCAGGGAGGCAGAGCTGTTCAGGCACAAGGACAGCCCTGTGCTGGGGATTGTTGGCTCTGTAGCATCTTGGCAAGAGCATCCCAAACCCCTGTGAGCCCCACGGGTGGCTTTAAAGGACTTATCCAGTGCTTCTGTGTTGTGTCATGGCAGAAACCGGAGATTTCAGTGCATCTGGTCCTTAGACTGTACAACTTTCCCTCAGATTCAGTTCCAAAACTCTCCAGTTTTTGTAAAGCAGCACAGTTATCCTGGCAGTCCTCCCCCACGCTGGCCACCATCCGTCATCCCAAACAGGGGAACAACTTTCATCTCTCTGGAACTGCACATCCTTCATGGCACAGGAGAGATGAGCACGGGCCTGATAGCTCTGCTGCCGGGGGTGCCTCCTTCCTGATGGATGTGCCCAGAGATAAATATTAGGCTGTGGTAGTTTCCTCTCCGAAGCTCACAAGCTCTTGTTGTCGGTACTGAAACCTTTAACCAGTTGGGATGTTGTGAACAATAGATTAAAGGAGACAGACTATCTCTTGCTAAATGAGCTGTTACGTGAAATCAGCTTTTTCTTCTTTTTTTTTCCAACCCAGGGCACTCCTCAGAAAAAAATACTCCACCGACATTGTGTTTCTCTTGACAAATATTTTTCTGAGCTGTCTCCTCTTCCCACCCATCAGGGCATGATCAAAGGGCTGGTGCTGCTCCAGGGAGGAGCTGCGAGTGCTCGGGGTGGCTGCGGGGCCCTGATTCTGTGCTGCCATCCCTGCCTGGTGGCACTGTCCCGAGTGCTGAGGGACCTGGTGTGGGTGTTGCAGGAGTGCAAAATCCTCCAGAGATGCCCTTTGGGGAATGAGTTTCGTGGCCATCACAGTGCCACTGGCCATGCTGTCCCTGGGAGCGATGCCAGAGGAGTGGCAGAACCAGTGAGGCCCCACAGGTGCCTTTCACCTGTGAGAAGAAAGCGTATCTGCAGCAGGCAAAGCAGGAGCCTGGCATCTGCTCAGCTGGTCTTCCAAGCATCAGGAGATTCCTGAAGTGCAGGCCGATCCCATGAAGTGTAACCTCTCCTATTTCTTGCTGGAAACCCAAAGCACAGCAGTCAGTAACACACAGCCCCAGCGCTCATCCCTCCACGCTCTTGACGGAGGCTCATAGGCAAAAGTACAAAAGCCTCGCTTTAAAAAAAAAAAATCAGATATTTATGGTGCCTTTGATGTTCCATAAGAACAGTTGTGGCTTCTGCTTAGTCTCCAACATCCGATTGACAATTGTTTATTAGTTTTAAAATAGCTGAAATTCATGTCAAACATTCCGCATGTTAGAAAAATGTTTATGAAGTGTTATCATAGTTTATTTAACTGTGAATGTTTAGGAAACCAGCATAAAATATAATGGACCACACAAGGCTCCAAGCAGCCCCACAGTGAATGGTAGGCACGTTTTATGGACCATGGGGAAGAGGATTGCCACCTCATCCTCATGGAGAATCGTCCTGGTCCTTGAGTATGCTGTTGTGGCATCAGGAGTCCAAGACAACAGGGCCTGGTTTGTTTTGAGGATGTTTCTCCTGAAAGGTTAACAAGAGCAATGCTCACAATGGCAATTTTTGCACAGCTGGGTTGAGCACAGGTTTTAAATGCCAGGAGGGAGGGATCCCTTCTCGTGGGCCGTGAGGGTTTGCTGATGCAGCAAAATCTCTTTAAGGAACCAGAAGAGCTGCAGAAAAATATCACAGAATCCTATAATGGTTTGGGTTCAAAGGGACTTAAATATAATTTCATTCCACCCCCTGCCATGGGCAGGGACACCTTCTACTATCCCAGGTTGCTCCAAGCCCCGTCCAACCTGGCCTTGAACACTTCCAGGGATGGGGCAGCCACAGCTTCTCTGGGTACCCTGTGCCAGGGCCTCACCATCCTCACAGGGAATAAATTCTTCCTAGTACCCAATCTAAACCTGCCCTCTTTCAGTTTAACTCCCCAAAGACACATATTAAAGCAACAAATGATTGCAAGCCAGCACAGGAGCATCCCAATACACTGATTCTGTTCAGAATCCCTGGATGTTGATGAAATATATATTAGAACCATTCCTACAAGCAGGGGCCAACAACAGCTGCTTGCCACTGATGGTTGCACACAGGATGAAATTTTAGAAATTCCCCAATTTTGTGAGCTTTCCCTTGAAACCTGCAGATTTAGGTGCAGGACAAGGGAAGGAAATGCCAGGTTATTCTTCCCGGCGGCTGACAGAGAAGTGGAACAATAGGAATGGATATTTTAGTCTTTGGGTTAAAAATGCTTTTTTCCCCTGATAAAAATGAACTTGTGGGATTCTTTTTTGTTCCAGAGCCCAGATGAACCCAGGAAGCAAAGATGTTCCAATGCTGTGAGCTTTTCTATGATATTTCTCTGAGCTCAGAATAAAACCAGAATAATCCATACCCAGATTAATTGATTTTATCTCTAACATTTGAATTTTACATCAAAACCTCATTTCTTTCATTGATTTTATTTTTGACCGCTGGCACACAAGTGGACCTGGTTTAAGCAGCTTTGCTTGCCTGTTGTTTTACAATCCAACATTACTTTGTGCCCGTATCTCTGATCTCTGGGGCCTGGCCGTGCTCCCATTTAATAAAAAATCCCACTGGTTCCATGGTTGCAGCACGGGCAGAGGGAAGGGTTGGCACACCGGGCTCAGCACGGCAGGGTCACTGCCCTTGCTCACTGCAGCACCACCAAAGGTACCAGGGTTCTGCTCCTGGGCTCTTGCTGTTCCTATCACCTTCATCTGACCATTTTTCCTTTCCAATCATAAAATTTCCACTTTTGATATTTTAAAATCTTATTTCTCATAAAACTCCCAAGTATGAAAATTTCTTTTAAAGAAATATACCATTAATGTATCTTTATGATGTGCAGCTGATGCTCACAGCATGGGCTATGACTTTTTTATGTTCCCTACTTGTCCTTGAGACATTTTATTTTGACACCATATCCTTACATTCTAAATTAAAGCATATTTTTATTATCTGTTATGTGCCAGTAGACAGCAGTGCCCTAAAGCTGTTGTACAGCTCCTCATGTCCATCTCAGGCCACCTTCCCCTCTTCCCCTCCACTTCCCCCATTGCTTCACCTCTCCAAAAAAGCAAGGATTGAGTTATCCACGCTGACAGCAATTTACAGTGCCCATTAACAGTCATATAAATTCCAGTGGATCAAGGAAGCTTGGAGTATATGATATTCAGGCACAGCTAATAGCTCTGGGCTAATTGCCATCTCGTGTTTCTGCTCTCCAGCCCCACTGTTTATATCTCCAGCACAAGCAGGCAGTAAAACAAGTTTCCAGGTTCCCCGAGTCACCCGAGGAGGGCTGGGAGCTGCTGGCTCCAGTAGCAGGCGGAGGGCTGGAGGTGGCAGTCACTTCCCATGTTTAATGGGAGCTGCTCCTCCCGATCCTGTAGGAAATGAGGTCGCTCTGATGGAACTTCTGCAACAGTTGTATGGGAAACAGCGGTGTCAGCTCGGTGTCATCATGGTTCTTATCATGGCTTGAGGGGTTGGTGGCTTTGGGGAAGTCTGTTAAATAATCTACATATAAACTGCAATTTTCCTTTTGGCCATCAGTAGCTTGAAAGGTTGATTAACAGGGAGATTTATTGTGGAATCCTTGTTGGCTTGGAAAGCGGGGTGAATAGGCATATTCAGTGTGAAATCTTTGCTGATAAATAAACAGCCGGGCGTTAATTGCCGAAGGAGTCTGGAAATCGGGATGTTGCTCACACTGTGCGGGACTGGGGTGCTGCTGGCAGCATGGGAAGCTGTTCCCCTTCTTTCGTCAGCTGCCAGCAGAGGGGTTGTTTGTGCAGGATCCGGGATGTCTGCGTTCTGAGCGCTGCAGAGCCGGGAGGAGCTCGTCTGTGTGCCTCGGGGTGCAGCTCAGTGCCTTTCCCCATCTCATTTGCTNTTTTTTTTTTTTTTTAGGAAATGAAAATTAATCCTCTCCAACATGCACACTTTTAATGAATTATTTGTGAGCTCATGCCTTTCGTGTTGGTGGGGTCTGTCAGTGGTGTTTGTTCTCAGCTGATTCATCCCGCCCTGTGCCGGGGTGGGGGCGATTTGATTATGGCACAATTAAGCCTGACAGGGTTATCAGATGACCCCTGGAACAATTGTAAAGCACTTTCCATCTTTTGCAAGACAGGGAGATAAATCCTGTGAGGCTGCTTAGGTGCAAGAGCTGGAAAATCCCGCTGGGGTGGGACTGCTGGGGAAGTGTCGAGGTGTGAGGGAAAGGGCAGGGGTCCCACCTGCAGCTGGAGTGGGTCATGGTCAGGGTACTGAGAGGGCACCTTGGCAGCCCTTCCCTCCTGCACACCTTGTTTCCATGTCTTTCTGATCACATTTCAGCACGGACTGTGGGCCAAAACTATTAATATCAGGTGGGAGTTTCACCCTCCCGCCCCAAACACACTCTGCTGCTCCTCTCCTGCCCGGAATTCGCTGCTATCCCCCAGCTATTTGCTGACTCACTTGGTTTGGCGGCTTTCATCCTCCTCATGGCTCCCCAAAATATTTGCTTTGACTGTTTGTAGAGTTGATCCAACCCTCCTTCAATATTTGGAGAAAAAAATGGTTTTTCTGCTATATTTTTTCCCCAGGAATTATCAGCATGGCTGAAATTCTCTTTACATGAAATACTTGGATTGACTGAGAGCTGGGATTCTGGGAGGGGAATGTGTCAGACCCTGAAGGATTTGCAAAGTTTTACCACGAGTCCCTTCTGGGCCACTGCTGAGGGACAGCAAGCCTGAAGATTTTTGTCCAAACCCTTTGCGCTGCTTTCCACTAAATCTGTTAAAGCATGCATTGATTTTTACCTTAAAAGCTCCAGAAATGAAAATAATGGAGTGGCTACATGGGAGAGTTGGGTTGCACTGAATGATACCCAGTGAAGTGCCACAGTGGAGTGACATCTCATCATCTACTTTTCCTTTCTTTCTTCTCATTATTTTATTATTTTGACCACCAGAATGACTAACACCACGTCACAATATTATTTTGAACATGCAGATTTGCACTTTCCAGCAGATAATCCACACACGAAGTTCACACGAATGCCGTCACACACGAGATCCCTTTAGCAGCCCCTTCCCTCAGCCATATCCTGCACCCCCATCCCAAACTGCAGCGCGTGAGGGGCTCCTGAGACAACCAAAGCCCCTGCCGGAGGAAACAGGCCATTTCCCTTTTTATTTCAGAGTTTGTTTTTTCAGGCTGGACTCCTGGTCTCCTTGGAGAGGAGCAGTGAGAGGGACTCAGGTGGGCAGCCAGGCAGGGAGGGAAGCTTTGTTGGTGTCAGGAGAGGAGCCGTGGCGGGGAGGAGGAAGAGAACAGGGACATGCAGGACACATCTCTCCCCGCATACTGGAAGGGAGAAGCAGCAAAGCCCTGGACACCAAATGAATTCAGCTTTTCACTTTTGTGATTTTGCAGTAAACCCAAGATCAGTAAATTGATTTTCGTAGTAATAAAAGCTGAACACTCATAACCCCCAAAGTGATAAACATTTTACTGCTGTTTAGAATTTATATTTTTATTTCCAGTCTTTTCCTTGGAAATGCCCTGAGGGGGAGGATTTTATGTGCAGCTCTGTAAATGAACTGAGTGCAAATATTTTTATTTTCTGCTAAACATCAAAATTTTGATGCATTCTCATGAGGCCAAATGCACTTCTTAAAAGAACAGTGAACCAGCAGAGTAACTTGGCTGGGCATTTTTTCTGAAGGAAAAGTATTATCAATAAAAAAACTGGGCACCAGGCACTGGGCAAAACAGAACGGCCACAGTAACTACCAGTTTCTGATTTTGACCCTCTTGTTTCTTGAATTTGAGTCAGAATTAATCAGGTTACTCTCTGCTTTTGTGAATCCTTGTAATTCCTACTCTGAGACAGAGGAGAAGGTATTGAAGTGCCTCAAGGAGAATCATTCCTTTTCCTCTGGTCCTTGGATCAGTATTTCCCTGTCTAGATCTTGGGGTCAAGTCTTCTGCTGCTGTACAACAGCAAGGCTTGATGGCTTGGACTGGTGCTGGGCTGATTTACACCCTTGAGAAGCTGGTCCATCTTCTTAATTGTGGTTATTAATTGCTAGGAGGGCGTGCAGAGAGCGCATGCAATGCTCACTTGGAGCCTTGGGATGTCCCAGGGTTTTGAAGCTTAAAATAACAGTGCAGTGATGGATGAGGATATATGCACCTCTAAATACAGGTGCATTTCAGAGATTTCTGAAATGTTTGAGCTATAACTCTTCTCCCTTCACAGTCCCAGGTGGCCAGAATTCATTGCAAAAAAAGGTACACCTGGCTTTTTATGCAAAGGGATAAAAGAAGCAATACATCTGAAGGATATTAATGCTCTCCAAAACATCCTGGAAATGTTCCTTCTGTAAAATACACATAACAAATATCGATGGCATCTCACAAGGTGACCCAGGCGATTCAGCACTTGGCTGCATGTGAGTGATGCAGCCATCGCTCTCCCTGTGGCAGTAACCCCTTTATGCCATGCAGTGGCATCCAGGAGAAGATGCACAGTGTTTTCTACAGGTGGAATTGAAGGCTGGGGGATCCAGATGCCAGATTTTGGTGAGCTCTGTTAACCATGGCCATGTCTCAGAAAACCTGATGTGGGCAGGAGCCTTGTTCGTGCCAGTCTCAAGTGCCTCCATTCCTGCCTTGCCCCCTCAAACCTTCCCATTTACACCCTGCTTCTACTTCCACTTCAGTTTAAGATCCACCTCTGTCCTGCACCAGCACAAGAGGAGGAGAATGGGAGAGGGAGAAACTTCTTCTGCTTGGCACCAGCTCCTAAATTGCCTTCTCATCAGTGAATCCCAACCATGAGCCAAGCTTAATGAATCAAAATGTTAATTAACACACACATAAATTCAGCAGCCCTGGATGGATGACGTCTGGCCCCCTCTGCTACTCTGAATTCCTCCCTCTCATCATCATCACATCTTCTGGCTCTCTCCTTCATTAGTTTTTATTTGATGATTTAGTATCACCGTTAGTCAAAAAATTATCAGCTCTAGCGTGCATGCACAGCAAGCTGCAAGTCAGGGCTGTAAAACCTGAGGCAAGTCATGCTGCAAAGATGCCACACAGATAAAGAAACCTGTCCCTCATTTCCACTGAGGACTAAATGGACACAGATCCGAAACCCTGGGCAGTACCCGTGGGTAGCAGTTGCCTCTTGTAGGAAGAAAAGCATATAACCATCAGGTAAAGTGAAATAAAAAGTAGCTTCTTTGCAATAAAACTGGATATCCTGGCCTGAAAGAAAAGCAAAAATAATAGGAGTGGCATTTTAATGTGTTTTCTTCTCATGAGTGGACAGTTCAGCAAGAATGATGGACTGCCCTGGTAGGAACCACTCCCAGCTGTGGCCTGAGGAGCTCTGGGCTGAAAATAAAGCCCTGGGTTGATGTGTCCCCTCCAGGTGCCTTCTCCTGCCCATCAGCATTCACTCAGCATGCTCCTATCAGTTTGAATTTTGGGGACCCAGCATCAATCACCATGGGGAGAAGTGTTTGACACCGCAGCCTCTGGGTGGGCTCAGACTAGTTGCTTTTCTTTAGTAATTAAGGAAGATTACACAAATGATTAAGCCTTTATTTACCATTAATGACTGGAGTTTACTGAGCCGTGGCACTGACCTGTCAACCCCACAGGCTGGGGACTCACCCTGAGCACCAGGAACCAGAGGAGCCCTTGAGCAAGCACAGAATTAGGCTGCAAAAAGGGGCTTTTGGAGAAGGATGGGTGTTTACAACCCTGGTTAAAGTTCTTGAGCTGCCAATGGTGCTGCTGCAGCCACTGCCTTTTCTGGGATTGCTCTGGGGTGCTGAGCAGCAGGGAATATGTGAAGTGTCCCAGGCACTGACAGTTAACACACACACAGCCTGGATGGCTTGTGCACCAGATAAAGGAGAGAAAACACCTCCTTGAGAGAAAACACAGGATTTCTCCCTCTGCCATCCTTCATCTCTGTTGACTCCTGATTGCAATCTCCCAGCCCCCTGGGTGGGTGGCTCCCAGCTGCCATCCCTCGGCCAGGGGGTTTCCAGAGACACTTTTTTCAGGGTAGAGCAGCCTTCCCTGCAAACCCCGTCGTCATCAGTGTTTCCTACAGACTGTGTGGGTTTTAGGGGGGAAAACAGCTGGTTTTTGTTGAGTCCTAGTGGTGGCTTCAACAGGACAAAGTCCCAGGGAGGTGGCACACCCCGGGCCACTTTTCACCCTGCTCTCTCTAAACATCCTTCTGCTCTGTGCAGTGCAAAACAAAAAATTGCAAATGCCTTTCCTTTGGCCTAGAGTGAGTGAAGTGTTTCTGGATCAAACCCAAATACTCAAAGTCTTGCTTTCTGCCATCCAAAGAAATCCAGAGGGGTTTTTTTTTGGGAGAAAGAAGAGAATTGAAAAGTGGCCTGACAGGTCAGAGAAAGGTGAATGGGGGGGTTTAAACAAGAAAACACCTTCAGAATTTAGTTAAGTATTTAAGACTAAGTGAACTGAATGATACGCTGGAAAATTTTTGTCCGTCAGAGAAGGGTTTGGATCAATTTGTTCTGCCTTTGCACCACCATCGATTTCCACTCCTGGACCATTAGTGCTGCCAGGGACCTGCCTGCGGGTGGGGGCTGGAGGCCCTGCTGGAAAACTTCTGGCCTCAGCTCCAACCTCCACACAGGAAAAACACCTCAGAGGCTGTGCAGCCCCTCAGAGACAAGTCCCTTTACCCGGCTCCTGCGTGCCACTGGTCACTGATGGCTGTTGGGACCCCGGGCAGATCCCCCCGTTCTGAGCTGCAGCACTGAGCTGAAGTCATGGATGGATCGGGTGAATAGGCACGAAATCTTCCATTAATGGCCAAATCCTGCTGCCAGCCCAGACAGCTGGAGGGCTGCACATGTGCCAGCGTGGGCGGACTCTGCTGCCCAAAATAGCTTTTTGGGATTGATGCTTGCAGGGCTGCATGGGATTTCCCAAGGTGTCGGGGCAATGCTTTGTTCAGTCGCGCTGCCTTCCCCGATAACCACGGCAGGGACCAAACAAGCTGCAGGGAAATTAATTGGAAAACTCTCTCAGTCCCCCCCAGATTCTAAAGCCCGTGTAAGCACGTACCCACAGTAATGTCACCAGCTGCCCGCAGCGACAGCAGCGCAGAGCCCTCATAGAAAAGCAGAGATTTCAGGGATTTCCTTCACTCCTGCCCCAGGCGGGGCCAAGGCTCTCTGGAATTGTGTTAGAGGGAGTAATTTTCATTTGATCACAGAGTGGTGAAGGATTTAAAGTCAGGCTGCTTCAGTCCTGTCTTTCTGATTTTCTTTATTTCTTTAATACAAACAAAAAACCTGAAATGGAATATTTGTACCCCACAGTCCTTGGATGTCAGGAATCTCTCCTACAATTTTTGTAATGCTGAAATAGCATAGAATCACAGAATGACAGAATGGTTTGGGTCAGAAGAGACCTTAAAGACCATCTTATTCCAACTCCCTGCCATGGCCAGGGACACCTTCCACCATCCCAGGTTGCTCCAAGCCCTGTCCAACCTGGCCTTGGACACTTCCAGGGATGGGGCAGTCATGGTTTCTGTGGGCTACCTGTGGCTCACCACCCTCACAGGGAAGAATTTCTCATTAATCCCAAATCTAAACCTACCCAAATACGGCCCCTGCAATCCATCCTTCGGGACAGGGAGACATCACAATCCTGATCCACCAACAGCAGAGGAAAAAGGGATCAACCACTTCCAAACCAGTGGGACCAGCAGCACCAATTCAGTGAGAATTGCCTTTTGTTGTTTCTCCACAACCTTGATGTTTTTGTTGATCCTCAGGAGTGGGGTGAAGCTGCAGGAACAGTGTCTCTACATCAGCCCAGAGACACAATCCTGCTGGGAATCACACCCACACCCGGGCCCTGTCAGAGCAGCAAAGTGGCCAGCACACAGAGATGGGGGAAAAAGATTATGGAGAAAGGAAAGGGCTCTGCTGCACCCAGATATAGATTAATAAGTGACCCATTCATCTGATAGGAACACGAGGGAAGTTTGCAGGTATTGAGCCCCACTACAATTCAGTAATACCACTTAGCTTTATCTCTTGCCCGAGTAACACAAACATTTATGGAATTACATTTTAAGGCTTTTAAAGGTGTATTTAGAGCGTGTTTCCTTTGAAGTGTTATCTTTGCAAGGTCTCATATGCTGATAAAACCCGTGTTTAGCTGCCTCGCAAGGAGCGCTCGAAAACTGTCGGTTCGGGGATTTTTCACTCCCTGTGGCCAGGACAGGGCAGCCTTCCCGGGGGCCATGCTTTGCCTCATGCTGCTGGCATTTGCCACAGCCCTTTCCCAGCAGAGCCATGGTGCTGGCAGGAAAGCAGCAGCGGGAGGTCTGTTGTGGTGGGACCGACGGTGTGGGGCAATCTTTGGAGGGCGGGCAACGTCCTCGGAGGCTGTGAAGCTTCACCACAACAGAACAAGAGCCCTGGGGGTTTGCAGACATCGCTGCCTGGGAGCTCCACTTCCCTCCCTGGGAACCTTCAGGAGAAGGCAAACAGCGTGGCGAAACAAATGACTTCATTCCAGGCTGGTTCCAGTTAGCATCCCCATCCCTCCTCCCAGCCCTGCCCAGAGATGAAGACATTGTTCAACAGCTCATCACTCACCGGCAGGCTCCGCGCAGGCAGCCAACGCGCAGACCCCAGGCCTCATCCTGCAGGCAGAAGACTTGACCCAAAGCTCCTTGAGACCCATGGAAAGGCTCCAGTGGATTTCTATGGGTCTTGGATCTCAGCAAATGTTGGCAAACTCCGCCAGAGCTAATGGGAATGTTGCTGGCAGCACAGACTGACGGGTCGAGCAAAGGGAGAAAATTAATTTATCAACCAAGAGGATTTGTCTTCCCTTGAAGTTTCCAAGGAGTTTCTTAACAGGATGCTCATTAACCTTTGAGGGAGGAGGGACACCTCTCTACATGCCATTTTAAATACCAACAGCTCCAGATTGGCGGTGGCCACATGGCAAACAGCTCAAGGGGCTGGAAATACTCTCCCCATTCCCCCTTTCTGGTCCTCCCCAGCTCCAGGCAGGCTGTCTTGCTCCTGACCTCCACCCTCGACTGGAGCCGAAATCTTGGTGCTGGAGCTGGGCCACACTCGCTCCAGCCCTGCTCAACTGCCTTTTTGGAGTTGGTTTCATTCATTTTCTTCCCTCCAAACACATCCCCCCACCTCCAAAATCACCAGGCGCAACTTGTCTGAACGTGTGCCGAACCCGATAAGCCTTTGGCAACCGCCAGAATAAATTGCTTTAATAAAAATGAAAACCATTTTGAGAGGGGATAGGGGAGGGAAGGGAAGCAAAAGCAAATGCAAAAATAATGTGCAGGCAAGGGCCCATGTGATCACCTGGCAGGAGGAGGCATTCCCAACTCAAAGCGTAAATCATGGGGCTGGGAGCAGCCGGGCCAGCGTGGGGGCAGGCAGCGAAGCCCTTCACTTCTAGGTTCACATTCATTGCTGCAAAGAGCTTGGAGTGGGTGTTGCTTTTACCAGGTGATGGAGAGGATGGTGCTAAAATACTTCCCAAAAGGAGTTGTATGAGGGGCAGGCTCCTGGGGGGGACCCAGGAGCGTGTGGCTGCAGTGGTTTCACAGGGGTGGGTGTGCTCAGAGCCCTCCAGGCAGGATGGGCAGATGTAGGGGAGAGGGAAGGTTTGCAGGATCCATCCTCCAGCCACCCCCGTGTGCCAAGCACGTTTGCTCCATCCCATCCCACACCAAGGCAAGGGAGCAAGACAGGCAAGGGGAGCCTGCAAAACCCACGCCTGGAAGGTTGTGAATTGGACACAGCCCTTGTGGGGGAGAAGTTGGCCCAAATCTACCACATTCCTCAAAGGAGTTTTCACTCTTGGAGAAGGATTTTGCAGAAGTTCTTTTAAAAGCTTGGGATGATGTTGTCTTTGTGTGTGCTCAGGGGGAAGGGACATAAATCCCAGACATGGCACAGCCGTGTACACCACACTGACAGTGCCACACCAGGGAAGTGTCTGAGAGCAGGGAGGGAGATTTGCAGCCTGACCTGGTGGAAAGCTACTGTAGATTGCCTAAAAGCTGATCAGCCACCACTGCAAACCAAAGAATTTGATTTTATATGTTTTTTTCTTTAAAACAAAATTATTATATAGTTAGAGATTGGTGAAAAACCAGTGATGGACCAGTGGATTAGGTGCTCCACAGCTGGTTTGACATTTGCTCTTTCCACTTCAACTGGACTCAGGCAGATCATCTCATTCCTGCTTTTTACTGTGGCATGAGCACTTTGCTTCTGGTTTTCCATCATGGGAAAGAGAAGATGGAAACAGAGAAAAAAACCCCAACTTTGGCACATTCAGGGTTCCTATGTTGGGTATTCGGGTGCTGCCACACTGGAGATAACACATCAGGGAGAGCCAAGGAGAGCTGTGGAGCATCTTTCTTTCCAAGGATCTGCGCCAGAAATTAAGTCCAAAGTAAGTTTTCCTGTCTTTAATACTGAGATATTATTGATTAATTAATTACAGAGGGATAAATGACATAGTTGTGTGTTATGGGTAGACCATTTAAAGCCTAAGAGCTGTCATCCTTCCCCAGCTCTCAGGGCAGGAGCCTTTCCAGTGAAAAGCTTTGCTAACGAAGCAGTCATGAAAAATATTTACTGCCAGAGTTTCTTCAATTGACATTTGCATCTTCTGTAATTCGCAAACTCCGTGCAATTTGAGCCATTTTCATGGGGCTATAATTTATGGGAAAGGTTTTTCCTTCACTTCTCAGCGTCTCTGTAAAAAAATGCAAAAGCATCTTTTGCTCTGAAATTCACACTTAATTTTTTACTTCTTTTTGGCCAGGGGAGGAGGGAGGGGCAAGGGAAAATGGATATTGCAGGAGACAGAGCAGAGATGGAGGAGTAAGAGACAGGAAGGGCTATTAAGTGCAGAGTTTCTCAAACTATGGGTCACGACCGCTTAAAAGAGAGCCAGGATGTGTCAGAGGACAGTGGGGTCCTCCTTGGTTTAGCCTTTGAAAAACAGACCTGGCTCCTCTCTCCCCATAGAAAAAAAGACAAATTGGGCAAGACTGGCATCCTGGTGCACCCTGGACAGGAATGCAAGTTGGAAGAGGGGCTGCCTGGCTGTCCTCCACCCCTGGGCGGTGGGAGCCAGCTGTGAACTCCCCCTACATGTTTTCATCTTAGAGAGGAAAGGGTAACAAAACCCTAATTGCGTTAATCTCCTCCTTGCAGAAGGAGGGGAAGGCAGAGGTGAAAAGAAGAACCCCCGCAGCACAACTCATTTGTGCTTCCCCAGCCTGGGCTGAGCTGCTGCTGGCTGAGAGCTGGCATGAAGACGGATGAGTCAAAAGGAGAACATTTTTGTAAAGTTTAAGAAGTGCTCGTTCCAGCTTTTGGCACGGCCCACCCAGCCCTCAGCATCCTCAGCAGGGAGCCAGGCACCCTGAGCTCTGCACGCCACACCATCCACACAGACAGACAATTTTTTGCAGGGTATAAAATATGTAAACATTTGTCCATTGGGAAGATGTGAGCAACAGGAACAGGTGAATTTAGGTGGGATGACAAAAACTTACAATGTGTTTGCTGACTAGACAAGTTGTGCCAAAGCCTGACATCGACAGCTACCTTCCCACCAGCCCTTTGCACTTCATTGAGAACAGCTGCCACCCAGTCTGAGGATGTCTTTGTACTCTCCTGCACGTTCCCAGCACCTTGGAAGGCAAGAGCTGCACACCCAGGGCGTTTGCAGCCCAGGTGGTGTAGGTTGGAGAAGGTGAAGGAAAAATAAGCCAGAGTGGAAAGGACTCATCTGCTTCTCCTTCCAGCTGAGAGAAAACCCTCTCACTGGCTGCCCTTTCCCCAGCTGATCTGGTTTTGTGTCTTTTAGTAATGGAAATTTAAGGTAGGTTTTTCTGTGCAGATTTCTGAGATCTGTGGCTGACCTCCAAAGTTAAATCATCTCCTGTTCACCTGCACCCTGTGTCACCCAGTGCCACCCCCTGCAAATCCAGGGAGAAGTGGCACAACCACAGCCCACAAAGGCAGGCTGCCTTTGTTATTTAGTGTCATCTAAATGCTTGTAACACCAGAAAACTGCTGGTTTAGCTAAGCCTGTCCTTGTCTCGCTTTTACAGAGCCTTTCCACCTTTCCAAGGTGAGCAAAGCAGCCAGCAACCTCCTCGCCCTGGTCCTGTAGGTAATGATGCTCCATCCCTCGGGTCCAGCACCCATCACTGCCCAGTTGGACGGGAGCCCTCGGAGCTTGTGGGCTCCCAAATCCTGCCGCGGGCGGTGTCCCGGGGCTGTGTCCTGTGCAGGCAGCTGCAGGCAGCGGAGGTGTTTCGAAGCCATCGAGCAGCCTCTGGTGGAAGCTGCCTGCTATGTGTCCGCTGCCTCCCGTGTGTGTCCTGCCACAGCCCTCTCGGTATTCCTGGGGACGGGGCGGCTGATTGAGGGGATATTTCCTTCTCTCATTGCAGCACCTGCTTGGACACGTTGATCTACATCCCCTTTATATTTTTGCCTTTGTTTCTGTGTCTGCTGTGGAGCAGCGTCTGCCCAACGATGCTGTTCCCGTGGGCTTGTTCTTGCTGCAGGAACTCTTTGGGGTTTGCTCCGGTGGGATTTGATGAAATCCCAAGAGGATCAGGTTCTGAAGTGCCCTCAGGCTGATACCTGACGAGTGACAGGACCAGGGGGAATGGCTTCAAACTGGCAGAGGGCAGGGTTAAATTAGATATCAGGGAGAAATCCTTCACTATGGGGCTGGCACACATTGCCCAGAGAAGCTGTTTGCCCAATCCCTCGAGCCCATGAGTTATTGCTAATTTTGCTTTTGTCAGCACCCCCATGGGCTGTAACAGCATCCTCACCTGGGGTCCCCACCCACACCCATGGCCCAGGAGCCCATTTCAGCCCAGCATGAGGCTAGCAGCTCCTGTCCCAGGGATGCTGCAGGGTGCTGGTCTCCAGCTCTGGCCACGCCACCATGAAATCACCTGGGGGACTTTTTCCAGTCTATTGATCCTGTGGAGCGAAGGATAAGCTGCATCCATAACAGATGTTGATTTTGGTGACCAGCTTTTCCTGAAAGCCTAGCTTGTTCTTATCCTTTGGTTTTGGGTGATCAAGACCTGTCTCAGTCTTGCTCAAATATGTCCCCACTTCATCAGTGGATTTGTGTTTCTTTCCTTATTTTATTGTTTTTCTTCTAGGTAAAGGGCTTGAATTTTTTTTTTTCAAGTTCCTAGATGTAAAGAAATCCATTCCTGCCCAGATCTGTTGGCTCTTCAGCCAGGAAGCAGACAGCCCTTGGTTTCTGTGAGCAATCTGTGTGATCATCAGTAGACACCTGCAAGACAAGAGAAGGTTATATGGAGATGGTTCCCAGAAATGTCCATTCTCCCTTCTTGTGCACCAGCACAACACTTCCAGACAGCTGCTCTGCCTCAAGCCTCCTCGGTCCCACAAGCAGCTGCTCCCATCAAGCCCTTCTTTTGGTGTTTCTCTCCTTGATGCTCCAGACAGAGCAGCCACTGAACTGTTGGAGGCAGGTGCGGGATGGTGTTGGTGCCCCCACGGCTCGTGCCCTGGGTTCCAGTGTCACTGCTTGAATGTCTGGCTGCTGCAGGTGATCTTCCCAAGCCCCACAACTCCCAGTTACCCCACTGCCCCTCCCATGATGTCACCAGGCTGGTCTGAGCAAGGATCTCTCTTCCATGTGGTTGCCATTAATTCCACCACCACAAGCACCAGCCTGAGGTACCAGGCCATATCAAGCAGTCAATCTCTAACTGTCATATCCGACAGTAAAACAAAGGGCTCAAAAGGAAAGAGGGAAAATTAAGGCCAAGAGCTTCCCTCTGCCCATTGCAGGTGGCTCATAAGAAGGCTTGGATGGAAAACACCCCTTTAACCTTGCGCCGTGTCCCTCTTGCAGAGGAATGAGTCAGGAATTTCATGCACGTAGAGCAATCACCAAACAGTCCCTACAGGTCTGCCCAGGACCACGGCTTGCCGAGCAGCTGCTTGTTTACCTGCCACATTTCCATAGCATGGGTGTGCAGCAGCATTCCTGGGAGCCCCAGCTGCTCCCACCTGCCCGACCTGTCCGTGCGCGGGAGCAAAGCCCGAAGCCACCGTTTGAGAGATGTGATCGCCACAGGGAAACACGGCCAAGGATGCTCGGTGCTCTGCTGAGATGACTGAGGAGCCAGCTCAGCAGCCGGGCTGTAAGGCAGCGTGGTGGCATCACTGCTAGTGGATGGAGGGGACTGGGAGGAGACCCAGCTGAGGGTCTGGGCACCGAGCTCTGGGGATGCGCAACATGGGATGACTCAGAGAAGGAGCAGCTCAGCCTCAGTGCTCCAAATCCCCTTCCACAGGAGCTCTCCCCATCCGCTGGCCCTGGAAATGTCGCAGGGAAACCACCCTCCTCAGGTTACGTGTCCTATTAAGCAAGAGGGACGCGTCCCTCCCGAGCCAGAGCCGCGCTCGCGGGTGGCTGTGCCAGCTCAGCAGGGCCCTGCTCGCAGGGCAGCTTTTGGCAGAGCAGGATGTGCTGTCGGGGTCCCAGATACGCAGGCAACAACTTTCTATTCCTTTTTATCAGTGCCAGGCTGATGCGGAGCAAGAGCATCTCTTGCTTTTTCCTGGGAGCTGCTGCTGTCTGCAGCACTGCGGGGGAAGGCTCTCCTTGCCCAGGCCGGGCAGGGGAATCCGTGCCAGCGTTTTCCCCAGGGGATGCTGAAGTAGCTGCACTTCAAAGGCTCAGGAAGTGTCCATTTTGCCTTCGGCTCCACCAGCCCACGGTTTAGGGTGAAAGCTGCTTGTGTCAGCAGCTGGAGCTGGGAGGAAACCCGGGCTAGGCCAGGGCTGCTGGCCAGGATCAGCACCCAAGTCACCCAGCCTTTCCTCACTGGTCCCTAAAGCATCCCCAGCCACTGCAAAGTGCCCCCAGAAGAAAATCCAGGATCACGGGCTTTCACCTTGCCCTTGAAGCAGCCATTTGTGCCAGTTTGGGCACACCCCTTTTCTCTCCTGAGTGTTTGGGTTGGGGGCTGCTGTGTGCCCTGGGCTGTGCCACTCTAGTTTAGTAGGATGCTGCTGCTGCTGCTGCTGCTGCTGCTGTCACATTTCTTTTTTTCCTCTTCCTCTCAAAAAGTGCCAAGTTTTATAAAATGAAAAAACTTACCATCTTAATGCTGGATGAATTATTTAAAAGGGTCTGTTTGCTAATGTGATTGACTTCAACCAACAGCGCAGGTTGAGCTGTAATTATGGGAAAACAATCAAATCTCTATCTGGGTTCACACCATACTGGTCCCGCCACTTTTTGTGTTACAGCAGAACCTGTCGGGCAGCTTTAGCTAAGCTGAGCCTCCTTTCTGCTGCTGGGGCAAAGAAACGCAAACCAGTAGAACCAGTCAGGCTGCAAGGAAAAATTATGGCTTATTGTCTGCGCAAGTTCACCCACACTGCTCACTCCTGTCTCCCGTGTCCCAGATGACCGTCTGCTGATCACAACCCACCTGAGCTCCAGGAGCCGAGGAAGAGACACAGGCGCAGTCCTCCAACGTGAGTGTTGTGCTTGCACTGGTTTTTCTCTGTCCCCCAGCATCCTGGGCAGTGTTGTGTCGCCAGGAAGGGAGCTGGCGTGAGCCACGCATGGAGAGCTGCCCAAAATTTGCTCAGCAGAGCACCGGGAGAGCTGCCACTCGGTGCCGGCAGACAGAGCCTGCTCCAGCTCCCATCTGATGGGAAGAGGTTGGTGTGTCACGGGTTTGCTTGGTTTTTTATCCCCTCTCAGAGTTCGAGGAGGAAATTTGGATTTGTGTAGCAGCCGGGGAGCTGATGGTTTGCGGCAAAGTGGCAGCTCTGAGGGGTCGGTGGGGAGTGGACCTGAGCCTGCCCGGGCTGGGCGCCACTGCCCAGCCAGAACCTTGGGGCTCTCCTCTTGACAAAAACTTTTCCTCTGGCATTTTCCACTTGAGCGTGAAAGGTAATGGGATATCCCTGCGATCCAGCATGCTGAGAAATGGCATCCAGCTCCACTCGGGTGGAGTGAAGTAGCTGTGGAGGGTCAGAGCAGTTTGTGGGTGTCAGGGTTTATGTGACTACCAGGGAGCCGAGCCACGTTTGCATCTGGCCAGCGAGGACCAGAGGCAGGAACAGAAAACTTCTCTGAGCAAACATCCAGCGGTGTGACAGCCATGGGGGAGCAGAGCTGTGGCCGTGTGGGGTGGACTGTGGGACTGTGTGGGATGGCAGCCGTGCCCATCCTGGGCAGGCAGCACCTGGGTGTTGGTGCTGGGCACAGGGGGGGCATCACCCCCTTCCACACCTGATCCACCTTCCGTGCAGCATCTCAGGCAGCCCTGACCTGCACCAAGCCATGCACATGCTGGGCAGTAAATAACTTTCAGTGGAGTTGTGGGTCTCCCTTCCCACCCCATTTCACACCTTGAACTCATCTCTGTTGCCAAAGCTGAGAATAAATTTGCTCCTTTTTACCTCAGCGGCAGCTTGGAGCTGGGTTGTGGTGATCCCTGCTACCTGGCCCTCTGTCCCCTACCTCTGTCCCCATTGCATCCCTTGTGGAACATCCTGACAGTGCCCTCCTGGGCTGTCCAGATACGTTCCTTCAGGCAGCATAAATATTGAGAGAGGCTGGAGCTGGCTGGGCTTCCAGCAGCCCCAGGCATGAGGTGTAATGCTACCGAGGGCTGGCATCCTTCTTCCCTACTTTAAATCCAGGAGGAAGGAAGTGATGGTGGGATTGCTGCAGGGGAGAGGCTGTGCCCACGACACACGCTGCAACCCTGCACAGGGGTCTGCTGCTGTGGCTTGAACTGTCCCCACTGCCTGCTCCTTGTCCCTTCTGCGGGGACAGTGCCACGATGGGGAATGTCCTGAGAGCTCTTACGGGGGAGATAGCCCCAGATGCACACCTGGAGGATGCAGGACACTGATGCATTGACTCAAAATCTAGCCTAGGTAGCGACCCACCAGTGGTCACCAGGCATTTGGGACATGCAGAGATGCCTCAGTCTATAAAAATGCCCAACTGTGTCTGCCCCAGCTGTTGGACAGCACAACGTGGGGCTGAGCTGGTAAGACTCATCCTTGGTGCTGCAGCAGGGCTGAACACCCAGGAGGGTTTTGCAGGATTGGGTCTTCCTAGCACACTTCTCCTTTTCTAAATGGTGCTGAAGAGAAAAGCTAATCCTGTCAAAGACTTCATCATCTGGGGGTGTCCATGGGAGAGAGATCTGTTCTGTCCACTCGCACGGCCATTAGCTTGACTCAGGATGCCCGTGCACCCCTCACCCAGCAGGAGCAGGGGTGCCAGTTTTTGGAAGCGTGGTTGAGAGGAATCTTCGTGCCCCTTCTCCCACACAAGACCTGCTTTCCCATGCAGGACCAGGAATGATGAATTTCCCATGTCAGGAGCAGCGTGGGCTCTGAGGAAACCCTCTGGGGAGATCTCCTGCCGTGGAGGAGAAGACAGCGAGACTGACACTGTGTGCAGCATAACGGGATCACAAGCAGGGAGTGGGGTGATAACCACCATCTGTATCAGAGATTCCCAGGGTATTTTCCTGCCACTCTGCCCAGCCAGGGGCTCTGGAGATGGGGGATGGCAGTGGGAGAGTTTTGGATGGGCAGTGACCACATGCCTCCAGTCCCAACAGGGCCTTGAGCTATTCCTGGGCCTCACCACTTCCCAATTAAAACACCCAAAAAAAGCGATAATGCCTCATTACCCACTTCCCAGAGCATTTTGAGGTGTTAATTAAGTAATGTTTACAGAAGCTGTGGTTACCCCGAGATGCACAGGCAGATAAGTAACTACTTTTAATCATCTTCTGAATCCTGCTGTGGGCAGACAGGCCTGCCCACACACCTGCCCAAAGCCCACCACACTCTGGAGAGCATCGTGGCATGGCTGGTGGGTCCAAATGTCATTTTTCCTCAAGTGGGGAGCAGAACAAATATTTACTGTTAAACCTCAGCAAAGCAGCAGGAGTTGGGGAGTGGGAGGACAAAACCACCCTCCCAGATGGGGATGGTGCAAGGAGAGACCCCCAAACTGCTCGCCCTGCTATGTAAAAGCCAAAGTCAGATTCCTGAGTATATTCAGGTATTGCAGAAGACCATCAGCTCTGGCTTTAGTGATCCTGCAAGCCCAGAGCAGCCAAGACTCTTTGGCTGGAGCTGGGAGGAGGGATGTCCCTGTTGCAAGGATCACAAGTCCCTGTCGAAAGGGGCTCTTGAGGGGAATAGGGGCTCTTAAGCAGAAACGAGGTAATGGAAGAAAACTCACATTGAGGGTTTGGTGACTGCCACAGCAGCTGAAGAAGCAGAAGCTGCTTCCACAGGGCCAGGGTGGTGGGGGAGAGATTGAGCTGCTGCATTTGTGATCACCAGGGCTGTGCTGTATTATGGCAACAGAGACTTTATGGGGTAGAAGTAAATCAGTGTGCAGGTTGTGACTTGAGGCCGGAGCTGCATCTCGGAGGGTTTGCTCCAGCTCTCCTCTCCCTGCAGTGGGACACGTCTGTGCACACGTGAGCAGGGCCAGCATCGCCCTGGTGCTGCTGATCCTGTTGAACTGGTTCCGGGGGCTGTGACCAGCACAGTCCCCACAAACCCAAAGAGCCATTGGGGTGGGTCGCAGCCGTGCTGCAGCTCCACGTCACCCGAGTGGGACCCCCATGCCACAGCCAGCAGAGGCAACCCTGGGGCTCGCTGCAAACCGGCCCCTGGGCTGGTGGAGCAGCACGGAGCAGCTGCCCTGCTCCGGGGAGGATTTTCAGGTTGTGCAAGGTAGAGGAAGGCACCAAATCCTCCTCCCTGGAGAGGCAAGAGCCGAGGCTGCTCCTCCTGTCTCACTTGCTGGGAGGTAACTTTGCAACCTGGCAGCCCCTGTGCAGCACCCACAGCAAACCCAGCACGGTGGAGAGCAGGCGCTGGGCTCCATTTTAGGGCAGCCTGTGCTGTGCTCAGTCATGCAAATAAATAAATACCCGGCAAAAAAAAAAAGAATCCCTCAACATGGCAAAAAAGCTCTCTTCAAACCGCCAAGCAAAGTACATCAGCAAAGAGCATTAGCTGTACACTGGCCTGTGAAATACTCCTGGCACTGCGGATTTTCCATGAGTGATCAGGCAGTTTTTCTGAGTACAAACTTAATTTTATAATTCTAAAATTAGAGCAGGAATCTAGTAGGGTAGCCAAGGAAAGAAATTTTGGCCGGACAAAGCAGCTCTGCCCGACAATCGCCCAAAGGTGTGCGACATCAATCCAGCCCGCAGCTGAACAACTCCAGCACTGCTGATGGGGAAATATCTGGTGGTAAATCCATTAAGCTTCACTGATCCCAGAGTGTCAGAATGACACAGTCCTGCCTTTTTCTTTTCTGCCTTTTTTTTTTTTTTTAATTATTTAAGCTCGTTTAGCTAATGAGCTGCTTTATCCCTCTAAAAGGAGACATGGCTGAGGGTGGGAATGTGCTGTGGCTCACTGTGAGTGCGACACACAGTGCTGGGGATGGTACTGAGAGGTCAGGAACCCCCTGGGGATTAAGGAATGAGGGTTGGCTGTGCTGTCAGAGCCACCTGTCCAAGTCCATCCCTTCCCCAGCCCTCTCAGATGGGACAGAAAATAACCTCCCTGCTGCTTTTCCTTTTCCCCAGCCACAACAGGAGCATCGTGCCCAAGGAGCAATGTCATTGGTACCCAGGAGATGCTGGGGGCTGCCCCAGCCCCATGCATGAGAGCAGACATCCCAGGGAGATCCCTGTGCCCCAGCCTGGAGCCCTTGTCCCAGCCTGAGCTGAGCATCGAGGGATGCAGAGAGCAGGTGAGCAAAGCCAGGGCAGTCAACAACAGCTCTGCCCCAGCTGCTGGGCTTTCCAAACCCTCCAGAGTTAGGGCCTGGATGAGGAGTTTGCCTTTGGGCCCCGCCACTGGGGCTGTGTTTGCAGAGGGCACCTGTCACTGTGAAATACACCCAGCCCTGCCAGGACACCAAGGGGCTGCTCCGGCCCCGCCACGGGGCCGCCTCCGGCACCACGGGCTCTATATCACAGTGACAGCTCTGCAAAGGGCTCGGGGCTGTAAATGAGATCCCTGTCTCAGGGAGCGAGCTCCACACTGAGGGACTCTGTGGTCTGGGTTTCAGCGATAAATCTCCCTCAATAAATCCTCTGGAGCAGGGTAGAGGAGCGGGGAGCTGCGGCTTCACACCTTCACCCGTCCACACCGGGTGAGAGGGAGCAAGGCTGAGCCCCTCAGGGAGCCTGGGCTGTCGGTGGGGCTGTTCTGCTGCAGCAAAAGGCTGAAACCTGGGAACAGACACGGTGAGCGATGCTCATGCAGGACCTGTTACCATGTGTGCGCACAGACGAGACCCGAGGTCCTCACCAGGTTTGCCACAGAGTGGCTGTTCATCTGCAGGCAGAGATGGCTTCTGGCATCTCAAAATCACCAAAACTGGCAGCTTTTCCCCACTGATTCGATCCGCAGCAGGTCACAGGTCCCCACTCACCTGAGGGCTCTGAGGAAAAGAAAATCAGAAGTAAGCCCCAACCCTGGTGGCACCACAGCCTCAGCTGTGCATGGAAGGCAAAGCTGCTGCCCACACCCCAGCCCCAAATCCTGATCTGCCGGGCTCTGCCCGCAGCCCTGAGTCACAGCTGCAGGGATCCGGATCCGGCACCGAGCACCTGGGCTGCCCCCGCGCCGCCCACCTCCCACCACATGCCAGCCCAGCCCTACCTCCCTGAGCAGCGGGCTGGCACCAGTCCCAGCCAGGGTGTCACCTTCCCGGGATGGCTGGGCTGGAGCCCTGCGTCTCGAAATGCTGGGTTCAGCCCTCGGAGACACCAGCCTTGGGGAAAGGGCTGTGCCCTGAGGTACAAGGTGGGCAGGACCTGATCCAGCAGCAGCGAGCACAGTAGGAGCACGTGCAGCCACCAACTCCTCTGCTCCCAGTTGCAATCCCTTCCCAGATTACAGCACTGGAGAATGCAATGGGAATTAGGGCCTGAGTGCTTCAGAGCCTTCCCAGCTGGTGCTCGGGGTGTCAGTCCCGTGACGGCAGTGGTTGGTCTCACAACCTCCCTTCAGCCCTGGGGAGGTGCTTTGCCTAGGGCAGAGCCAAATTTAGGATTCAGTGATCCTGGGAAGTGCATCCCATTAACATCTGGAGGGGTTTTTTCTGTTTTGAGTAGAGCTGGGCATTATTTCCCCTGGCTGGGTTTTCAGCTGTGGCTCTTGGGGGCTGAGATCAGTTCCCAATCCCATTTCACAGGAGCCAACAAGCTGCACCATGCTTTTTTTGTTTGCTGGGATCACCCAGCCCTGGGAACATGTGGGGTATGCCCAGGGAAGCAGGAGCAATGAATATTTTTGAATTGTTTGCCCAGAGAGTGAGATCTCTACTCTGTTTGCCTCAGATTTGCTCAAAAGCCAACCGAAGTGACTCCGGGACGGTTTGTGTTCGGGCAGCTGCTCCGCCGACCCGAGCGTGCCGAGCTCGCTGCTTGTGCTTGCTGGCGCGTGCCTCATTTCTTTTGAAAATCAGATGCTTTAGGGGAAACTTTCTTCTTCCAGCTCTGCGTGCCCACATCTTGCATATGCAGGCGATCTGGCACATCCCTGCTCCGCACGCAGATAAAGGCACGGGCGGGAGCCGGGCTGGGAGAGCGCTGGAACCCAGCACAAACCTTCCCTGTGGGGCTGCTAAGCCCAGGTCCCAGCCCACTCCTCGCTTTCCAGCAACAGAGGGAAGGTTTTGTCCCTGGTCACCTCTTTGTGGTTGAAAGCCGAGTGTCCAGGTGCTTTCTTGGGATCAGGATTACTCGCCATGACTCAATAACCCAGAGGGATTTTTGGGGGAGAAGCTCCCATGTGGAGATGCTAAATGCTTTCATGTGGAAGTTCCTCTTTCCCAGTGTGGCTTTGGTGGCCCCAGAGGACCCCACAGGTGCTGTGCCCACGTCAGCTTCCTGAAGGACTTGGCTCTGGACACCACCTCTTCTGGTTTCTCTGTAAAATTGGATGAAAAAGCTCTGTTGGGCATCTCCCAAGGGGTCAAAGAGGCCACAGCCAGCGATGCCATGCAGCAAGCCTGGGCAGTGACAGCGGCGTGGCCGAGTGCTGTGTGTTGCCTCTGTAAAAGCTGTGTGTGGTGCCAGAGGGAGGAGGGATGCATGGGAGCATCCCAGCAGGAGATGAGTCCATCAGGCTCAAGCACCAAAGCTGCTGTGAATTTCCCCATCATCAGTCCCCACGTGGTCCCAGCACGAGTTCTGCAGTCCCTTCTTTATGCTCAAGAAGATGCCCTGCCCCACCTCATCCCAGGGAAATGCAATTTAAACAGCTCAACAAGTAGAGGAAAAGCCTGATTTTCCAGCTTGGCTTCTCCCAGTATCTAAGACATGCTCTTTGCTGTGCTCAGCGCTGAGGCAGGGTGGACAAAAATGCATCCCATGGTTTAGCAAATTATTTCCCTTCCAAGCTTTGGGCTTTGTCCTTTCCAGAACACCACATGCACCAGACACATCTCTTTTGTTGGACTTTTTCTTTCTATTTTAGGCTGAAATCTGAATAATTTGAAACAAAAGCACATCCTCGCACTGGACACAGCCTGCTGTGCGGCACAGCCCTGAACATGACCACAGAGAGTTTTGCAGAGTTCCTGAACAAGCTCAAGGAAATCCACGAGAAAGAGGTCCAAGGTAGGGAGACACAAAATATCTTATCAAAAACTAGCCAAGATCCATTTCTTTGTAATGCCGCCTCAATTCCGTTTGGTGTCAAATAACCTGAAGGGAGGAGGAGCAGGTGTGGATTAGGGAGCTTTGGGGATTAGGGCTGAGCAAGTAGCACCCACAGGGATGGACTGGGACATGGGGTCACAGCCTGTCCCTCAGGGGAGGACACCCTCTGATGGCACCTTGGTACCCCGCACTGGCGTACTGAGAAAAAAGTAACTTTTGAATGATGAGAAGGAGCAGAAGAGAGAGGACATTCCTGCACTCCATGCTGCTGGAAAGCACTCCACAGAGGTGCTCAGTCCCAGCAGGAATCCCACTTGCTGCAAGCATTAACCCCGGGGGATTTGGCTCCTTTCCCGCCCCTGCTATCGTGGTCTGTGATAAAGGTGAACTGGGAGGTTTGCAGAGGTGACAGCCACACCTGCTGGGCATCTGCTCCGAGCAGTGAGGATTGGAGTGTGTTTGGGATCAAAGGGAAAATGGAAAGATGCAATAATCCATAAGACAGAAGCAGCAGGAGATGAAGCTCTGTTAAAGAAAATGTTTGAGTTAGGTTGGATAGCTTATTCCTCTAGGGAATAAATTATTTCTCAGGTCATACATTATTAAAATAAAACCCATTAGGTTAAGCAACCAAGTGCCAAGTCCAATTGTTTTCCTATTAGAATAATTCCCAGTATCAATATTATGAACAAAACTTCAGCACTTTTGGATGATTCTGGCTTATGAATTCATTCTTCTCTTGTGTAATTTCAAGCCATGTGAGAGCTAGAGGAAACTGTTGAGCAATTTAAACCACATGTTTACATCTACTTTGCATAAAATGGATTTGACAGGATACAATGTCTGCAGATCCATCAAGGAAAGCCATTCAGCTGTAAATATTCTCCAAGATGCTTTCCATGAAAGCTATAAGATACTGCCCACCTGGGAAATACAGGCTGTAGTGAGAAATAAGTAGAAACAAAACTACACCAGACTTTTTGGGTCTGGGAAGGAAATGCAGACTCATTAAATAGTGGGGACACAAAACGAGCTCAGACTTTGTACAACTTTCCCAGCTACATTAAACTGTGGCAGTGTTCAACACGTGCAATAACGTGTTATTCCTTAGCAGAGATAAGGCTTGTGGATGGATGAGATTTCTGCAAAGCCACGCACCTTCCTGGAATTCCACCAGTGCCATTTGCTTCTGAGTGCCGGGATATTGGCAATAAACACCCACCTCTCTGTGTTCATTTTTCCAGGTCTGCACAGCAAGGTGACGGAGCTGACGACGGAGAAGTGCCGGTGAGCGATGCTGGGCTGGGGGGTCACACCACTGGAATTTCAGACTTCCCAAGTTCTCCTCCAAGACTACTGGATGAGAGAGCACCATTTGCCATTCTGGCACTGCCAAACTCAAGCCTTTTGGCTCCAGGCAGGGCTTGGGGGATCCTGGTCCAGCTCCAGTTTGCCTTCCCACTGGCAGGTGATGCTTGTGCCAGCCAGTTCTTGCCTTCTTGGGAAGCAATAACTGAGAAGAATTAAGCTGCTGACTCCAAGGCGGATGTCACAGCACAGCATCCAGTCTCCAACACATTTGTTTCCCCTCCTGACACACAAGAAAAATGGCATTGTGGATGAAGGCACAGGTTTTAGGGAGAAATCTAATAGCCCTCTTTTCTTTGTTCTGTTTCTTCAATTAGCGATGCTCAGAGAATTGAAGAGCTATTTGCTAAAAATCACCAGTTAAGGGAACAACAGAAGGTCCTTAAAGAAAATGTAAAGGTGTTAGAAAACAGGTAGGATTTGTTCTTAAGTGGGGTGATGCTGAGTGGCAGGAGCACCCTCCTAGGGGGAGAGTTTGGGGATTTGCTGTCTTCCCCAGAGTGGGCTGTAGCACATGAACCTCTATTTTTCCCACAGTCAGCTGCTGGAAGAGGTGGAGGAGCCTGGGCACGTGCATAGGAGCTTTCCTAGGCTGGTGGTGGGACTGGATCTGGAGGGGTGCAAGTGCTGGGCTGCAGGGGTGATTCTGGGTGATGGTCTGGGTGTTCACACTTCTCCGTGGGGAGGGCAGGAACTTATTTCTCCCATGGAAACCATGTGGCAACAAGCTGTGGGGTTTCCTTCCTCCAGGCTGCGAGCTGGTCTTTGTGACAGGTGCATGGTCACCCAGGAGCTGGCCAAAAAGAAGCAGAATGAGTACGAGACCTCTCAGTTCCAGAGCCTGCAGCACATCTTCATCCTCTGTGCGTACTGACACCCACCGTAAGCTCGGCTGTGGCAGGCTGACTCTTTGCTCAAATCCCTCTCCCAGATATTTGCACGTGAGCCCTCGTGGTGAGCAGGAATCTGGGAAGGGTGTGGGGATGGGGAGAAGGGAGGGAGCAGGACTGTGGATGGCAGTTCAGGTCCCCCCAAGCAGACATAACCCTTCACACAAATCACCAGAGCTGGGGGTTGCAGCCTTCCGCACCTCCAGGAAAATGAGAGATTCCAGGCCATGTCAGCTGCCTGGAAAAAGGAGGCATTTGGCACGGCAGGAGCAACACTCTGGCAAAGACAGGAAAGTCACAGCAGCAGCTCAGCACGGGTAAATGAAATCAAGCAACACGTGTGATGGATCTTCTCCGGAGCCTTTGGCAGAGCTCCCAGCACCGCTGAGGCGCGGGGTGTTTTTCCCTGGAGATTTGACCAGCCCAGGGAGGGTCATGGGGTAAAGGAGATAAGGCATTTAGGAGGGATGGAGAGGTGCCAAGAGCCCTTAGTTTATCTCCCCTGCTATGCCACTGCTCCCCGAGTGCCACTTTACAGCAGGAGCAAGGCAAGGCACCGTGCCTGGGAGCCCACCCATGCTCTTCGTGGCCTCCTCGCTGCAGCACCCAGTGCTGGGTGCTAACAGCTCCCTCTGGCCTCTGTCTGATCCCCCCCAAGACCCCCAGCCCTCCCCCTAACACAGCACCCCGGTGTTCAGGGGCAGGATGTTGACTGTGTCCAACCCACCACTGCCTGGTCTGGGTCGTGCTCTGCCCCTGAGCAGACCCAATCCTGATGAAACCTGAGTCAGAAAGTTGCTCCCTTTTATCCCTTAGCCCCAACACGTTTACAAAGAAGGAAGGAAATTCGGCATCCCTCCAAAACCCGGTGCCATTCCCTCCTCGCCCCCCGGGCACCCCGATGAGCTGTGAGGAGCATCAGCTCCCTCCTTGCAGCACCTGAGCTCACAGCACCACCTCTGTCCCTGCAGCAAACGAGACCAATCGCCTGAGGGAAGAGAACAAAACTCTCAAGGAGGAACTGAAGAGGCTCCGGAGCCTGGAGTAAGCACTTCCCTGGCTTGGTTTTTTACAAGGGGTGTTGGTAAGGACCAGGGCATCCCCACAGCTGAGCAGGGCAACGTCCAGACTGCGACATCCTCAGGGGTATTTTAGCATCTAGTTCCTGTGGACTCCTGTATATGTTAGACATGGAAAAATCCCTAATGGTCTCAAAATCCTTGTTGATCTCCCCTGTTCTCCAGCATCCAACAATTCTTTTTTGGGTAACAAAGATATTTAACCCCCAGAAACAAAGACCTGGGATAGCTTGCATGGACCTCAGCGTGGGCTTCCATAGCTTTTCCATGGCACCAGCTCCTCTCCTGCAGCAGCCAGAGAAGGTCTGCAGGAAATGGGTTGTTTTGGGGGAAGGAGAGTGACACACAAGGGACTGTGATGGGGTTAAAGAGGGAGAAGTGATCTGCACCAATAGGTTCATAGCCCAGCAGAGCACTGTGCTGGAAGCCAAGTAACCTGCCAGGCTGGCCAATTTATACAAATCAGCTCATTCCTCAAGGGTTTAAAGTCCAGAGGAATTAGCACTGAGGGATTAGTTTAGAAATGTGTTTTCTTTGGAGCACAGGACCACCATCTGCTTAAAGAGAAACTCTGGCTTTTACTCCCCAGTGCTTCCCAAGGGCTGAGTAGTTCCAGAGCTGTAGTCTGGGCTGGGCTTGCGAGCAGTGAGTGATCCTGCCCTGCTCTGCTCTCCCCTGAGAGGCCAGATAGGAAGATTTCCAGCCAAACATCCATGTCCCAGCATCAGAGTCCATCCAGGACTCTGTGTGTGTCTCCAAGATTCAGTCACTCCCTTGTAGTCACCGCGAGCATCAGCCCCTCCATCTTGATGTGGTGACAGGGGACAGACACCACATCCCTGTGCCGAATCCACCCCTCCAGCAGGCTGCAAGCCCAGCCAGGGACAGGTTCCCACAGAGCTTTTGCAACAGCCACAGCTGGGTCCTGGCTTACCCAACACCGTGGCTTCCTGCGATGTTACCCACGAATGGGGCAATCTCACCTTGGGCTGTCAGGCTGGCTCTGTCCGTGCTCCAGACGGCAGCTGGGTGCTGATAAGCTGCACTGGAAGGAGGCGAGTCTGAGGATCCGGTACATCCACATACACACAAGACATAAATATGTGTATTTACATATCAGGCTCAGAGCTCTCAGTACAGTGGCTCCAAAATCTTCCTTCTCCTGCCCCTTCTCATTCATTCATGTCCTTTTCCTTCCACCGGGGACAGGACAAAGACCCCAGGAGTCACCTCCAGAGAAAGCTGCTCCACACCAAGCTCCCCCTTGACCTTGCTGTCCCCAGCAAGCAGGACAGTCAGCATGGAGAAAGCAGAGCACAGGGAAGCAGAAGAAGCCCACCAGGATGTGCCGGACCTCGAGCTCAGTGAAGGTGGGTGTTGCTGGCTCCTGCCACCCTTGAAGGACCCGGGTCTGTGAAGAGTGACTGAGCCACAGTGCAAAACTGCCCTGGGAAAAGGTCAGGAGAGCAAAGATCAAGCTGTTGGCAGCTCAGATGGACATTGCCATGGGCAGAAAAGCTGGTGGGGGGGAAATGCAGGTCAAGGGAGAAACACCCTACTCTGAATTAGAGCAAAAGAGTGCTGGGTGCCCTAACTGTAAGACAGTTCATGCAGAGACCATGGCATTCCCTTCCTGCCATCCACGCATGCAACGAAGGGCACGTTCCATCAAGTGCTGGCTTGAGCCAGAAGGCAATTTTTACTCAAAATCTTCACTGAGAGGTGGCTGGTACCAGCCAGTGCCATCCCTGGGAGGCCGCAAGGCTCCAGCATGCTGCAGGGCAGGGCTGCAGCAGCTCTGGGGGACCATCGCAGTAGCTGGTTGTGCCCTTTCTTTTGCAGAAAAGCCTCCAGAGAAGCTCCAGAGAAGCTCTCCAAGCAGCAGGACTTCTCCAGGCACTGTCCTGCAAGAAGTCAGCCTTGCAGAGATGGTGAGTCATCAGAGGTAGCCTGATGTCCTCGGGCCTTCTCCCTACTGCTGTGGTCATCTGAACTGGGTCAAGACAAGGAGATTGGGATAGGGAAAGGGTAGGAGGCACATGGGGGGTGGAACACAGCCAGACTCGGGCAGTGGGCAGTTTGTTGTCCCCAGAGCTGAGGAGGGCACCCACCAAACACCAGATGCATCCTCTCTGCAGAAATTGCCACTCGCTGCAAGCAAAGCTTGGCACAGGGGCCTGTCCCTGCTGTGACCGGGCACATCCTTGTTTGCTCCTCTGTTTATCCTCCGTGACTACACTTCCAGCATCCTTAGGTCCTCTGCTCATCACTCCAGTTCTGCTCTCAGAGGTCTTACTGGGGAAAACTCTGAAGAGTGAAATACCTGGGGAGACCGTGCTGAGCCACATTTCAGTGTAGCTTATCCTGAGCCACAGAGCCAGCTCTCCATTAGCTGGGTGAGCAGGGAGCTGGAGCACAATGAAGGTTGGAAGAGGCTGGAGAACATGTAAACTGTGGGAGTTGTGGGTACCAGGAACAAATGCACCACAGCAGCCCTGCCTGAGAGCATCACAGATCTCTCTCCATCTGCAGCACGATCAATATTGGCATTTTGGGGCCTGGCATTCAGTGTTTGCAAGGACAAACACAGAGGGGGTGTCAGCCGAGGTTTGCTGAGTGATATGGTGGCACTGGGCACTGGGAGATGAGACTGCAGGACCCAGACCTTGTTCCTGGTCATGGGAACTCAAGCCCACATACACACCCACACAGATTCTTCTGTTTTGGCACAGGTTTTGCTTACTCGACCTCCATGAAAAACTTGAAAGAGCAGGTGAAAAGGGGTTTTGGTAAGGCTGCAGGCAGGCTGTGGGGATAATTAATAGGGATCGCAGGAAGCGTTGGTGACATCTCCAGGTGGGCAGGGGAAAGTCAAGTCAGAACATGTGGTGAGCCTTTCATGGCAGCTGATGGAGACAAAGATGTCCTGGCCCAGGTACTCCACCAGAAATACACCCACCAAACCAGTGTGTGCCAGGTGCTTGCATGAATAAAGTTTTGCATGAGTAAAGGCCTGACTAGGGGACAAGGAATTTGCAGGGTCTTATCTTGGTTAAGCCACTGAATCATGACTTAAAAGGAGACTCAAAACTTCCTGCACTACAAATCAGCGCATCCAGAAAGTAGAGAGTACACGAAGGGGAAATTTCCTGGAAAGATGAATAAAAACTTGATAGAGCTGTTGACCAGAACCATCTCAAGCAGCACACTCAGGAGCTGTCTGTCTTGTTCTCACTGGTGAGGAGATGTGTCCCAGTTCAGCCAGGCTCCCTGGAACCCAGGACACACTGCAGAATGGCTCACCTGGACTTTCTCTCTTCTGCCACAGGCATCCCAGAGGATTTCCAACCAGCTGCATGGAACCATTGCCCTGGTGAGACCTGGCTCCAGACCTTGCCTCCTGGAAAAGAGTCCTTCAGGGGCAGCAGTGTCTCCACCAGCGAGGAAGACTCCTCTTCCCCCCGAGCGTGAGCACAGCCCCAGCCTCGAGGCGTGAGTACCAGCTTGGGGGTGGTGGTGTGGGCCTGATCCATGGCCCATTGCAGCTGGCCCTCAATGGATGGATGGCCAGCATTCACTGTGTCTGTCCACCTTCCTCTCCAGCCTTCTCCCACAGCCTTGGGGAGGGGGGATCGCCCAGTTTGCACCAGTAAAAAATGACTGGAATCCAGCCCAACAAGATCAGCCTCTCGTTATTCCAGCTCCTCAGACAGACCCACAGAGTGAACCAGATGCCCCCATATCCAGGCAGAAGGACTGTCCCAGGCAGGCAGCAATTCCTGCTCCTCCTTATCTATTCTAATGGGCTTTCCTGCAGGGCTCAGCACTTCCCAGGCTTATCCTCCCCAGTGATTTTGGGAGCACAGAGGGCTGAGCAAGGCCAGTGAGTTCGTCTCTAGAGACAGTGAGTTTCTCCGGGTGTGAGTAGTTCTGCTGAGCATTCCTGGGAACAGCTTTGCACTCATGGGAGCTGCCAAATAACCAGCAGCAGCTGGGACTGGGTTGGCAGGGCAGGTTCCTGCACTGCACCAGCTTTCCTAGGACGGCTGTAAAAGTCTCCCGCTTGAGTGAGATTAGGGGCAGGTGGGCTGTGCCTCTGTCCCGGGGGTCTTCAGACACCAAGAAAGCCCAGAGGGGTAGTTAGGATGTTGCTGCCTGTAAGACACTAATCAGAAAGTGACTTCGCAGCAGCAGTGCTGATGTGAGAGGTCACTGCATCCTTACCCTCAACCCTCTGCCTTGAGCTGCTGCCGCCCAGGGACAGGGGAACAGGGGACTGCTGCTGGATGGTGGGATGGGAATGGCTTCCTGCGCTGTGCAGAGACCCACCACTGACTGCCTGATGCCCCTGGCCACCAGGACCCTCCTCCCCAGCACAGAACCCAAAGGCAAGCGTGATGTACCGGCCAAGAGCTGCAACAGAGCATGGAAAGAGCAAAGAGAGACCACGCACATCCCTGTAGAGCTGGGAAACCATGGGAAAACTCTAATGCTAACGTGATTTTTTTTTTTTTAATTTGCTAACATTATATAGCTAATGTAATTTTTTTTTTCCCACACTTTTTTTAGTTATTTAACAGCAAGCAAACTGGACTCCTCCAAGGTGGCTCCATCCTATGAAAACCTAAAACTGAGTGCCCGGAGAGAGCAGCTCTGCCTCCTGCACAAGCACCTTTCCCTGCACCAGCTGGGGCTGGCGAGTCACTGCGCCCCGGCTGACCGGGACGGCGGCACCTTCCCCAGCCACTTGCTCCGGACCAAAGCTGCCGACGGCAGGACGCGGTCCCGGGACGGCTGGGAAGACCACCCAGCCTTGCTGAAGCTTCCTGCCACCATGGTGTACGTGAGGGACCAGCACCTGGAGGAGAAGCTGCACCTCCTCAAGCACCGGGAGCGCCTGCAGCATCTCCTCCTGCAGCAGTGCCGGCCAGGCCAGCGGGAGGACGGCGACACAAAGCTCCCGCCCGGGGAGCGGCCCCTGTCCCCGCGGCTCGGCATCGCGGCAGGATGCAAGGAGGAGAGGGCCTTCCTGGAGGATGCTGCGGTTGGGAGGGAAGAGAAGGAGCTTTGGCTGAGCCGGGACCGCTCCGAGCTCCGAGCAAAGGTGAAGGAGGCGAGGGACGATGATGCAGACGCGCCGCTGGACCTGTCGGACTCCGGTCGGGGCAGGGAGACAGACTGGCACGGGCGCCGGGAGCCGCGGGGCTGCGGCAGCCCGCGGGAGAGCCCCGGGGACAGCCCGGCTGTGCCGGCAGCCCGCGGCCCCGGCCCGGGACACAGGGCACAGCGGGACGAGCCGCGCTGCCCCTACCACTGGCCCAGTGCCACCCGGCCACTGCCTGGTGCTGCCGAGGAGGAGGAGGAGGATGCAGCTGTGGTGAGTACAGCTCGTGTTGGTACCGACTGCAGCCCCTTGTCCACCCCAGGGTGACCAGCACTGCTGCTGGCACCATTGTGACCAGCATTAATGTCCTGTGGGAGGATGGGTTTCATACCTGTGAAGTCAATTTGCACATTGCTCAGTTCTAGCTCTCATTCCCCACCTCCCCTCCAGTGCCCACAGGGTTTCTATCCAGGCCCAAGGACAGGCAGTGCCTGTGCCCCCTCCCACGGGCTGCTGCAGGAGGTGCTGGGCTCCCTGCAAATACACCACGGTGCACAGGAACCTCTCTGTTGTGCTTGTCCCTGTGGGTGTCACAGTCATCGAGTAAGGGCTGAGGACAATCCTCTCCTGCCCGGTGACAGCAGCATTTGTGCTCCCTGTATCCCTGTATCCCTGTATCCCACAGCTCACGCTCTCACGGGCATATCTGACAAACAACTCCATGCCGAGCGACCCAGAGGCCCTTCCTGAGGCTGGGATGAGACGGGATCGCAGTGCACAGAAGGGAGAAGCAGGTAAGAAGCCCCAGGCAAATGTGACATTTGAGAAGAAAAGAGTGAAAGGTGCCTTTTGGTGAAGGCATTTCCCAGCCCAGAGCTCTCTGCTGGGATCTGCACACACCTGCAAAGCCACCTTCCAGGGACCAAGTGTTCCTGGCTCCCAACTCTTCTGGGCCTTTGGGGGAACTTCAGGTTTCACATTTCTGTCCTTGAGAGGTCAATTTTCCAGCCTGGATATGTCCAAAATTCAGGCTCAGTATCTATGGGGAGAAAGCAATCCCAGTTCTTCTGGAGAAAAGCCCAGTGTCTCTGTCCAGCACAGACAGGAGCCACCCATGAGGTGTCCTTGCACACACAGCAGAGCACCCTGCACTCCTCCCGGAGTGGCATGGAATTCTCCAGGAGCTAAAGAGTCAGAGTAGCTCCAACCTCTTGGCAAAACCCACTCCACAATGAGCAGCAACAAGCCAGCGTTGCTGCTCCACCATTTCCTGCTCTTCTCAGGGAAGAAGAAACTCAGAATGTCCCAGCAGAGATGGGGAAAATGCAAGAGGTTTGCAGGACTAGCACTGGAAAACCTGCCTGTCCCCTTGCTCCAAAGCGTGTCCTGTGATGACACAGCACATAGGGTGGAGCACAGAGCCAGGGATGCTGGTGCCTCTAGCAGGTAGATCAGGATAGTTTCCTCCCTTTCCCTGCTCCACCCCCCATAAGAGCCCTTCCAAGGCTTTCTCCCTGCCTGACCCCCACGGGACACAGGTGCCAGGTTTGTCCAGGTGGGTGGGAAGCAGCAGCCATGGGGATGGCAGTGGGAAGCACGTCTGCTGGGAGCTGCTCACTACCAGCCTTACTGGCTTGGCCGGAAAGTTGAGCTCGCCTGGATTAGTTGGTCTGGGCGTGTCGAAGTGGTTTGGGAACACTCTCCAGAGCAGGATTTTTCACTGTGGAAAAAAAAAAAAAAAAGAGAGTCCTCTGTGATTTACGTGCTAAGGAGATATCATCATGGCAGAAGAATTTCAGCTGATTACATTCTGGGTGTGGGAATACAGGACTTTCTTCAGTTCTCACCTTAAGGTTGACACAAAGCCCAGGAAACAATACACAAATACTTCTACACTTTCTAGTGAACCTTAACCTGCAGAACGCTAAGGTGAGGATGGGATCAGGCTACAGGGAATCCAGAAATGTCTGGAAGCAGCATCATCTACTCTCCCACCTCTGCAGGGGCAGCAAGGGGGGTTGCCTTGCTGAGCTCCATCCTGGCTAGACCTGGGTGTCATGAGCAGCAAGTATTGACCTACTGGGACGCCCCTGCCCCCCAGAAGAGGCCACAGCCCTTTCTGCCCACAGTGGCCAGCCCAGGTGTGTTGCTGTGTGTGCAGACAGGGTGATGCCACCACCAGCAAGGCTTGGCCCCCAACCCATGCAGACGCAGTCTGTGCAGAGGTCGGGTGTGTGCAGGTACATGTCTGGGGCTGTGTGGCCCCAGGGTCTGTGTACAGCAGAATGCTTTTGCTGGGAAGGGAAGTATCTCCCCTGCCCTTCCTTCCTCTGCTCCTCAGCACACCTTCCCTGGCAAGAGCCACTGACTGACACCGGCAGCAAACATGGCGATTGTCCCTTTTGGCCTCCTCACCCCAACATGCTCCTCCCCGCCTGGGGCTCAAATAAGAAGGTGCAGTCTGGGGCTTAAATACCCCTCAGTTGCCCACCTGTGTGTAGCCATAGACGTTGGGACAGCTCTTGTGACCTTGGCGTGGCAAAGTCCTATGGATACAGCTTTCCTGGGAGCTGGTTTCCCGATCGAGTCTTGTTGGATCACCCTTAAGCATTCATTCCAGGCCACGTAGCTTGCAGTGCCTCTGCTGCACAACACAGTTGATTGCCAAAGCTGCTTTTGCTCTCAGAGCCTGGGCCAGTGGCTCTGCATCTGCTAATGAGCTTGTCGAGCCTCCCACCAGCCAAAAACGCTTCTTTTTGTTTCCTTAGACGACAATGATGCCGAGTCTGGGAAGCAAGAATCGGATGAGCCAGACACGACGGACAGTGAGGTTTGTTTGTTTGTTCTCCTCAGCCATCAGCTTCAGCTGCCGGGTCCCAGAGCCATGAGACAGGTTGTCCCAGCCCAAGCTCCCTCCAGAAGGTGATGGCTCTTCCTGCACCAGGTGCCAAACCTCATTCCCACCCTGTTGCACAACTTGCTGCCAAGGGATAGAAGTGCCACTCTTTCCAGGCAGTCGAGAGTATTTATGAACAACAGCATTTGTCATCACTCCACAGCAGTGCTCACAAAGGTCCCTGGCAGTGCCACTAGTTCCCTGGGAAAGCCAGGGTAGTTTGTAGACTGACTGTTCTTCTCGTTGGTGTAGGAGAAGTATGAAGACGAGATCCTACAAGAAGCTGAGGCTGACGGGAAATACTTTTGCACCAAAGACAAAGCTCATGTGCAGCAGAGGAAGAGAAAAAGAGGACAGGATCTCTGGATAAAAGGTAGGGAGGAGGACTTCTTTAGAGCATCAGCTCAGGGCTACAACTTCTGCTGCTTCCAGAGGGACTCCTGTGAGAAATGCCCAAGGACAGTGGAGAGGAGGGTTCTCCTCTGTGCTCCTCCGAGCCATGTTTTGGCAACACCTGTGTCTCCAGCCAGAGGAGCCCCTGCTAATGGTTAGCCAGGGCAGCCTGGGCAAGGTGACCAGGAGAGCACTCCAAGCACCTAAGCTAACAGAGCTTAGTCCCTTGTGTTTGCTTATCTGGTCGGGGAGGCAGTGATTGGGGAAGGCCAAATTCCCAGGGGTGAGTTATTGACATTCAGAGAAAGGTTTCTGCCAGTTCTGTTGATCTTCCAGTGGAGGTTTCCCTGCTGACAGAGGAATGTGTTGTACCCATGTTTCCTACAGGTGAATAAGCAGAAAACTGCTCCTGATAAGGGCAAGGATTAGACAGTTTGTCTGTCAGGCCTTGAAAAATGCTGTCAGAAAAACCCTGCTGCTCACGTGCTCTGTAGTGGTGGTGAAAACAGGGAAGGGTTGGCCTAACCATAAATGTACAGAGAAGCTTGAAGGGAGCTTGTTTAACAGCCCGGCCTTCAGAGGGCCCTGCTCACTCAGGGGACACCACCACAGCTGGGTGACAAGAGGATTTGCTGTACAAAAGCAGCCACTTGGAGCACTGGGGAGGAAGCTGCCCTGTGTAGCCCAGGACGGACACATACGAGCCTCCAGGACTGGATGGGGACATCCCAAGTGAGGGGTGGGTGCAGCTGTGCCAGGAGTGAGGTGATGGAGGGGCACAGCACCTCTCTCAGCATGTGGTGTGGGCTATGAACCACACCGGAATGAGAAGAAATCCACGGAATGCATCCTACTGGTCTGGGTACCCTCTCAGGGATGCTCCTGCACCAGGTCAGCTCTCTGCCTATTTCACTTCACGTGTTGTTTTGTGTCCAGGATCACAACAGCCTCCCCTGGATACCCACACATCTCACATCTGAGAGGTTTCTCTTCATCTTTGCTTTGCTGAGCTTTGCTTCCTCCTGAGCTGCCCCTATTTTGGGATGAGGCCATGCTGACTCCAGAAGTGTAAATCCATTTCTCTGTGGTTAACTCCTGCTGTCACCTTGCTGTTTACAGGAGCTAAGAAGTCAATGAGAGGAAGAAAGAAAATCAAAGTGGAGCAATGCCCAGTGGGGATCACAAAGGAACTGGAGAATTGCTCTGCTTCCCACAATGATCCCTCCAAGGAGAGTTAACAGCAGGGCAAGATGGAGCAGCTGCAGACCAAAGGAGAGGGCTCAGAGACCTCAGCATCCCACCCATGCTGGGAGAGTGAATCCTCCTGTCATGCTGGGCCAGGCAGTGGGGAATTCATAAGGACTCATTAATGAGCAGAGCACCCTGAAACTCCTCACTCAGTGCCACAGGAGAGGCTGGGCAAGGATGAGCCGTGCAGGTGACACCTGGAGCAGCCAGGTCACTGCTGGTGAAGCAGCACAGTCAGCGACCCCAGGCCTGTGCCAGAGCAGACCCTCAGACTGGTGCTAGGAAGAGGAGATGTTTCTTTGCAACCCTCACCCTGCACAGGACCATCTTCTTCCCTGGGATTCACACCTGGAGAATGGACTAGCAGACCCCTCTCCCCATGAAGGATGTCCCGGTGGCTGGCTGAGGGGTGGTGACCAAACCAAACGCTGCAGAGCCCCATGCACAAACCTGCTTCAATTAAATCCTTACCCAGGTTTCATACACATGTGGATCTTGTCTGACCTGGGGAAAGTCCACGGTTTTCTTTTCTAGTTAAGTGAGGAGCAAGCACATGGGCAGACAGCTGGGATGTGTCCCTGGAGAGGGCAGGGAGAAGGGCATGGGAAGGGAAGGCTTGGGTGCTCCCTCTCCCCAGAGTGTCCTGCATTGCCTGGAAGAGGTCAGCGTGTGGGACCCAGCTGTGGCTCACAGCAGAGCACCAGCTCAGCCGTTTGCACTGACCTTGGCAGGATTGCCGGGAGCTGTTTCTCACATGGATAAACTGTTCTTGATAATTTTGTTCTGATGGGATGAGATGTGAAGGGCTGCAGTGAGCATCCCTGCAGGCACAACATCGATCCAGGAGCCAGGGTTGTTCCTGACACACAGGTGGAGAACAGGGACAAAACAGAGGGAGACCAGTGGAGAAGTGCCAGAGCCAATTCCTGCTATGGTGTCCCCCCAGTTCGTTTACGTGCAGTTATTTCTATTTAAAAGTGGGTTTGTTTGCCCATTCACAAGAACGAAGGCAGAGCACAGCCAGCCAAGAGCAGCATCCTTTGCCTGTAGCACCTCCCGGTCTCCCCAACCCTAAAATCCCATTCGGAGAGCCCCGGCTGCGGGGGAGCAGGGGCGGGAGTGTCCCAGCACTGCCCTGGGGCAGCCTGGCATGCACCCAGCCGGGCGGGAGCGCTGCGGGAGCGGGACCGGGAGCGGGAGCGGGAGCTGGAGCGGTGCGGGAGTGGGACCGGGAGCAGGNGAGTGCCGAGGATGCGGTTCAGCCTCCCCGGGGCACAGCAGGTCTGCCCCCGATGGCTGTGGAGCCACGGGAACGGGAGAGGGGACAGCCGGCAGCTCCGGCAGCGGGGATGGAGCGGGGGTGTCCGGCGGGGCTGCTGCTGCTGCTGCTGTCAGGAAATTTCACAGGAGCGAAACTTTCCCAGGCTGAAAAATTATTGAGACAGCTGTCGTGTTCCTCCTGTCTTCACGAGTTTGGAAGAGCTCGTTGGATGTTGAGGAAGGGTCTGGAGCACGTGGGTGCTCATCCTGGAGAAAAGGAGCCTCAGGGGGGACCTTATCCCTCTCTACAACTCCCTGGAAGGAGGTTGTAGCCAGGTGGGGTTGGTCTCTTCTCCCACGTAACAAGTGACAGGACAAGAGGAAAACGGCCTCAAATTGCACCAGGGGAGGTTTGGATTGGATGTTAAGTAAAAATTTTTCACCGAAAGGGTTATCAAGCACTGGAACAAGCTGTCCAGGGCAGTGGTGGGGTCACCAGGGTTGCAGGGCTGATTTATCCCAGCTCAAAGCGTTCACTGGATCATGGCCATGGGAAATGGATTGGGACCACCACTGATGCCTCTCCCTCTTGGTCCTGGGCAGACAGCACTGTGTTTGTCCCTTCTTAGACCAGCTTGGAGGGGAGAGCAATAACCCGCTGAACACAGTGGTGAACTGGATAAATCTGTCTTTTTAAAATACCCCAGCAAGGAAAAAAAACAAAATGTGGGGCTTGGGGAAAAAAAAGGAGAGAAGTTGAAATGTAATCCCATAAAGAGGCCCCTCAGACTGCAGAGAGGTTGCTTGCAATCAGGAGAACTGAAGGAAGGAGGGAACTTCTATGGACTATAAAATAATCACCTCCCTATGATAGTTCCTTGATAAGCAAAATGTGCAGAAGTCCTGACAAAAGTAATGAACTCCTCCATTTTTTTTTTCCCCGCTAACATTTTTTTCTTCACGTTGCACAACACGGTCACAGAATCCACCTTAGATTATTGGGCTTTTAATATTTTTTATGTTGTCTTTTTCCATTAAACATTTTCACTCTTGTCTCGTGCTGGGTGTGTTTGAGGGGCTGGCAGGGACGCATTGTTCACAATTAGGGCAATCTGAAAACACAAAAAATAGTTTTGTCAGCTCTGAAAAAAGTGCTCCTCTGAGCAAGTTGTTGAAGTAAATATAACTTTCTATGCTGTACTTGATCCAGCCCTGGGATTTCTCTGCTCCTACCATCCCCTGGCTTGCTGTTACCTCCTCACCACACTACAGAAAGATGGATAATTGCTGAGGTTCATTAATTCTCAGAATTATGTTTGTCAGTCTCTTGTTAAAGTCATTCTTGACAGGTAAATGCATGTATTGATCTGGTGATATGCAGGCAGCCTCAGACTTGAATTATTCTGCTGTAAGGAAGAAATCTGAGCCCTGCAAGCAGCTCCGGAGCTCCGCAGAGGTTTCCACGTGAAGGTTCAGTCCTGCCTGAGGTGCCGTGTTTGCAGGAACACACCGGGCAGTGTTCAGCCCCACAGGCTGATCCTGCCTTCCCTGGAGCACAGCAGCCTTTTAAGAACTCCACAGGAGTTTGGTTAATGACTCCAAGCGGCATTTGTGTACCAGACCCAGCAGTCTCTGCTTTTTGCAGAGTTAGTCCATTTTGTTGCCACATTTCTGTTCAGCATGAGGAGGTTTCACACAATAATCTTCAGAAATGCACCAAAATTACCCTTAGAGTGCATGAGTTACATCCCACAGAGCAGTAGAGCAGAAGGGAAGCTGTCCCAAGAGCAGATCAGTTCTTCTGGGAGCTGGCAGCTCACGTTTGTTTTGTTCAGACAAATTACAGCACCGATGTCACCAGTGCTGGGATGTGGGTAGGACAACTCGGCCCGTGAAGTGGTTTCCCAGAGGAAGGGGTTCAGAGCCCAGCTTGGGTTCACTCAGGTCAGGGGCTGGATTTGAAACGGCACAGGAATCTGGGAGAGAGATGATGTCACCGTTTCTGTTCACTTTCAGTCCTTTAGAAATAGCAATGAGTGGTTCCCTTATTGCCTGTCAGGCCAAACAATTCCGGTAACAGACCACTGCAACTGTTATGCTTCCTGATACTTAAGAATCTGCACATGCTGAATCATCCTCACAGCGCAGAGCACTGCTTTCAGCTCTCAGACCCTCCAGGCCTCCCCGTGCATGAGCCTCCCACTAAACTCACCAGTAAAATGACATTTTCTGCTTCTCTCCAGGCTTAATTTGTAAAATTTTGTAAGAAGTAAATTTGTGCAAGTTGAGCTGTGATTATACATCTCCATCTCAGGGGGGAAAAAAAATCTCCCACCACACAAAGGTTCCTCTGTTGCATGTGTAAGGGAGACAGTCCTGGGCAGGAAAGTGGGAAGTCCCATGAGCTCAGAGCAAGAGGGAACTGTGCTGGGAATGCAGCTGGCTGCAATGCAGGAACCAAAAGCTCCAGAAATAGAGATATGCACATCAGATTCTTCCCCCTCACAAACTTCTGCTGTGGCATTGCCTTCATGGCCATAGATAATCTGAAGGTGATTTAATCCATGCTCTTTTCATGAGCCTGAGCACCACCTTCTCTGCAGGGAAATGCGTTTAGCTGAGATCTGGTCTGTAAGCAGTGCCCATTTATAGTGCTGGCTTTGGAAACACAGCTTCACTGCTCAGTCCACCGCAGGAAAACTCATTCCAAGCATTACCAAGTCTTGCTTCAATCCTTTTCTGGGGATTTAAATGGGATGGGCTTTTTGTGTAGGTCCTTCCCAGGGTCAGATGTGCCCTGAATGTGTGAAAAAGGTGGAAAAAGGACCCTGGCAGTCTCACATGTGCACAGGCAGGAGCTCAGAGGGAATGGGGACAGGGACAGCTTGGGTGTTCAGAGCAGCACAGGGACAAGCCTTCACACTTTTGAAAGGAGGCTGTGAAGCTGTGGATAGATTTAGCAAATCCAGCAAGCAGAAGCAATTCTTGGAAAGGAGAGATTTGGGGAGTTCCTTTCCTCCTTTATCTCAAGCAAAGTTTACTGTAGGAATTTCTGAGCCAAAATGCAGGTTCCTCTTGCAGCCCTTGGGTATTACAGCTTTCTGCTCTGCCTTGAACTTTATCACCAACACTTCAGGAGTTCCCCAGGCTGTGCTCTATACCCTGCTCATACCAAACTTGCTGCTGGGTGTGCTGATCTCCAGAAAGCACATTCCCCAAGATTCTCCCATGAAAATTATTGATTTGTTAATAACAGTGTTTAGTGCAGCACCACGTGGTTCAGGGAAGAGAGTTTGATCCATTCATTCACAAATCCTCCTGTAAACACCACACAACGTTTCCATGACTCGCGCACAGGGCCCTCCTGAGCGCAGAGAGATATGATTAAATCAATCAGCTCCGTGTCTTTTAAATACTCTGTGTCTTGCAGGGGAACCTGAACCATTCTCCGAGGCACACAGGGCTCCTGGCAATGTTTGCCTCCTGGAGAGGAGCAGCTGATTTTGCTGTAACTGTGAATCTTCAGCGAGAGCAGAGGATTGTGTCACCCACCAGGGTGAGCACACAGCAATCCAGGGAATGCTGCTACTCTGCTCCAGCAGCAGCCTAAATAAACCCAGACTCCCAACTGGAACCCACAGGAGGCAGATTAAAACCATTGCAGGCTGCACAGCTGGTGGCACTGAGAGCTTGAGTCAAACCTGTCTCACGGGTTTGGGATGCAGGAGGAGAGCGAGGGGATGGATGTGCCAGCAGGGAGCAGGAGCGGTCCAACATGTGAATGTGCTTGGGAAGGGTTTCATCATTGCCTACACATGTAACACAAGCAGGGAATGGCACCTCCGGGTGTTTTCTGAGACAGACCGAAGAGGAGGGGGAAGATGAACGTAGAAGAATGTGGCGTCCCAAAAACTCAGTGTCTGGTCTTTATATGGATGTGGTGAGTGTGAGGCTGAGCTCCAAAGAGTGCTGGTGCCCCCGGGGTGCTGATTTCAGGAGAGAATTTAAAAGGGGCAAACCATGATAGGAAATTTGGGACAAAGATTAGACCCTGTTCAGGAGAGAGGGGACAGTGACTTCTGGATGCACATTGCACTTCTGTGTCATCCTCCCAGACTTCCAGAGACCATCCTGGTCCCCTGTGAGGCCTCCTGGACCCCCATTCCCTCCCTGCTTAGGCTGGAAAAATGTGTACAGCAATTTCTAGTGCCTTATCTTAATACCAGCAGTTCCTCCAACTAGAAGCTGCACTTCTGGTTCCCAGCCTAAATATACTTATGACCTGTTTATCTTTGCTTGATTTGGGGCCATGATTGTGCAAAAAATATAACAGCCAGCCCACATATGCACTTTAAAATGCTGTCTCATATCAGATGCTTAGACCAGATCCTGCAGTTCTTGCATGGAGAATAATCCTTGTGACCTTGGTGACTCTACTCTCCAAACATTATTGGAATAAGGATTTGCAGGCTTGTCCCGTTTCACATGAGTTCCTTACTCCAGCAGCCCCTGACTGCTCAGACATGTATCCAAGCATCCCAGGGGTTCCTTTAAGGTAGAGCAGAAGCTCCAGGAGCAAAATGAGTGTGAGTTGAGTATTGGTGATTCAGAGCAACATTTTACATCTGTGCAATAATGTTGTTGTAAATGCAAAACTGCCTGCCTTCCTCTTTATCCAGGGATTTTGCAGTGGTTGAGGCTGGAAAAAGCTTCAGCCAAAACTTGAAGCTGCTGTGCAGCAGCAGGGTGGAGAGTCCAGCCTTTCTCCAAAACAGCCTCCCTGTGCATGAATGAGAGAACATACATGAGCTTGGGCTTCCTGCATCCCCCCGCTCCAGGGATTCCCTCGTTGCAGAAGGCAGGGAGAAAAGGTTGTTCAGGGTTGTACCCAGTCGCTGACTTTTGTGGGGGTGATGCTGATGTGCCATTCGTCACTTTTAGCATCAGATTCCTTGAAACACAGCACTGTGCTCACTGTACTCAAACACTGTGAGCTGTCAGACGCAGATAAAAGCTCCCCAACATTAACAGCAGCAACACTCCAACCGCTAAATTCAGCTTTGAAGTTAGCAACCCACTAAGCCATGGAGGCTGCTCCTTTCTGCGCTGACTCAGTGGGACGATTCACATCCCACAGCTATTTTTACAGGGAAAGAATGAGAAAAAAGCCACACATTTATTTTTCAAAATTCAATCTTCGGTTCTAGAGAATTGTTTGCAGCAAGCCTAGATAGGTTTCCATGCCTATTCATCCCCTGGCTTATTTGATGAGCTTGCCAGCAGGAAGGATTTTAATTCCTTTTTATCCCAAACTATTTTTTCCACAGCTGTGATATGAAATGGTTCTGCCAAATAATTTAGGCCCAAAATCTGACCTATATTAAATAGTATAAGATGCTGAGCATGTTCTTGGGACTTTAAGGGCAGAGTTTGTATTTCACTGTAGGATTTTTAATGGAAGCCTACAAGAAAACATTGTCTTACCTCTCCTATCTTAATCCTATCATTATTATTATTATTATGATTATTATTATTATTATTAAATGCTTCTAATACAATAAGATGTGTTGATGGCCCACTTGCAGCAGCATACAAAAATGGATCTTATGAAACAGCCATATGAAAAGACATAGAACCTCTATGTGTTTTATAGGACAGTTTCAAAACCTATCTTTTACTCAGTGCCCATATTTCAGGCCGTATCATCAGACCTCAGTTTGATTGCTGGTGTAGACAGCAATATTAAGAGTTGCCATGTGGCTTCTTTAAGCCTATTTGGCAAAATAATTCACCATGCTAAGGGTCCAGTGTTGCAAATACAGTAATTGCAACTTTCAATTGCAAACATCTCGAATGGCAAATTTGGGCCGTACTTTAAAATACATACTGTGTGGGCAAAACCCTGCTTGGGAGCACCAGCTGCTTCAGGGCATGAGAGGTGGGAAGCATGGAAAGTCTTCATTTCGGTTTCAGAGGAACACAGAGGCCACCAGCACCCACACACTGCTGTTCTCAGCTCCAAAGGCTTCATCATGCCCAGCACAGCTCCCAAACCTCCCCTTCCAGGCCCAGTGGCATGGACACTGTCAGTGCACATCAACGTCCCCTGAGGAAAGGAAAGGGCAGAGCTCTCTGCCTTGGCAGGAGGTCGGAGCATCATCCCGGGATGTGATCGACACGGGTTCAAGTGCCTGAGGGGAATGTTTATCCCGTGCAGTATAAACACACCAGTCCGGGAAGCAACGTATTGCGCAGAGATGCCTTGAGTCACTTTGTGGAGATAAATAATAAGTTTACGTCCTCCCAGCCCCGGGTCTGCCTTGCCCATATACGGCCCAGGATCAGCACTGCCTTGGCTTTGCTTCAGGAGCTGCAAGCGTGGGGATCCATCCCTCCGCACGGGTTTCGGGGCTGCCGGTGAGTCTCAGGGCTGTGCACGGGGGTCTGCGCCCTCGGGGTCGGCGGCCTGGGGTCCACCTCAGCCCTGCAAGCCCGAGGGTCGGGTCCCAGGCCGCTGGGATGGAGCAAGAGGATCAACGACCTTCACCCGCTTTTATAGGAGCGCTTTGACGTGCACAAACGCCCGCGATGGGTTTAGCAGATGTGTCCTCCTGCCTGCAGGAAGGCCAGCATCTCTTGGGAACAGGCGGCCACCAGTGTTAGTGATGGTTTGGGAGGGGAGACGAGGGGAGGAGAAGTTTTTAAAAAGTCACACAAAGGGACACGGTGGGTGGTCGTGCGGGGACACGGGGGGTGGTTGTGCGGGAACACGGCGGGGTCGTGACTGCGGTAGGGAAGTAGCCGAGGGAGGAAAGGGAGAGGCCGGGGAGGGTCCCGGGGGTGCCGAGGGTGCCGGGGCCGCCCCGCGCCGCCCCCG